>JBBGZY010001415.1:227500-365000 GCA_037952925.1 Lithobates clamitans | reverse complement strand
AGAGAGAGAGAGAGAGAGAGAGAGCACGTTTTGTGCAAACTGTGAAAGATAAGCAGTTGTAGGATGGATTGTTACAAAAAGATGCTCATAAATACAGCAGCCTTTTCTATGGACAGTCAGCCTGTGTCTCCAAGTTTGCATGCTTTATTGGTGAATATTATTAGCTGCTCTTTCTCATAAAGCAACATATCTGGTTTAGGTATAATGGAATTTTGAAGAAGAAAGGTTTCATAATGCAATAAAGATTCCTGAAGAAGCGATGTCTTGCAAAAAAAATTATATATATATATATATATATATATATATATATATATATATATATATATATATATATATATACAGTATATATACAGTTGTGCTCATAAGTTTACATACCCTGGCAGAATATATGATTTCTTGGCCATTTTTCAGAGAATTTGAATGATAACACAAAAACATTTGTTTCACTCATGGTTAGTGTTTGGCTGAAGCCATTTATTATCAATCAACTGTGTTTACTCTTTTTAAATCATAATGACAACAGAAACTGCCCAAATGACCCTGATCAAAAGTTTACATACACTGGTGATTTTGGCCTGATAACATGCACTCAAGTTGACACAAAGGGGTTTGAAAGGCTATTAAAGGTAACCATCCTCACCTGTGATCTGTTTGCTTGTAATTAGTGTGTGTGTATAAAAGGTCAATGAGTTTCTGGACTGCTGACAGACCCTTGCATCTTTCATCCAGTGCTGCACTGATGTTTCTGTATTCTGAGTCATGGGGAAAGCAAAAAAATTGTCAAAGGATCTGTGGGAAAAGGTAGTTGAACTGTATAAAGCAGGAAAGGGATATAAAAAGATATCCAAGGAATTGAGAATGCCAATTAGCAGTGTTCAAACTCTAATCAAGAAGTGGAAAATGAGGGGTTCTGTTGAAACCAAACCACGGTCAGGTAGACCAACTAAAATTTCAGCCACAACTGCCAGGAAAATTGTTTTTGGATGCAAAGAAAACCCCACAAATAACTTCAGGTGAAATACAGGACTCTCTGAAAACATGTGGTGTGGCTGTTTCAAGATGCACAATAAGGAGGCACTTGAAGAAAGATGGGATGCATGGTCGAGTCGAAAGCCATTACTACGCAAATGCAACAACTTATCCCGCTTACAATACCCCAAACAGCACAGAGACAAGCCTCAAACCTTCTGGCACAAAGTCATTTGGAGTGATGAGACCAAAATTTAGCTTTTTGGCCACAACCATAAACACTACATTTGGAGAGGAGTCAACAAGGCCTATGATGGAAGCTACACCATTCCTACTGTGAAACATGGAGGTGGATCACTGATGTTTTGGGGATGTGTGAGCTACAAAGGCACGGGAAATTTGTTCGCAATTGATGGCAAGATGAATGCAGTATGTTATCAAAAAATACTGGAGGAACCTTTGCATTCATCAGCCAGGAAGCTGCGCATGGGACGTACTTGGACATTCCAACATGACAATGATACAAAACACAAGGCCAAGTCCACCTGTCATTGGCTACAGCAGAATAAAGTGAAGGTTCTGGAGAGGCCATCACAGTCTCCTGACCTCAATATCATTGAGCCACTCTGGGGAGATCTCAAACGTGCCGTTCATGCAAGACAGCCCAAGAATTTACAGGAACTGGAGGCGTTTTGCCAAGAGGAATGGGCAGCTTTACCATCTGAGAAGATAAAGAGCCTCATCCACAAATACCACGAAAGACTTCAAGCTGTCATTGTTAAAGGGGGCAATACACGGTATTAATAACTGGGATATGTAAACTTTTGATCAGGGTCATTTGGGTAGTTTCTGTTGTCATTGTGATTTAAAAATAGTAAACACGGTTGATTGATAATAAATGGCTTCAGCCAAACACTAACCATGAGTGGAAGAAAAATTTTTGTGTTGTTCATATTCTCTGAAAAATGGCCAAGAAATCATAAATGCTGTCAGGGTATGTAAACTTATGAGCACAACTGTATATATATATATATTTATATGTATATCATAAATTTATGACTTTATATTTGTATATATTTTTCTTCTATCGTTTAATACATTTGAGTGCAGCAACTTTTTTCCTTATATGTGGCCTGTGGGAGGGCCTGATTGCATGCACCCTGAAGACAGCTGAGTGCTGTTTGCCTCACCTGGATATATATATATATAGATAGATATATATGTATATATCTATCTATATATATATAGATAGATATATACCATAAATAAATAGATATAAAGAAAGGGAAGCACTGATTTTTTACTGATTTTGTTGTAAACAAAAGTATTTGTCTACAGAAATTCTAACACCTAAAACATAGACATATTGGAGCTTGGGCGAGCTGAGAACACAGTGTTGTAATACTCAAGTTGTACACAAGGTGGCAACATTAGACAAAAGATAACACCATATCATGTCTCAGTACTACATTGCTCAGAGCTTGGTAGTTCCTACTGCTATTGCATGAAAATGCTTAGTGGGGCTAGAAATGTTCAACATGACAATCAGTTATAGTATTAAAACAGACATCGATACAAATTTTCAAGCTGATTTTTCTATGCATTCTGACTCATTGTATGACTTATAGTGATTGTAAAGCCTTTTTTTTATTTTTTAATAACAAACATGTTATACTTACCTGCTCTGTGTAATGGTTTTGCACAGAGCAGCCCTGATCCTCCACTTCTGGGATCCCCCACCAGCGTTCTTGAATCCCCCTCTTATTTGATTGCCCCATAGCAAACTGCTCTCTATGGGGGCACGCATGCAGGCTAGATTGTGCACCTGGCTGTGTGCGTCCATGGACACACACACAGTGGCTTGACCCCCCCCCCCCCCCTGCTCCCTCCCTACACAGGGAACAGAGAACCAGGAAGAAAACAGGAACAACAATTATGTCAGAGCTGATTAGCTCTGATTGGCCACAGGCAAAGTCGTCTGTCTTGGAGGCGACTTCAAGTAAGTCGCTCAAAGTCACATTGAAGTTGCCTCCAAATCACTTTGCAAAGTCGCATCATAAGTTGTGTTGCCACTGTGTGAACCAGAACTTACAGGCTTTGATTGGCAGCAGTGGGATTGCTACTGAATCGAGAGAGAGAGAAGGAGAGAGAGAAGGAGAGAGAGAGAGAGAGAAGGAGAGAAGGAGAGAGAGAGAAGGAGAGAGAGAGAGAGAGAGAGAGAGAGAGAGAGAGAAGGAGAGAGAGAGAGAGAGAGAAAGAGAGAAAGAGAAAGAGAGAGAGAGGCACTGTTCTCTGAATGGTGTCTATGCCAAGTGTGTGACCTCCTATATTCACAATACATAAGCTCAGCATAAGACCTGGGAGCAAGTGGAGATCATTTGGTCCCAAAAAAGTGTCAAAAGTGTCCAATCTGTCCGCTACAATGTCGTGGTCCCGCTAAAATTCGCTGATCATCGCCATTACTAGTAAAAAAAAAAACGAATATTAAAAATGCCATAAATCTATCCCCTATTTTGTAGACGCTATAACTTTTGCACAAACCAATCAATATACGCTTATTGCTATTTTTTATCAAACATATGTAGAAGAATACATATCAGCCTAAACTGATGAAGAAATTATTTTTTTGATCAATTTTTTTTTTTTTTTAATTTAGATTAATTATAACGCACATACAGATCCAACTACTTTTAGCTGATTTAGCACCGTTGTTATGGCAACAACGAAGCCGGACATAGCGGGGCATGGCTAGGACGTCACATGTCATAAACTCAGCCTCACCATGCCCATAATCTCAGCCTTACCGTGCCCATAATCGCAGCCTCACCGTACCCAGAATTGCAGCCTAACCGAGCCCATAATGCAGTCTCATCGTGCCCATAATCTCAGACTCACCGTGCCCATAATCGCAGCCTCATCATTCCCATAATGCAGTCTCACCGTGCCCATAATCGCAGCCTCACCGTGCCCATAATGCAGTCTCACCGTGCCCATAATCGCAGCCTCACCGTGCCCATAATCGCAGCCTCACCGTGCACATAATGCTGTCTCACCGTGCCCATAATCCCAGCCTCGCCGTGCCTATGATCGTAGCCTCACCGCGTCCATAATGCTGTCTCACCGTGCCCATAATCGCAGCCTCGCCATGCCTATAATCGCAGCCTGACCGTGCCCATAATGCTGTCTCAACGTGCCCATAATACTGTCTCACCGTGCCCATAATCGCAGCCTCTCCGTGCCCATAATGCTGTCTAACCGTGCCCATAATCGCAGCCTCGCCGTGGCCAATGACACCAACAATGGTGCACAATCCCTCCCAATGACACCAACAATGGGGCTCTATTCCTCCCAATGACACCAACAATGGCGCACTATTCCACCCAATGACACCAACGATGAGACACAATGCTTACCAATGAGACCAACAATGGGGCACTATTCCACCCAATAACACCAACGATGGGACACAATGCTTACCACTGACACCAACGATAGGGCACTATTCCTCCCACTGACAACAAGAATTGGGCATATGTCCTCTCACTGACACCAACAAAGGGGTAAAATTCCTCCTAATGACACCAGGGATGGAGCACTATTCTTACTATTGACGCCAACAATGAGGCATGGTTTACTCCCGCTGACACCAGGACATTGTCTACTCCCACTGGCTTCAGTTTGACCTCTCCCCACAGTTTGAAGAATAGGATACTGGCTCTTTGTTTAGAGAGTTTGGAGACCTCTAGTCTAAAATAAGAGTGCCCCTTGATGTTAACACAGCTTTTTTCACATAGGGTTCCAAGTGTGGCAGAATGTGTTAAGTCACCATTAACCTGTAAACCCAGGGAAACCCAGGGCCCAGATCCCAGCTGATACAATGGCACAGTACAAGGGACAACACCCGGATGTAGAAGGAGGCTAGGTGTACCTTCTTCTATCTTCATCATTGGGTAGCAGTATACTGCATTCTCTGGAATATTGAAGCTTAATATAAAAAGAGAATTAAATACACACAGATGAACACTTATCCTTTAATGCTTTGCAAAAACTTAATGAATCTGGGGAATAGTGTTTACTGGAGCAAATTTATGAATCTAGAAATTAAAGGCTGATAAGAATCTCAATGTACCTCTTGTGACGTACACTGCAAATGTGTTATGCAGAACCTCTGAAGATCACTTAACCCTTGATTGTACTTAAATGAGAATATTGGCTAAATGAGGTCATCCCTCACTTTTTCTGCATGAGCATAACATGAAACACTGGCAGTTCTCCTTCTGTTTGATCTCTACGCTGCATGGATGCCACACACAATTCTACCCTGTTGCTAAGTCTCCTGGCTGCGCGGTTGAGCCACATTTTTACCCCCCCATCCCCAACCACTACCCCCTTAACTGCAGAGGCAGCAGCCTGGGGGTTTTCCACATATCTGCAGCAAGAATTATTACTCCTGTTGCTTTCAGCCATTCTGCCAGGGGATGCCCAAAATCTGACTCCTGGGGAAAATCAGTGACCCAGTCACACAAGCAGGAAATTACATTTCTGGGGGTCGTTCTGTACACCATCTGCGCACAGAACACATCCAGGTAGCCATATTGCATTTTACAAAAAATATTACAGTGCTGAAAATAAAGGTCATTTTTTAACGACTTCGCTAATGGGCACTTTCACCCCCTTACTGCCCAGATCAATTATTTAGCTTTCAGCGCAGTTGCACTTTGAATGACAATTGTCCGGTCATGCAACACTGTACAAATATGACATTTTTATCTTTTTTTTTTTAGACAGGTAGAGATTTCTTTTGGTGATATTTAATCAACACTGAGTTTTTTTAGTTTTTGCTAAACAAATGAAATAAGACCAAAAAGTTTGAAAAAAAAAAACGTAGTTTCTGTTATAAAATTTTGTAAATAAGTAATTTTTCTCCTTCACTGATGGGCACTGATATGTTGCACTGATGAGACAGCACTCATGGGCACTGATGAGGCATCACCGATGGGCACTGATCATTGGCATTGATGAGACAGCACTGATTGACACTGGTAGGTGGCACTGATGAGGCTGCACTAATCGACAGTGATGAGGAGGCACCCATATGTGGTACTAATGAGGCGGCACTGATTGGAACTAATGAGGCGGCACTGATTGGCACTGGTGTGCGGCAGTAATGGGCACTGATATGCACCACTGATGGGCACTGATTGACACTGATGGGGCTGCACAGATGATCAGTGCCCTGATTATTTGTGTAAATTTCCACTGTCATACTTGCCAGTTACCGGCTCTCTCCTCTCCTGACAGCGCATACGGGTATGACAAGTTTGGTTACATGTGATCAGCTGTGTTTGGTAAAAAGGCGCTGTGATTGGGCCTTTGCCGTCATATGTGATTAGCTGCATACAAAGGACACCACAATCAAGGAGCGCATGGGATGCATGCCCCGTAGGCCACGTGAAGGACGTGGGTCTGGAAGGACGTCCGTGGGTGCCCTCCCAGAACGAGAGAGCCACACTGTATCCATCTTTCAGCTATAGCATGGGTCTGAAGTAAATATAAACATTCAATTACATTATTTCTTGTGTAGAAATTGTATATACTAGATTACTTTATTTTTTATTTTGCCAATAGTGGACTTAACCTTTAAGGACACTAGAGGGCAGGTCGTTTTAGTCCCGTTTTAGTCTTCTGCAATTGTTTTAGTTTTGGTCATATTTAGTCAACTAAATCTCCAGTACATTTTAGTCGACTAAAACAATTTTAGTCAACTAAAATCTAATGGGTTAATTTACATAGTAATGCATAATTTAAGCATTTCTCTACAATTTCCAAACTCCTTATATGCCCCTGTAGTGAAAAATTGAATAACATGTTGTTATTTATGGCAGTGTTCATCAACATTGTCCTCAGGGCCCACTAACAGGCCAGGTTTTATGTATTACCTTGGGGAGATGCAGACTAGAATACTGCAATCACTGAGCAGCAAATGATATCACCTGAGATGGATTTCACTTATCTTGCAAATCTGGCCTGTTAGTGGGACCTGAGGACAGGGTTGATGACCACTGGTTTATGGTATTAAATCGGAGTTCCATCCAAAAGTTGAACTTCCACTTGTATGCTTCCTCCGGTGACACATTGGGCACCTTTCAGGGTGGACCGTTTATGATAGGTCCCCTTCCCAACTTTCGCAGCCTGATCTCCCGGAAGTTTGATCTCCCCCCTCCTCCTTCCTCTGCCGCCGGGCCAGTTAGAAAGAGCAGTGCGCTTAGCACATGTGCAGTAGGTAACCAGCAGTGTAGCCGAAAGACTTCATTGCTTGGTTCTCTTACTAGGAATGGTGGCGGCAGCACCCGGGAGTCGATCTGAAGATCGGCTGGGGGGGGGGCGACATCGCTGGCTCCCTGGACAGGTAAGTGCCCTAATATTAAAAGTCAGCAGCTACAGTATTTGTAGCCGCTGACTTTAAGTTTTTTATTTTTTTTGGGCTGGACCTCCTCTTTAAGGTTTGAACATGCACTACAGACACAGATTTAGTCATTATATAAGTTCTTTAAGGTAAACCAAGTTTCGTTACAAGAATTTTGCTTTTTTGACAGAAGAGTATCGTCAAAATAAAATAAATAAAAACTTTTCGTGTGATGATGCCACCGCGCAGTGCACATTTACATGAACGTGTCTGCTTGAAGGAAATAAAGAATGTTTGGTGGTGGGGGGGGGTTTATGTATTCTTAAAGCCTAAATACATTTTTTTAAGCATGGGTGCAAAAGCAGCTCTGGCAGCAAAAGGGTTAATCCAGCACAGATCAGACAGTGTGCCGCCCTCCTGTAGTGGACAAGCTGTGAAGCCTATTGATAAGGAGCAGGTCTTCTTCAGGGGGCCTCTATATATCAGTATGAAGTGTGAGTGTGTGGCAGTGTGTGAGAGGGTTAACTACACAGCCAAGCCCCCCGCCATCCTAATAGAACATCCCCCTTCAAGCTGCAGATAACAGCCATTGATGGTCTAACCTTCTACAGAAAGCCTCCTATCTACAAATGCCGGGTTCCCTCTAGAGGAAGCAGGTGGAGCTCCGTGGAAACCAGAAGTTCCTGAGGGTAAATGTCCCTGCCTCACATTTTCATTTTGTTTTTGTTCGTTAACGAAAACGGAATTGATTTTTGCCATAGTTTTCGTCAGTGGAAAATTATGACGAAAACCTTTTAGTTGACCAAATTAACACTGTTGGTGTACTGAGACTGTTGCCTCCACGCAGACCTGGGCGGTGATCAATTTGGCTCCTCAGGTGGCTTTTTGTACTTTCTTTTTACAAAAATGACTCCTGGTACAGCAATACGCGTAAACATACCGACATGACATCGGAGATACTCACATCAAACTCATTGAGGGCAGCGGCCAGCTCCCCAATGCCTGTGTGGCCTTGCTTCTCATCAGTGGGCGAGGTGGCCTGGGCAGCGTTGGAGATCCCTGCAATAGCCTCCTGCACTTGTTTGAATACATAGTCCCGGTTGGCCCTGGTGGCTGCCACATCCGCGTGGCGGAGGAAAGCTTGTGAGGCTGTGTACAGCATGGTGGCGTTCTTCTTCAGAGCTCCTCGAGCAGCTGCCATCTCATCCCTACAATGGGGGTCTTTGAGTTCCTGCAAGAGAAGAACAAGGAGGACGTTTTACTGCAGAGGAGGAACATCAGAATGAAAGAATGCACTAGATCTGCTATTTATTACATTTACATTTTTGGTTTTGGGTTTAATACCGCTTTAAAGTGCGGTGCTGTATTACATACCAAGTTACCAGCACAGGTGACCAAATCCAGAAAGCCTTCACCTCTTACCTGCATGCTCTGAGCCTTACATCCACTTCTATAGGACCAGCGCTGAGCCAGTGAAATTGAGTTGTAAATTTATATAAATTAAATCTGTAATAAATCCAAAACCAAAGATGTAATATATTGCCGCTTATCAATCATTAGATGTGGTGGCCGCATCCGTTTTATTTTTTATGTTTTTTCCCCTCTGTTTTCATCTGGTGATCTGGCCAGCAACACATATCCTGTATAACTGAGACACAACTCTGGGTTGTGAGTTGGGGCGGGAGGGGGGGGGGTTAAATGCACTAGCAGATTTGAATACACTAACACATTGAAGCCAAACTCCAGCTCACACTTTATAATTAGGTAAAGCGGGGTTCCGCTTAAAAAAAAAAAATTAAGTCAGCAGCTACAAATACTGCAGCTGCTGACTTTTAATAATTGGACACTTACCTGTCCCACAGTCCAGCGATGCGGGGGAGCCCCGCTCATCTCCCCCTCATCTCTGCGGCACCGGAATTGTCACTCTGGGCACCCGGCTGTGGCTTCACAGCTGGGCACGCACAGCGCTTGCGCGAGCTGCGCGGTGCGCGGTGAATGGCTGGGCAATCATCTGGGACCTGTGTCCCAGATGATTGCCGTGAGGGAGAGGGGAGAGGCGAACTTGCTTCTGGCGCCGTGGTGCGCCGGGAGGAAGTGGGAGCTGGATCCCTCTATAAAGAAGGTATCCGCTCCCCCCAAAAAAATGACATGCCAAATGTGGCATGTCAGGGGGTCACCTTCCCTTAAAGCGTAAGTTCTATTTTTGCGTGGAACTCCACTTTAAAGCAAACTGTTTTCTTTTCTTTTAGGATAAAGGAAAATTATGTCCTCTCGGAACGCACCCAATCGGGTGACTGATCAGGACGCTGCTGGTACCATGTGATCGCTGCTGTGACCAATCACAGCAGATCACATGACAATTGTACACAACGAATGGCTTTGATTCATGCCATTCATTGTGTACTATTGTGGTAAACTCTGTGATTGGTCACAGTGATCACATGGTACAGACAGGGCCAATCACAGCCCATCTGTAACATGTGATTAGCTTTTGTCAATCACAGCTAACCACAATAGAAAACATTGAATGAATCCATTTCATTTATTAAAAATGGCTGTTTATAACAGTTAAATTCACTGGTATAAGCAATCATAGCGTGTGAAAAAAAAAAATCCTGATCACTTCCACACTGTATTGCTCTGGTCACAGCGTGTTAAAAAAAGGAGTAAAAAAAAAAGATAAACATGTAATAAAAAAAGAAAGAAAAAAGAAAACAATTGAAAAGAAAATTATTATTTTTTACTGTCCCCAGTCAGTGTCCCTGATCACCACCACACCAGTTATATAATGACGTTGTACTGCACTGGTGACAGTATGTAAAAAAAAAATAAACAATTGTGAAAAAAATATTTTTTAAAATTTCTCCATTTTCCAAAAAATTGTGACAAAAAAATGACAAAACTTGCCATGCCTCTTACTAAATACCCTGGACTGTTTACTTCCCAAAAAAGAATTATTTGGGGGATTTTTGGACTGTCCTGGCTTTTTCCAGCCATCAGTACATCAGGATTGATCGATTTTCAGATATATATCCAATAGATTGTGTAACTTTCCTACAGACTAAATAATATACACTGATTTGGGTTATTTTCACCAAAGAAGTGTAGCAGAATATATTTTGGCTTAAACGTATGAAAAAAGATCTTCATAAATCTTGGTCTTTTTTCATTTTTTTTAGCAAAAAAAAAAAGAATAAATAAAAAAAGTGGTGATTAAATGCCACCGAAAGAAATCTCTATTTGTGTGAAAAAAAAAAATGATACAAATTTCATATGGGTACAATGCTGCATGACCACACAATTGTCATGCAAAGTGTGACAGCGCTGAAAGCTCAACATTTGCCTGGGCAGGAAGGGGGTGAAAGTGCCCGGTATTGAAGTGGTTAAGCACCCCTACCAGTGTTAAATGGTTTGTCCCATCCCTGCAAACTGATACATCTGGAAGAGGGTTTGTTCTTTTGAAAAACAAGAGACTTACTGTCTGGATCGCCAGATGTAAATAAAAGAAAGAAAACCTAAAAAAGAAAATGAATGCAGCCCCCCACATCTAAGAATTGTTAAGCTGCAATAAAAGAAATGTTTGCTTTTGAATTTAATACTGCTTTAAAGGCTCCATTTCCAAGGTATTCATTACCCACACTCATAAACAGATCAACTCACATAGTAGTGTAGAGAAATAAAACAAATGTTTGCACTCAAATCATTAAAGAAAGACTATGTCCTAATCATATTCCAGAACTAAATCTGTTGTCTGGACTGGTAGCCACTTCAGTGACTTGCCCTAATAAATCTCCATTTCTTGTATGAAACTGAATAACCGGCCCCAGTCCCTGACCTGGAGCCAGCCATATCATTTATCTCAGGTATACTGACTCCCATGTTTCTATGGTAGTACGCTACATATGCCTTGATCCCCCAACAGGGCGGCATCCATCAGTCCAAGGTCTACTTTGTAAATACAGTAATCACCTTAGGCTATGGTCACACTTGTGCGTTGCGGGAACGTCTGCAAAACCGCACACTTTTGCGCAACGGACATAAACACGCAGTTCTTTAGCAGATGCGTGGCAGTGCAATTAATTATTAATGCTTAATGGCACCCCCTCCGCATCTTGGTAACACACCTGTGCTGGCACATGCCAAAATACACGGTAACAAATCAACATGCGTCTTGGTGCGGCACAATTTTTAGAAAGGGTGAGTCCCTTCTTTTGTGCATATCTCATGTGAACACAATAGGTTGCCCTAAACGCGATGCTTGAAACCGCGCAGAAACGCACAAAAAGCGCACGTGCGTGCTCCATCGCACTTGCATAGGTGTGAATGGAGCCTTAGTTCTGTACATTGGGGGTGATTTACTAAAATTGGAGAGTGAAAAGTCTGGTGCAGCTGTGCATGGTAGCCAATCAGCTTCTAGCTTGTTCTATTAGGTTTTGACTGGAAGCTAATTGGTTTCTATGCAGAGCTGCAACAGATTCTGCATTCTCCAGGTTTAGTAAATCAATCCCTGTGTTTTATATTAAATACTTCATACCAGTTTACTCTATACTTGCTGCTTTAAATAGTTTTACTACATAATGATGGTGATTGCCAGACCGTTGTTCCTAATTTTTACAGACAGTCTATTGACTGGAATGGTACCAGCTGATTGGAGAAAAGCACCAATATTTAAAAAGGGCCCAAAAAACATCCCTGGGAATTACAGACCAGTTAGCCTAACATCAATAGTATGTAAACTCTTGGAGGGGATGATAAGGGACTATATACAAGATTTTAATAATAAGAATGATATCATTAGCAGTAATCAGCATGGATTCATGAAGAATCGTTCTTGCCAAACCAATCTACTAACCTTCTATGAGGAGGTGAGTTGCCATCTAGATAAAGGAAGGCCCGTAGACATGGTGTATCTGGATTTTGCAAAAGCATTTGACACAGTTCCCCATAAACGTTTACTGTACAAAATAAGGTCCGTTGGCATGGACCATAGGGTGAGTACATGGATTGAAAACTGGGTACAAGGGCGTGTTCAGAGGGTGGTGATAAATGGGGAGTACTCGGAATGGTCAGGGGTGGGTAGTGGGGTTCCCCAGGGTTCTGTGCTGGGACCAATCCTGTTTAATTTGTTCATAAACGACCTGGAGGATGGGATAAACAGTTCAATCTCTGTATTTGCAGACGATACTAAGCTAAGCAGGGCAATAACTTCTCCGCAGGATGTGGAAATCTTGCAAAAAGACCTGAACAAATGAATGGGGTGGGCGACTACATGGCAAATGAGGTTTACTGTAGAAAAATGTAAAATAATGCATTTGGGTGGCAAAAATATGAAGACAATCTATACACTGGGGGGAGAACCTCTGGGGGAATCTAGGATGGAAAAGGACCTGGGGGTCCTAGTAGATGATAGGCTCAGCAATGGCATGCAATGCCAAGCTGCTGCTAATAAAGCAAACAGAATATTGGCATGCATTAAAAGGGGGATCAACTGCAGAGATAAAACGATAATTCTCCCGCTCTACAAGACTCTGGTCCAGCCGCACCTGGAGTATGCTGTCCAGTTCTGGGCACCAGTCCTCAGGAAGGATGTACTGGAAATGGAGCGAGTACAAAGAAGGGCAACAAAGCTAATAAAGGGTCTGGAGGATCTTAGTTATGAGGAAAGGTTGCGAGCACTGAACTTATTCTCTCTGGAGAAGAGACGCTTGAGAGGGGATATGATTTCAATTTACAAATACTGTACTGGTGACCCCACAATAGGGATAAAACTTTTTCGCAGAAGAGAGTTTAATAAGACTCGTGGCCACTCATTACAATTAGAAGAAAAGAGGTTTAACCTTAAACTACGTAGAGGGTTCTTTACTGTAAGAGCGGCAAGGATGTGGAATTCCCTTCCACAGGCGGTGGTCTCAGCATGGAGCATTGATAGCTTCAAGAAACTATTAGATAATCACCTGAATGACCGCAACATACAGGGATATGTAATGAAATACTGACACATAATCACACACATAGGTTGGACTTGATGGACTTGTGTCTTTTTTCAACCTCACCTACTATGTAACTATGATCCATTTAGAACAATGCGCTGTACATTACTTACTCCATACTGCTCTGCTCTGTACACCATGCATTATTTTCTCTATACTGTTCCACTTTATACAATGTGTTATAGTATATGTTATATACTTTACCCCAGTCTACTTTGTACACTGCTCCACTCTAAACACTGTGATATACAGTGCCTTAAAAAAGTATTCATACCCTTTGGCATTTTCCACATTGTGTTGTGTTACAACCAAAAACGTAAATTTATTTTATTGAGATTTTATGTGATAGACCAACACAAACTGGCACATAATTGTGAAGTGGGAGGAAAATGATAAATGGTTTTCAAAAATGTTCACAAATAAATATCTAAAAAGTGTGGTGTGCATTTGTATTCAGCCCCCTTTACTCTGATACCCCTAACTAAAATCCAGTGGAACCAATTGCTTCCGGAAGTCACCTAATTAGTAAATAGACTCCACCTGTGTGTAATTTAATCTCAGTAAAAATACAGCTGTTCTGTGAAGCCCTCAGAGGCTTGTTAGAGGACCTTAGTGAACAAACAGCATCATGAAGGCCAAAGAACACACCAGACAGGTCAGGGATAAAGTTGGGGAGAAGTTTAAAGCAGGATTAGGTTATAAGAAAATATCCCAAGCTTTGAACATCTCACAGAGCACTGTTCAATTCATCATCCAAAAATGGAAAGAGTATGGCACAACTGCAAAGCTACCAAGACATGGCCGTCCACCTAAACTGACAGGCCGGGCAAGGAGAGCATTAATCAGAGAAGCAGCCAAGAGGCCCATGGTAACTATGGAGGAGCTGCAGAGATCCACAGCTCAGGTGGGAGAATCTGTCCACAGTATCAGTTGTGCACTCAACAAATCTGGCCTTTATGGAAGAGTGGCAAGAAGAAAGATATTGTTGAAAGAAAGCCATAAGAAGTCCCATTTGCAGTTTGTGAGAAGCCATGTGGGGGACACAGCAAACATGTGGAAGAAGGTGCTCTGGTCAGATGAGAGCAAAATTGAACTTTTTAGCCTAAAAGCAAAACGCTATGTGTGGCGGAAAACTAACACTGCACATCACTCTGAACACACCATTCCCACCGTGAAACATGGTGGTGGCATCATGTTGTGGGGATGCTTTTCTTCAGTAGGGACAGGGAAGCTGGTCAGAGTTGATGGGAAGATGGATGGAGCCAAATATAGAGCAATCTTAGAAGAAAATGTGTTAGAGTCTGCAAAAGACTTGAGACTGGGGCGGAGGTTCACCTTCCAGCAGGACAACAACCCAAAACATACAGCCAGAGCTACAATGGAATGGTTTAGATCAAAGCAGGTTCATGTGTTAGAATGGCCTAGTCACAGTCCAGACCTAAATGCAAGACTGTTCACAGATGCTCTCCATTAGGGATGAGCTTCGTGTTCGAGTCGAACCCATGTTCGACTCGAACATCGGCTGTTCGACCGTTCGTCGAATTGCGAACGTTATGGGCCGTTCGCGCCAAATTCGTGTGGCGCGTCACGGCCCATAATTCACTGCGGCATCGCAGTGCATTGCTGGCTGATGATTGGCCAAGCATGCACTATGACCCGCATGCTTGGCCAATCACAGCGCCGTCAGTAGAGAGAGCTGTAATTGGCCAAAGCCAGGGTGGCTTTGGCCAATTATGGCTCAGGGGATTTAGTACACGCCCCACACTATATAAGGCCGCCTGCACGGCGGCCCTGTGTAGTGTGTTCCGGTGTGCTGATAGAGAGAGAGACAGACAGTGTCATTTGATTTGAGTTAGCTAGATTAGGCTAGATCTGTTCCTGCTATTTACATTTAATGCAGTGCGTCCTGCTCACAGTGTTCAGCTAGATCCGTTCCTGCTATTTACATTTAGTGCAGTCAGTGCGTCCTGCTCACAGTGTTCAGCTAGATCCGTTCCTGCTATTTACATTTAGTGCAGTGTGTGCTGCTCACAGTGTTCAGCTAGATCTGTTCCTGCTATTTACATTTAGTGCAGTTCGTCCTGCTCACAGTGTTCAGCTAGATCCGTTCCTGCTATTTACATTGAGTGCAGTGCGTCCTGCTCACAGTGTTCAGCTAGATCTGTTCCTGCTATTTACATTTAGTGCAGTCAGTGCGTCCTGCTCACAGTGTTCAGCTAGATCTGTTCCTGCTATTTACATTTAGTGCAGTCAGTGCGTCCTGCTCACAGTGTTCAGCTAGATCCGTTCCTGCTATTTACATTTAGTGCAGTGCGTCCTGCTCACAGTGTTCAGCTAGATCTGTTCCTGCTATTTACATTTAGTGCAGTGCGTCCTGCTCACAGTGTTCAGCTAGATCCGTTCCTGCTATTTACATTTAGTGCAGTGCGTCCTGCTCACAGTGTTCAGCTAGATCTGTTCCTGCTATTTACATTTAGTGCAGTGCGTCCTGCTCACAGTGTTCAGCTAGATCCGTTCCTGCTATTTACATTTAGTGCAGTCAGTGCGTCCTGCTCACAGTGTTCAGCTAGATCCGTTCCTGCTATTTACATTTAGTGCAGTGCGTGCTGCTCACAGTGTTCAGCTAGATCTGTTCCTGCTATTTACATTTAGTGCAGTTCGTCCTGCTCACAGTGTTCAGCTAGATCCGTTCCTGCTATTTACATTGAGTGCAGTGCGTCCTGCTCACAGTGTTCAGCTAGATCTGTTCCTGCTATTTACATTTAGTGCAGTCAGTGCGTCCTGCTCACAGTGTTCAGCTAGATCTGTTCCTGCTAATTACATTTAGTGCAGTCAGTGCGTCCTGCTCACAGTGTTCAGCTAGATCCGTTCCTGCTATTTACATTTAGTGCAGTGCGTCCTGCTCACAGTGTTCAGCTAGATCCGTTCCTGCTATTTACATTTAGTGCAGTGCGTCCTGCTCACAGTGTTCAGCTAGATCCGTTCCTGCTATTTACATTTAGTGCAGTGCGTCCTGCTCACAGTGTTCAGCTAGATCTGTTCCTGCTATTTACATTTAGTGCAGTGCGTCCTGCTCACAGTGTTCAGCTAGATCCGTTCCTGCTATTTACATTTAGTGCAGTGCGTCCTGCTCACAGTGTTCAGCTAGATCTGTTCCTGCTATTTACATTTAGTGCAGTGCGTCCTGCTCACAGTGTTCAGCTAGATCCGTTCCTGCTATTTACATTTAGTGCAGTGCGTCCTGCTCACAGTGTTCAGCTAGATCTGTTCCTGCTATTTACATTTAGTGCAGTGCGTCCTGCTCACAGTGTTCAGCTAGATCCGTTCCTGCTATTTACATTTAGTGCAGTGCGTCCTGCTCACAGTGTTCAGCTAGATCCGTTCCTGCTATTTACATTTAGTGCAGTGCGTCCTGCTCACAGTGTTCAGCTAGATCCGTTCCTGCTATTTACATTTAGTGCAGTGCGTCCTGCTCACAGTGTTCAGCTAGATCTGTTCCTGCTATTTACATTTAGTGCAGTCAGTGCGTCCTGCTCACAGTGTTCAGCTAGATCTGTTCCTGCTATTTACATTTAGTGCAGTCAGTGCGTCCTGCTCACAGTGTTCAGCTAGATCTGTTCCTGCTATTTACATTTAGTGCAGTGCGTCCTGCTCACAGTGTTCAGCTAGATCTGTTCCTGCTATTTACATTTAGTGCAGTGCGTCCTGCTCACAGTGTTCAGCTAGATCCGTTCCTGCTATTTACATTTAGTGCAGTGCGTCCTGCTCACAGTGTTCAGCTAGATCTGTTCCTGCTATTTACATTTAGTGCAGTCAGTGCGTCCTGCTCACAGTGTTCAGCTAGATCCGTTCCTGCTATTTACATTTAGTGCAGTCAGTGCGTCCTGCTCACAGTGTTCAGCTAGATCTGTTCCTGCTATTTACATTTAGTGCAGTCAGTGCGTCCTGCTCACAGTGTTCAGCTAGATCCGTTCCTGCTATTTACATTTAGTGCAGTCAGTGCGTCCTGCTCACAGTGTTCAGCTAGATCTGTTCCTGCTATTTACATTTAGTGCAGTCAGTGCGTCCTGCTCACAGTGTTCAGCTAGATCCGTTCCTGTTATCTTCCTACTGACAGGCAGGCTTGTCTGGTTACAGTATATAAAGCTACCTGAAGAAAATTACAGGTGTTCTATCCCAGCTTAGTGCAGCTACAGGCCATTAGTATGTCTGGAAGGCCAAGAAGGAGAGGCAGACAGTCACAAGCCAATAAGAGAGGGCAAGCAGGCTCTGTGTCTAGTGCTGGTCGTGGAGACGGTGCATCCTCATCAGCCCGTGGCCATGGGACACGCTTGGCCTTTTTTTCGGCAGCTGGCCGTGTTGAGCCGCAACATGCAGAAAACTTGGTCGAGTGGATGACCAAGCCGTCCTCATCCTCCTCATCCTCTCTCACCCATGCCCAGGGTGCTTTGTCTGGCAAAGCAGCGGCCTCTTCCCTCAGCTCAATGTCATCAGTGACTCCTTCCCTAGCTCCACCATGTCCTCCTGAGGATTCCCTCGAACTGTTTGACCACAGTGTTGGGTACATGCTCCAGGAGGATGCCCAGCGTTTGGAAGGCTCTGATGATGATACTGAGCTCGATGAAGGCAGTAACATGAGCACGGACAGAGGGGGTGCCCAAGAAGGACAGCAATCTGGCAGTCATGCTCCCCCTGCTGCAGCATACTGCCAGGTTTGCTCCAGTGATGAGGAGGGAGGGGATGATGAGGTCACTGACTCAACGTGGGTGCCTGATAGGAGAGAGGAGGAGGAGGAGGAGGAGGAGGCGGCACATCACCAACGAGGCAGGATGCCCTCCAGGGGCCAGCCTAAGGGCAGCACATTGACTGCATCACACCCCAAAGCTCCACATGTGCAGGGCGCTGCAGTCTCTGCGCGTTATTCAAAAAGTTCTTTGGTGTGGGCCTTTTTTGAGACGAGTGCATTTAGATCGCACCGCTGCTATTTGCAACATATGTCTCAAGCGTATCTCGCGTGGCCAAAACATCTCCCGCTTGGGTACCACATGCTTGACCAGACATATGTTGACCTGCCATGCAGTTCGTTGGCAAGCATATCTAAAAGACCCACACCAAAGAACAAAGAGGATCTCTCCTTGCTCCTCATCAGCTGAGATTTCCAACCCCACTAGACCTTCAGTCCTCTCTGAGACCTGCAGTGAGAGGAATGAAGGTGTAGAATTAGGTGTGTCACAGCCAAGTACTTGTGGGCAATCTGCTTTTGGTACACCGACGTCAGATTGTACCAGGCAAATTTCCCTGCCCCAGCTGCTGCACCGCCGAAAGAAGTTTGCTCCCAGCCATCCACATGCCCAGCGGTTGAATGCTAGCTTGGCAAAATTGCTAGCACTTCAACTGCTGCCTTTTCAGTTGGTAGACTCTGCCCCCTTCCGTGAGTTTGTGGAATGTGCGGTTCCTCAGTGGCAGGTACCCAAACGCCACTTTTTCTCACGGAAGGCGATTCCGGCTCTCTACCGGCATGTGGAAGGCAATGTCCATGCCTCGCTGGACAGGGCGGTCAGCGGTAAGGTGCATATTACCGCTGACTCATGGTCCAGCAGGCATGGACAGGGACGTTACTTAAGTTTCACGGCGCATTGGGTGACTCTGCTGGCAGCTGGGAAGGATGCAGGACAAGGTGCAGTAGTGTTGGAGGTTGTTCCGCCACCACGCCTCCAAAATGCTGATTGTGACACACCTCTCTCCTCCACCCCCTCCTCTTCTTCTTCCTCCATGGCCTCTTCCTCGGAACCAGCGGTGCTCCGTAGGCGTTCAAGGGGCTACGCAAGTACGCAGGCCAAAAGATGCCATGCGGTGCTTGAGCTGGTGTGCTTGGGGGACAGGAGCCACACTGGGGCAGAGGTTCTGTCAGCTCTGCAGGGGCAGGTTCAGAGGTGGTTGACGCCACGCCAACTTAAGGCAGGAATGGTGGTTTGCGACAATGGCACCAACCTCCTCTCTGCCCTCCGACAGGGACAAATGACCCATGTGCCCTGTTTGGCTCACGTCCTTAACTTGGTGGTGCAGCGGTTCTTGGGCAGGTACCCGGGCTTACAGGATGTCCTGAGGCAGGCCAGGAAAGTCTGTGTGCATTTCCGCCGGTCATATAATGCCAGTGCTCGGCTGACGGACCTCCAAAAGGAGTTTAACCTGCCCAAGAACCGCCTAATCTGTGACATGCCCACCAGGTGGAACTCGACATTGGCCATGCTGCAGCGGCTGCACACGCAGCAGAGGGCCATCAATGAGTACCTGTGCGACTATGGCACCAGGACAGGGTCAGGGGACCTTGGTTTTTTTTCCCCACGCCAGTGGGCCATGATCAGGGATGCATGCACTGTCCTGTCACCATTCGAGGAGGCCACGAGGATGGTGAGCACTGACAGTGCATGCATCAGTGACACTGTTCCCCTTGTCCACCTGTTGGAGCACACGCTGCGTGGAATAATGGACAGGGCACTTGAGGCAGAACAGAGGCAGGAAGAGGAGGACTTCCTTAGCTCTCAAGGCCCCCTTTATCCAGACAGTGTTCCTGCGTGCCCGCCGATCACACAGGAAGAGGACGAGGAGGAGGAGGAGGAGGAGGAGGAGGAAGATTGTGTCAGTATGGAGGTGGAGCCTGGCACTCAGCATCAGCAGTCTTTAAGGGATCAGTCCCAAGGAACACATGGGCTTGTACGTGGCTGGGAGGAGGTGGCTGCGGACGTTGTTGTCCTTAGTGACCCAGAGGACTCCGGACCGAATGCCTCAGCAAACCTACGCTGCATGGCCTCCCTGATCCTGCAAAGCCTGCGTAAGGATCCTCGTATTCGTGGTATCAAGGAGAAGGACCAATACTGGCTGGCAACCCTCCTTGATCCACGTTACAAGGGTAAGGTTGCGGACCTTATCTTGCCATCGCAGAGGGAGCAGAGGATGAAACATCTTCGGGAGGCCTTGCAGAAAGGTCTGTGCAACGCGTTCCCAGAGACTGGGAGGTTACAAACTCCTGTTTCTGGACAACGTGTTGCTGAGGCTTCGGTCAGTCAAAGAAGGAGCGGTGGAGAAGGTGGCCGTCTGACCGATGCGTTCAGACAATTTTTTGGTCCGCAGCCCCAAGGTATGATCGGTTCCAGCAACCATCGCCAGCGTCTGTTTTACATGGTGCAGGAATACCTAGGGGCAAGATCAGACTTGGACACCTTTCCCACCGAAAATCCTCTGGGTTACTGGGTCTTGAGGATGGATCACTGGCCAGAGCTTGCACAGTATGCAATTGAGCTACTGGCCTGTCCTGCTTCCAGCGTTCTTTCGGAACGCACATTCAGTGCTGCTGGAGGCGTGGTAACCGATCACAGGGTGCGTCTGTCCACTGACTCGGTCGATCGGCTGACCTTCATAAAAATGAATCAGTCTTGGATCACCACCAGCTACCAAGCACCTGATGCTGATGTAACTGAATAATTTTTTTCAGATCCCTTCAAAGACTGCCTATGCTGATGCTGAGTGACTATCCCTGAGTAATTATCCTCTTCCTCCTCAATCATCACGCTGATAGCTTGTAAGAACATTTTTGGTTCTGGGCGCCACCACCAGTGTCTAAGGCACAATTTTTCAGCCCCTGTTTAACAGGGGCGTGTAATTACAATTTTTGATGTAATACTTTGCAGCAGGGCTCGTTCCTGCATTCCAACTAGAGTGTCTGTGAGGGGTTGCAGTGTTGTGGCACCAGCACCAGTGCCTAAGGCCCAATTTTTCTGCCCCTGTCTAACAGGGGCGTGTAATTACAATTTTTGATGCAATACTTTGCAGCAGGGCTCGTTCCTGCGTTCCAACTAGAGTGTCTGTGAGGGGTTGCAGTGTTGTGGCACCAGCACCAGTGCCTAAGGCCCAATTTTTCTGCCCCTGTCTAACAGGGGCGTGTAATTACAATTTTTGATGCAATACTTTGCAGCAGGGCTCGTTCCTGCGTTCCAACTAGAGTGTCTGTGAGGGGTTGCAGTGTTGTGGCACCAGCACCAGTGCCTAAGGCCTAATTTTTCAGCTCCTGTTCAACAGGGGCATGTAATTACAATTCTTGATCTAATATTTCACAGCAGGGCCCTGTGAGGGCTTACAGTGTTTTGGCCACAGCAACACCTAAGGCCCAAATTTCTGCTGAGTATATAGGGCAGGACCCTACTTTCAAACATCTAACTTACAAACGACTCCTACTTGCAAACGGAAGGAGACAACAGGAAGTGAGATGAAATCTACCCCTAGGAAGGGAAATTCTCTCCTGTAAGAGTTAATATGGGAAAACAATTTCTCCTTTCCACTGATGCTTTCCAATCCTTGTTCCACAAAAAAACCCAAATTTTCAAAAAACATTTTTCATTGGGACAAAAAAGTGAGGTGAAATCTTCTGAAGAGGAGGAAAGACGCAAAACAAATGTCACAGGGGTGATAACCCTTCCCTATGTTTTCCAAAAAGCTTAGAAAAGATTTTTTGGCTGGAGCTAAACACGTTAAAAATGTTCAAAATTACAAACAGATTCTACTTAACAACAAACCTACAGTCCCTGTCTTGTTTGCACCGCCTGTATACTGCTGTTCAGAGTATATAGGGACCTTTCCTTATTTTAATTTGGGTGCGGGGTTCCCCTTAATATCCATACAAGACCCAAAGGGCCTGGTAATGGACTGGGGGGTACCCATGCCGTTTGTCTCACTGATTTTCATCCATATTGCCATGACCCGACATGACATTAAACCCGCAAGCAGTTTTAAATGAGATTTTTTCCTTTAAAAATGACATTTGGTGCAGGAACTGTTCTAAACATGGGAAACACGCGTCACTTTACAGGCATACTATAGACACCCCCCAGGTACGATATTTAAAGGAATATTTCACTTTTTTTTTTTTACTTTAAGCATCATTAAAATCACTGCTCCCGAAAAAACGGCCGTTTTTAAAAGTTTTTTTTGCATTGATACATGTCCCCTGGGGTAGGACCCGGGTCCCCACACCCTTTTTAGGACAATACCATGCAAATTAGCCTTTAAAATGAGCACTTTTGATTTCGAACGTTCGAGTCCCATAGACGTCAATGGGGTTCTAACGTTCGTGCGAACTTGCGGTCCGTTCGCGGGTTCTGGTGCGAACCGAACCGGGGGGTGTTCGGCTCATCCCTACTCTCCATCCAATCTGACAGAGCTTGAGCTATTTTGCAAAGAAGAATGGGCAAAAATGTCACTCTCTAGATGTACAAAGCTGGTAGAGACATCCCCAAAAAGTCTTGCAGCTGTAATTGCAGTGAAATGAGGTTCTACAAAGTATTGACTCAACGGGGCTGAATACAAAATGTACCCCACACTTTTCACATATTTAGTTGCAAAAAATGTTGAAAACAATTTATCATTTTCCTTCCACTTCACAATTATGTGCCACTTTGTGTTGGTCTTTTACATAAAATCCCAATAAAATACATTTACATTTTTGGTTGTAACATGACAAAATGTGGAAAATTTAAGGGGTATGAATACTTTTTCAAGGCACTGTACATTACTGTATATACTTCATACTGCTCCACTCTGAATATTGTGATGTACCTTATATACTCTATACTGCTCCACTACCCATGACAAATAAAATATTCTTCCATAAGCCAACTCATGACTGGTTCTCGTCAAACCTAACAGTGTTACAGATATTTGCCAGTTTACCTGTTGCCTCCTTGCAGCCACATAGTTGAGTTTGACCATTTCTTTGCCAAACTCTTTGAAGCGGTGAGCCAAATCTTGTTCATTGGTGGCACATTTCACAGCTTCAAGAGCTTCCTCCACCTAGGAGAAAAAGAATGATATGCAATGTTATTAGATGGCTCAAAAACAAAAATCTCTTTGATAATACATATTATGACAAGCAAATTCAATTACAGCGAACAAACGTTTCCATTTTGTCACCTTTTCTCTCGTCATATGAATTAGTCGATTAGCAATGTAATAATGTATAGATTTTACCAGCTGTGAAATTTATGAGCTGCACTGTCATCTGGGATGTCCCATGTAAGCCTAGTATAGAGCCTTTGCCCGTATTCCCCCATTCACACCTGAGCCTTCTCGGACTCCAAGCTCCAAATCATTTGAACATCTAAAATCTGATGGTTTATCATTGTCCCTCTTCACATCTGAGCATTCAGTCTAAACGCCTGAAGATTGAAAAGCCCAAAACTGCAATTTGTTAAGTAATCTCATAATAAAAGTCTGGTAAAAAGCTTGCAATCTTGCCCCAAAGAAGCCCCCGTATGGCAGTTTACAAGTAAAAACATAAGAAATCGTCTACATATTTTAAGGTCAGAGGTGTAACTAGAACCTTCAGAGCCCCGGTGGAGGAAACCATGAAGGGCCCTCCTGACCGCCGGGGCTCTTTCCATCGATCTCAGGGCTCTTCCCTCGCAATCTTGCCCCGAAGAAACCCCCGTATGGCAGTTTACGAGTAAAAACATGAGAGATTGTCCACATATTTTAAGGTCAGAGGTGTAACTAGAATCTTCAGGGTCCCGGTGGAGGAAACCATGAAGGACCCTCCTGACCGCCAGGGCTCTTTCCATCGATATCAGGGCCCTTCCCTCGCAATCTTGCCCCGAAGAAACCCCCGTATGGCAGTTCACAAGTAAAAACATGAAAAATCATCTACATATGCTACGGTCAGAGGTGTAACTAGAAACTTCAGGGCCCTGGTGGAAAGAAATCATGAAGCCCCCCCCCCCCCCCAGGGGCTCTATCTATCGGTCCAGGAGCTCTTTCCATCTGTCCCATGGCCCTTTACTCCCATTGCAGGGCCCGTTATAAGCCCCGGTTCACATTGCTGCGACTGCAAGGAAGCCAATCAGCTTCGAACTTCAGCTTGTTTAATTAACCGCTTCAGCCTCGGAAGATTTTACCCCCTTCCTGACCGGAGCACTTTTTGTAATTTGGCACTGCATCGCTTTAACTGACAATTGCGTGGTCGTGCAATGCTGTACCCTTTTTTCCCACAAATAGAACTTTCTTTTGGTGGTATTTGATCATCTCTGCGTTTATTATTTTTTGCGCTATAAACAAAAAAAGAGCGACAATTTTGAAGAAATAAAAAAATATTTTTTACTTTTTGCTATAATAAATATCCCCAAAAATGTTAAAAAAACCAAAAACAAATTTCTTCATCAGTTTAGGCCAATATATATTCTTCTACATATTTTTTATTAAAAATAAATCACAAGCGTATATTGATTAGTTTGTGCAAAAGTTATAGCGTCTACAAACTATGGGGAAAGATTTATGGCATTTTTATTATTTTTTACATTTTTCTTTTATTGGTAATGGCGTTGATCTACGATTTTTAGCGGTACTGCAACATTGCGTTGGACAGATGGGACACTTTTGACATTTGACATTTTTGGGACCAATGACATTTATACAGCGGGCGTATCCCGGCTCCATTGTCGCAATTGTGCCTGAGCATGGACTGGTACTGTGACGTCAGCCGACAGCAGGCTACAGCCCGCTGTCTGCCTAAAATGGGTCACAGGAGTGCAGTTCCACAGGAGAAGTACAGCCAAACAAGCTTTGGCTGTACTTCTCCTTTAATTTTCTGACTAAAGTTCCACTTTAACCCCTTGCCGACCAGTATATGTCGGCACAATGGCACGGCTGGGCAAATGGGCGTACAGGTAAGTCCCCTTTAAGAAGTGGCATTGTGGGCGCGCGCGTGCTCCGCGATCGTGTCACGGAGCGAAAGAACTAGGAGATGCCGATGAAAACACGTTCTGCCTAGTGATATGACAGAGATCACTGCTTCCTGTCATCGGTAGCAGTGATCGCTGTCCTGTGAGTTGTAGCCCATCCCCCCCACAGTTAGAATCACTCCCTAGGACACACTTAACCCTTTGATCGCCCCCTAGTGTTTAACCCCTTCCCTGCCAGTGTCATTTACACAGTAATCAGTGCATTTTTATAGCATTGTATAAATGACAATGGTTCCAAAATAGTGTCAAACGTGCCCGATGTGTCCGCCATAATGTCGCAGTCACGATAAAAATCGCAGATCGCCGCCATTACTAATAAAAAAAAATAATAATAAAAATGCCATAAACTATCCCCTATTTTGTAGGCGCTATAACTTTTGCGCAAAACAATCAATATACGTTTATTGCGATTTTTTTTTTAACCAAAAATATGTAGAAGAATACATATCGGCCTAAACTAAGAAAAAATTAGTTTTTTTATATATTTTTTGGGGATATTTATTATAGCAAAAAGTAAAAAATATTGCTTTTTTTTTCAAAATTGTCAGTATTTTTTTTTTCTAGCGCAAAAAATAAAAAGGAGAGGTGATCAAATACCACCAAAAAAAAGCTCTATTTGTGGGGAAAAAAATTTTGTTTGGGTGCAACGCCGCACGACCGCGCTATTGTCACTTAAAGCGACGCAGTGCCGAACTGCAAAAAGTGCTCTGGTCAGGAAAGCTGTAAATCCTTCCGGGGCTGAAGTGGTTAAAGCCCAACTCCAGAGATTGTGAAAATGTCACCCTTGCAGTGGGGTGTTTCTGCAAAGGTTCAGTGCTTGTTATGTCTAGGGGTGAATATATCTATCTATCTATCTATCTATCTATCTATCTATCTATCTATCTATCTATCTATCTATCTATCTATCTATCTATCTATCTATCTATCTATCTATCTATCTATCTATCTATCTATCAATCGATAGATATATATTTATACCTACTTATATATACAGATAGAGATAGATAGATAGATAGATAGATAGATAGATAGATAGATAGATAGATAGATAGATAGATAGATAGATAGATAGATAGAGAGAGTTGTATTTAAAAATAAAATAAAATAAAACATAACATACAGTGTAGTATTACCCATGCAGGACTGCGGCATGTAAGTTTTTAGATCTGCCATAAATCCTACAGATCATAATGTAGTGTGAATGGAGCAATGAAGATATAAAGATTGTCCGGTTGTGCTGACAGAAGACAGACTGCTTCTTTTATTACAAAGACACTAAAAGTGTTAGTTATGTTTAATGAGTTCAGTATTTTTTTTTTTTTTTATTATATTAAATTTTCAGAAAACATAAAAATACCGGACCAACAACATAGAGAGACAATCCACTCACTGTCACTGGTGACATATCAATATTGCATCAACAGGATTGATATATTTTTTTTTAATATCCTATCTTTTTTTTCCTTTGGACTCTCCCAGGATCTTTTTGCTGTGTATTATTGTTGTGTCTTGCATTTCCGCTGGATATATAGGCAAAATAATTTTATTTTGTTATATAATATTCATCCACTAGATGGCAGAAGTGTCCTCCACACTATCATCGCCTTGTACTAGTAGACCTGCTAGCTGTATTGATGGAGATCTGAGATCATTACTAGGCCACTTTGTCTGTAATTAGCAGTGACAGCATCTCACATACTTCTCCCTCCTCTCCCTGTTGTGCCAACTACCAGTAATCTTTAATTTAAGAAAACAAATATAATATGCAAAATAAAGAATGCATAATGACATTTTACATTTAAAAAAAAACAGTCAAACGAGGTAATGAGCGTTCTTTGCGGAGATGAGAGGACAGCCTATGAAAGTCGCTTGAAGGACATAAATGGGAGCTGAAGAGCGAAGAGAACTGAAATTTAATGTCTGCTGCATTGGCGTGCGCACAGGGTGTGCCGGGTGTGCCCAGGGTCAGAATGTGTTTGTGATAACTCCATTTCGACACCCCTGCTAACTTGTAGTGGTGCCAGTGGGATTATCTTTTAGTTCGCTGCCAAATTCCTGGGAGAACTGCAGCCATTGGCTGCGGAGTAAGCAGTCAGGCAGCTGCATTTTCTGATACTGTCTCTTTAGTTCCGGTGTTCTGTCGGATAGTGCCCGCTATCGAGAAGTGCCCGGGATGTACAGCGCATGCGCCATATGGAACAGCACAACAGATGAATTTACGATCAGCTGTTGTGTTGGCGAGAAGGTAGCTGACAGAAGAAATGTTTTTGTCAGGTTGTGGCTCGCGCTGGCGAGGCGTGTTCATGTTGGTGAGGGGCAGATTAGTACAAGATGGGGGCGAATTTTTAAATGAAGGCCAGTGCTGCAAAAAAATATATTTTTCAGATAAAGGAAAAAAAAATGGAAAGAATGCCCCTGGGATTGTATGGGCAATGGATGGTACCAAGTACGAAAGTATAGAATGATAGAAAAATCCGCCGTTCAGTTGACTAAACAGGCCCCAGAAGCATCCAGGAAGAATAGCAGAAAAATATGTGTTTTGCAGAATTTCCTGCAAAAAATGTCCAAGTAGTTGTATTGCCCCCCTTTAAACACTTACCTGAGACCTCTCTTAATCCAGCGCTCAGCCTGTCTGCAGCAGTGCTCTTTCCTTTTCCTCTTCTCAGAGGACACAGGTGTAGTAGCAGACGCTATTGGCTTCTGCTGCTGTCAATCAAACCTGTGAGAAAGGGAGTGGGGAGGTGGGGCTGAGCCATGCTGTGTGTGTCTATCGACACACACAGCCGGGCTCAGGAGTGTGCTCGCATGAATGCCCCTCACAGCAGTGAGCTTGCTATGGGGGCACTCACAGAAGAATAAGCACAAAGCGTGCTGATGGGGGACCCCAGAAGAGGTGGTAGGAGACAGGTCTAATGACTGCCTCCCGTGCATGAGCTGCCTGCCTGCCCCCTGTGGGGCATGCACGGCGCGCTCTGTGATCACAGAGTCAATGAGGCTGATCACAGATCAGAGTAAAGGGCCAATCCCAGCTCCTTACCACGTGATCAGCTGTCAGCCAATGACAGCTGATCACTAGGGATGAGCCGAACACCCCCCGGTTCGGTTCGCACCAGAACCCGCGAACGGACCGCAAGTTCGCACGAACGTTAGAACCCCATTGACGTCTATGGGACTCGAACGTTCGAAATCAAAAGTGCTCATTTTAAAGGCTAATTTGCATGGTATTGTCCTAAAAAGGGTTTGGGGACCCGGGTCCTACCCCAGGGGACATGTATCAATGCAAAAAAAACTTTTAAAAACGGCCGTTTTTTCGGGAGCAGTGATTTTAATGATGCTTAAAGTAAAAAAAAAAAAGTGAAATATTCCTTTAAATATCGTACCTGGGGGGTGTCTATAGTATGCCTGTAAAGTGACGCGTGTTTCCCATGTTTAGAACAGTCCCTGCACCAAATGTCATTTTTAAAGGAAAAAATCTCATTTAAAACTGCTTGCGGGTTTAATGTCATGTCGGGTCATGGCAATATGGATGAAAATCAGTGAGACAAACGGCATGGGTACCCCCCAGTCCATTACCAGGCCCTTTGGGTCTTGTATGGATATTAAGGGGAACCCCGCACCCAAATTAAAATAAGGAAAGGTCCCTATATACTCTGAACAGCAGTATACAGGCGGTGCAAACAAGACAGGGACTGTAGGTTTGTTGTTAAGTAGAATCTGTTTGTAATTTTGAACATTTTTAATGTGTTTAGCTCCAGCCAAAAAATCTTTTCTAAGCTTTTTGGAAAACATAGGGAAGGGTTATCACCCCTGTGACATTTGTTTTGCGTCTTTCCTCCTCTTCAGAAGATTTCACCTCACTTTTTTGTCCCAATGAAAAATGTTTTTTGAAAATTTGGGTTTTTTTGTGGAACAAGGATTGGAAAGCATCAGTGGAAAGGAAAAATTGTTTTCCCATATTAACTCTTACAGGAGAGAATTTCCCTTCCTTAGGGGTAGATTTCATCTCACTTCCTGTTGTCTCCTTCCGTTTGCAAGTAGGAGTCGTTTGTAAGTTAGATGTTTGAAAGTAGGGTCCTGCCCTATATACTCAGCAGAAATTTGGGCCTTAGGTGTTGCTGTGGCCAAAACACTGTAAGCCCTCACAGGGCCCTGCTGTGAAATATTAGATCAAGAATTGTAATTACATGCCCCTGTTGAACAGGAGCTGAAAAATTAGGCCTTAGGCACTGGTGCTGGTGCCACAACACTGCAACCCCTCACAGACACTCTAGTTGAAACGCAGGAACAAGCCCAGCTGCAAAGTATTGCATCAAAAATTGTAATTACACGCCCCTGTTAGACAGGGGCTGAAAAATTGGGTCTTAGGCACTGGTGCTGGTGCCACAACACTGCAACCCCTCACAGACACTCTAGTTGAAACGCAGGAACAAGCCCTGCTGCAAAGTATTGCATCAAAAATTGTAATTACACGCCCCTGTTAGACAGGGGCTGAAAAATTGGGTCTTAGGCACTGGTGCTGGTGCCACAACACTGCAACCCCTCACAGACACTCTAGTTGGAATGCAGGAACAAGCCCTGCTGCAAAGTATTGCATCAAAAATTGTAATTACACGCCCCTGTTAGACAGGGGCAGAAAAATTGGGTCTTAGGCACTGGTGCTGGTGCCACAACACTGCAACCCCTCACAGACACTCTAGTTGGAATGCAGGAACGAGCCCTGCTGCAAAGTATTACATCAAAAATTGTAATTACACGCCCCTGTTAAACAGGGGCTGAAAAATTGTGCCTTAGGCACTGGTGGTGGCGCCCAGAACCAAAAATGTTCTTACAAGCTATCAGCGTGATGATTGAGGAGGAAGAGGATAATTACTCAGGGATAGTCACTCAGCATCAGCATAGGCAGTCTTTGAAGGGATCTGAGATTTCAAAAAAAATTATTCGGTTACATCTGCATCAGGTGCTTGGTAGCTGGTGGTGATCCAAGACTGATTCATTTTTATGAAGGTCAGCCGATCGACCGAGTCGGTGGACAGACGCACCCTGTGATCGGTTACCACGCCTCCAGCAGCACTGAATGTGCGTTCCGAAAGAACGCTGGATGCAGGACAGGCCAGTAGCTCAATTGCATACTGTGCAAGCTCTGGCCAGTGATCCATCCTCAAGACCCAGTAACCCAGAGGATTTTCGGTGGGAAAGGTGTCCAAGTCTGATCTTGCCCCTAGGTATTCCTGCACCATGTAAAACAGACGCTGGCGATGGTTGCTGGAACCGATCATACCTTGGGGCTGCGGACCAAAAAATTGTCTGAACGCATCGGTCAGACGGCCACCTTCTCCACCGCTCCTTCTTTGACTGACCGAAGCCTCAGCAACACGTTGTCCAGAAACAGGAGTTTGTAACCTCCCAGTCTCTGGGAACGCGTTGCACAGACCTTTCTGCAAGGCCTCCCGAAGATGTTTCATCCTCTGCTCCCTCTGCGATGGCAAGATAAGGTCCGCAACCTTACCCTTGTAACGTGGATCAAGGAGGGTTGCCAGCCAGTATTGGTCCTTCTCCTTGATACCACGAATACGAGGATCCTTACGCAGGCTTTGCAGGATCAGGGAGGCCATGCAGCGTAGGTTTGCTGAGGCATTCGGTCCGGAGTCCTCTGGGTCACTAAGGACAACAACGTCCGCAGCCACCTCCTCCCAGCCACGTACAAGTCCATGTGTTCCTTGGGACTGATCCCTTAAAGACTGCTGATGCTGAGTGCCAGGCTCCACCTCCATACTGACACAATCTTCCTCCTCCTCCTCCTCCTCCTCCTCGTCCTCTTCCTGTGTGATCGGCGGGCACGCAGGAACACTGTCTGGATAAAGGGGGCCTTGAGAGCTAAGGAAGTCCTCCTCTTCCTGCCTCTGTTCTGCCTCAAGTGCCCTGTCCATTATCCCACGCAGCGTGTGCTCCAACAGGTGGACAAGGGGGACAGTGTCACTGATGCATGCACTGTCAGTGCTCACCATCCTCGTGGCCTCCTCGAATGGTGACAGGACAGTGCATGCATCCCTGATCATGGCCCACTGGCGTGGGGAAAAAAAACCAAGGTCCCCTGACCCTGTCCTGGTGCCATAGTCGCACAGGTACTCATTGATGGCCCTCTGCTGCGTGTGCAGCCGCTGCAGCATGGCCAACGTCGAGTTCCACCTGGTGGGCATGTCACAGATTAGGCGGTTCTTGGGCAGGTTAAACTCCTTTTGGAGGTCCGTCAGCCGAGCACTGGCATTATATGACCGGCGGAAATGCACACAGACTTTCCTGGCCTGCCTCAGGACATCCTGTAAGCCCGGGTACCTGCCCAAGAACCGCTGCACCACCAAGTTAAGGACGTGAGCCAAACAGGGCACATGGGTCAGTTGTCCCTGTCGGAGGGCAGAGAGGAGGTTGGTGCCATTGTCGCAAACCACCATTCCTGCCTTAAGTTGGCGTGGCGTCAACCACCTCTGAACCTGCCCCTGCAGAGCTGACAGAACCTCTGCCCCAGTGTGGCTCCTGTCCCCCAAGCACACCAGCTCAAGCACCGCATGGCATCTTTTGGCCTGCGTACTTGCGTAGCCCCTTGAACGCCTACGGAGCACCGCTGGTTCCGAGGAAGAGGCCATGGAGGAAGAAGAAGAGGAGGGGGTGGAGGAGAGAGGTGTGTCACAATCAGCATTTTGGAGGCGTGGTGGCGGAACAACCTCCAACACTACTGCACCTTGTCCTGCATCCTTCCCAGCTGCCAGCAGAGTCACCCAATGCGCCGTGAAACTTAAGTAACGTCCCTGTCCATGCCTGCTGGACCATGAGTCAGCGGTAATATGCACCTTACCGCTGACCGCCCTGTCCAGCGAGGCATGGACATTGCCTTCCACATGCCGGTAGAGAGCCGGAATCGCCTTCCGTGAGAAAAAGTGGCGTTTGGGTACCTGCCACTGAGGAACCGCACATTCCACAAACTCACGGAAGGGGGCAGAGTCTACCAACTGAAAAGGCAGCAGTTGAAGTGCTAGCAATTTTGCCAAGCTAGCATTCAACCGCTGGGCATGTGGATGGCTGGGAGCAAACTTCTTTCGGCGGTGCAGCAGCTGGGGCAGGGAAATTTGCCTGGTACAATCTGACGTCGGTGTACCAAAAGCAGATTGCCCATAAGTACTTGGCTGTGACACACCTAATTCTACACCTTCATTCCTCTCACTGCAGGTCGCAGAGAGGACTGAAGGTCTAGTGGGGTTGGAAATCTCAGCTGATGAGGAGCAAGGAGAGATCGTCTTTGTTCTTTGGTGTGGGTCTTTTAGATACGCTTGCCAACGAACTGCATGGCAGGTCAACATATGTCTGGTCAAGCATGTGGTACCCAAGCGGGAGATGTTTTGGCCACGCGAGATACGCTTGAGACATATATTGCAAATAGCAGCGGTGCGATCTGATGCACTCGTCTCAAAAAAGGCCCACACCAAAGAACTTTTTGAATAACGCGCAGAGACTGCAGCGCCCTGCACATGTGGAGCTTTGGGGTGTGATGCAGTCAATGTGCTGCCCTTAGGCTGGCCCCTGGAGGGCATCCTGCCTAGTTGGTGATGTGCCACCTCCTCCTCCTCCTCCTCCTCCTCCTCCTCCTCCTCCTCTCTCCTATCAGGCACCCACGTTGAGTCAGTGACCTCATCATCCCCTCCCTCCTCATCACTGGAGCAAACCTGGCAGTATGCTGCAGCAGGGGGAGCATGACTGCCAGATTGCTGTCCTTCTTGGGCACCCCCTCTGTCCGTGCTCATGTTACTGCCTTCATTGAGCTCAGTATCATCATCAGAGCCTTCCAAACGCTGGGCATCCTCCTGGAGCATGTACCCAACACTGTGGTCAAACAGTTCGAGGGAATCCTCAGGAGGACATGGTGGGGCTAGGGAAGGAGTCACTGATGACATTGAGCTGAGGGAAGAGGCCGCTGCTTTGCCAGACAAAGCACCCTGGGCATGGGTGAGAGAGGATGAGGAGGATGAGGACGGCTTGGTCATCCACTCGACCAAGTCTTCCGCATGTTGCGGCTCAACACGGCCAGCTGCCGAAAAAAAGGCCAAGCGTGTCCCATGGCCACGTGCTGATGAGGATGCACCGTCTCCACGACCAGCACTAGACACAGAGCCTGCTTGCCCTCTCTTATTGGCTTGTGACTGTCTGCCTCTCCTTCTTGGCCTTCCAGACATACTAATGGCCTGTAGCTGCACTAAGCTGGGATAGAACACCTGTAATTTTCTTCAGGTAGCTTTATATACTGTAACCAGACAAGCCTGCCTGTCAGTAGGAAGATAACAGGAACGGATCTAGCTGAACACTGTGAGCAGGACGTACTGCACTAAATGTATATAGCAGGAACGGATCTAGCTGAACACTGTGAGCAGCACGCACTGCACTGAATGTAAATAGCAGGAACGGATCTAGCTGAACACTGTGAGCAGGACGCACTGTACTGAATGTAAATAGCAGGAACGGATCTAGCTGAACACTGTGAGCAGGACACACTGCACTGAATGTAAATAACAGGAACGGATCTAGCTGAACACTGTGAGCAGGACACACTGTACTAAATGTAAATAGTCTAGCTGCCTGACCGTGGTACTAATAGGATCAAAAAGAACACCTGTAATTTTCTTCAGGTAGCTTTATATACTGTAACCAGACAAGCCTGCCTGTCAGTAGGAAGATAACAGGAACGGATCTAGCTGAACACTGTGAGCAGGACGTACTGCACTAAATGTATATAGCAGGAACGGATCTAGCTGAACACTGTGAGCAGCACGCACTGTACTGAATGTAAATAGCAGGAACGGATCTAGCTGAACACTGTGAGCAGGACACACTGCACTGAATGTAAATAACAGGAACGGATCTAGCTGAACACTGTGAGCAGGACACACTGTACTAAATGTAAATAGTCTAGCTGCCTGACCGTGGTACTAATAGGATCAAAAAGAACACCTGTAATTTTCTTCAGGTAGCTTTATATACTGTAACCAGACAAGCCTGCCTGTCAGTAGGAAGATAACAGGAACGGATCTAGCTGAACACTGTGAGCAGGACGCACTGCACTGAATGTAAATAGCAGGAACGGATCTAGCTGAACACTGTGAGCAGCACGCACTGCACTGAATGTAAATAGCAGGAACGGATCTAGCTGAACACTGTGAGCAGGACGCACTGCACTGAATGTAAATAGCAGGAACGGATCTAGCTGAACACTGTGAGCAGGACGCACTGCACTGAATGTAAATAGCAGGAACGGATCTAGCTGAACACTGTGAGCAGCACGCACTGCACTGAATGTAAATAGCAGGAACGGATCTAGCTGAACACTGTGAGCAGCACGCACTGCACTGAATGTAAATAGCAGGAACGGATCTAGCTGAACACTGTGAGCAGGAAGCACTGTACTGAATGTAAATAGCAGGAACGGATCTAGCTGAACACTGTGAGCAGGACACACTGCACTGAATGTAAATAGTCTAGATAGAAGATAACAGGAACGGATCTAGCTAAACTGAATACAGTGTATATATATATATGCAACACCTGGGATGCATATATATACACAATACACTGTAAGTGCAGCTAACTGACTGACTGTTCTGCCTAATCTATCTAACTCAAATCAAACACTGTCTCTCTGTCTATCTCTTTCAACGCCGGAACACACACTACACAGGGCCGCCGTGCAGGCGGCCTTATATAGTGTGGGGCGTGTACTAAATCCCCTGAGCCATAATTGGCCAAAGCCTCCTTGGCTTTGGCCAATTACGGCTCTCTGTTCAGGCGGCGCTGTGATTGGCCAAGCATGCGGGTCATAGTGCATGCTTGGCCAATCATCAGCCAGCAATGCACTGCGATGCCGCAGTGAATTATGGGCCGTGACGCGCCACACGAATTTGGCGCGAACGGCCCATATCGTTCGCAATTCGACGGACGGTCGAACAGCCGATGTTCGAGTCGAACATGGGTTCGACTCGAACACGAAGCTCATCCCTACTGATCACGTGATGTCAAAAAAAGATCGGTGATCAGCTTTTTTTCTGCTCGTGTTGACAGCATGAGCAGAAAAAAAAAGCCAGGTTGTGTCAGAGGGACAGCGGTCCCAAAGAAGAGGGTGAGACATCACCCCAATATCTGTGCTCACCAGCGCCGCCTGCCAGTGCCCACCAGTGCCACATACTAGTGCATAGCAATGCCGCCAATTAGTGTCCACCAGTGCCACCTACCAGTGCCCACCTGTGCCACCTATCCATTCCCAACAGTGCTGCCAATCAGTGCCCATCAGTGCCGCCAATAAGTGTCACCTATAAGTGCTGCATATGGGTGTCACCTAGCAGTGCCCATCGGTGCCACCTATCAGTGCCCTTCAGTGCCACCTATCAATGCCCTTCAGTGCCACCCATCAGTGCCCATCAGTGCCACCTCTCAGTGCCACCTATCAGTGCCCACCAGTGCCACCTTATCAGTGCCCATCAGTGCAGCCTATCAGTGCCCATCAGTGCAGCCTATCAGTGCCCATCAGTGCAGCCTATCAGTGCCCATCAGTGCAGCCTCATCAGCGCACATCAATGAAGGAAAAAAATTACCTGTTTGCAAAATTTTTTAACAAACTATAAAACTGTTTTGTTTGTTTTTTTTCAATATGTTCTGTTTTTTTTTTTTTGTTTGTTTGTTTTTTTAGCAAAAAATAAAAAAAACAGCAGTGATTAAATACTACCAAAAGAAAGTTCTATTTGTGTGGAAAAAAAAGATGAAAAAATTCATTTGGGTACAGTGTTGCATGGCCGCGCAATTGTCATTCAAAAAGTGACAGCGCTGAAAGATGAAAATTGGCCTGGGCAGGAAGGGGGTTTAAGTGCCCAGTAAGCAAGTGGTTAAATTGTGCTACACTATGCCGGTTTAGCGCTTTCTTCCCTTCCCTCTTTTCATGTTGTAAGGTCTGTCTGTCTGCTGGCCATCTCTTTCCACAACATCCTGGATTCCCTGTATACTTTGCAGCTTCTCCTCCATGTGTAAGAACTACATATCCCATGGTACCTTGCTGCTTAAAAGCAGTGACTCCTGTCCTGACTCCGCCTCCTGGAAACTCCTGCTCCCAGCACCTCTGTAGTTCAGAAGGCAGGCTATGTTATATGAAATGAATATATGGTTTTACATTTTTAGAATAGGAAAAGGATTGAATGAGTTGAAACAACTCTATCAAAGAACAAGTGGATTTTGTGAGCACAACATAAGAAGGTGTTTATATAAAAATATAAATCTTTATTACAAAATTTACTAATTAAAAAGACATTTTACATACAAAGCACTCTACTGACTGACAGGATCTGCTGGAACCAGCGGGGACACCCGTGGCTATACTCCTTGGTAGCTAGCAGACTCCTTTACCCCATTTGGGAATCTGTGGGAGTGGCTATATACCCTGTGAGCCCCCCTCAATAGGAGGAAGCCCTTGGATACGCCTATATAAGGTTCCGGTTCAGCACATCAAGCTGAGGACTGGAAATATATCTGAGTGGATACATTTAATCACTCTGTCGGGGACTCTCTATCAATGATTGACGGCAAGTATAACAATCTTTAACAAATTACCAATGATCTTGGCTAGATCAGAGGTGGAACCTTCGTCGCTCGAATTCAAGTGTCAGGATTTCTGATTTCTTTTTTTCATCCGCATTGGTGGATATAAATTATTTTGTTTTCTTAATTACTCCATGGGGTGTCCCCAATATCTGATCCTGAAAATCATTAGCACCTACCTAGTAATGTCCTGAGGAAGCAATTTTGCGAAACGCGTTGACAAGAGTGCATGGAGAAGCTTATGGACCCTATTTATTCATACACTTTATACATTATATGTGTCCATATGGACTTTTTCTATATCCATATCTCCAAGCTTATCATATTGGGTATTTGTTGATCCTGTCAGTCAGTAGAGTGCTTTGTATGTTAAATGTATTTTAATTAGTATATATATTTTTAGATAAACAACATCTCATGTTGTGCCCACAAAATCCACTTGTTCTTTAATAGAGTTAAGGAAGACATCGTATAGGTGTGTGGCAATAAATAGTGATAAAGTGCTGTAAACACAAATCAATAGACAAAACAATGATACATAATACTTATGACATATAAAAGTCCAATCACTGAGTGAAGAAGTGTGAGAAAACTTCATAGGGCATATGTCCGATGAGAAGACTAAGTGTTAATTCCTCAATAACAAGTAATGAAATGGTGCAAACAAAGAAGTAGCTGTAAAGCACATTTAAAATGGGATAGGCATTCGTCTGATGGAAAATTGTAGATAAATACTTCTTACCAGACAAGGTGGACCCACCTGCCTTACGACAGTGGGTCAATCAGGCTTGTATTGGCCAAGGGCCAGATGGTCATCGAAGGAACCAACTTTGATGTAGATAAAACCTTTAGAGGAGTCGCTCTGAATCCAGATGTTCGATCAGTCAACAGGAGTGAAGCCCGGAGTGGCACAACCAGATATCCAAAGCTCAAAGGGATCCTCCAAGTAGATATTCGTTGGATCTCAAATGTAAACACCAGAACCAGCGACAAAATGGTACATTATCGCATTGGAACCTTATCTATAGAAGGCTTTTATAGATAAGGTTCCAATGCGATAATGTACCATTTTGTCGCCATTGTTGACTGACCGAACGTCTGGATTCAGAGCGATTCCTTTAAAGGTTTTATCTACATCAAAGTTGGTTCCTTCGATGACCATCTGGCCGTTGGCCAATACAAGCCTGATTGACCCACTGTCGTACGACAGGTGGGTCCACCTTGCCTGGTAAGAAGTATTTATCTACAATTTTCCATCAGACGAATGCCTATCCCGTTTTGAATGTGCTTTACAGCTACTTCTTTGTTTGCACCATTTCATCACTTGTTATTGAGGAATTAACACTCAGTCTTCTCATCGGACATATGCCCTATGAAGTTTTCTCACACTTCTTCACTCAGTGATTGGACTTTTATATGTCATAATTATTATGTATCATTGTTTTGTCTACTGATTTGTGTTTACAGCATTTCATCACTATTTATTGTCACACACCTATACGGTGTCTTCCTTAACCCTATTAAAGAACAAGTGGATTTTGTGGGTACAACATGAGACAGTTTTTATCTAAAAATAGAAATCTTTATTACAAAATATACTAATTAAAAAGACATTTAACATAGAAAGCACTCTACTGACTGACAGGATCCGCTAGAACCAGCGGGGACATCCGTGGCTATACTCCTTGGTGGCTAGTAGACTCCTATACCCCATTTGGCAATCTGTGGGAGTGGCAATATACCCAGTGAGCCCCCCTCAATAGGAGGGAGCCCTTGGATACGCCTATATAAGGTTCCGGATCAACAAATACCCAATACGATAAGTATGGAGATATGCATATAGATAAAGTCCATATGGACACATATACTATACAAAATGTATGAATAAATAGGGTCTATAAGCTTCTCCATGCACTCTTGTCAACGCGTTTCACAAAATTGCTTCCTCAGGACAATACTGGACACCCCATGGAGTAGTTAAGAAACCAAAATGCTTTTCATAAATATCATGTATCATTGTTTTGTCTATTGATTTGTGTTTACAGCACTTCATCACTATTTATTTTCACACACCTATACAGTGTCTTCCTTAGCGCTACACTTTTGTATATTACATTCGCTTGGACTTTGTTGCTTTTAGTGTCAGCAGATTTAGTTTGAGTGGTTTAGCGCAGCAATTTCTCCTCCTTTTTACTTTAATAGAGTTGTTTCAACTCATTCAATCTTTTTTCTATACATTGGATGTTGGTAAAGAGGGGGGTCCTCCCTTTCTTTGATTGAAGTTTATGCAGTGTGTTATGGCGCCGGTGTGAAAGAGCGTTTTTTTAGAAGTTCGGTATTTCAGTTCCTTCGGAGCCCCTCCCCGTCAGGCTCAGTTAGTAAGGTATACATTAGAATTTGGTGATAAAGTGGTGAAATAAATAAAAATTCCTTCCTTGATACAGAAGTTTTGCTGGCGTCAGAGTAGAGAGTAATAAATCACAGGCGGGCGAACATTACACCTGTCATCGCTGTAATAAAGCCGGTGTGTCTCCAGGATGGAGGGCATGTGTACAACCAAGAAAAATAATACAGAGGTAACAAGGCTTGATTATCCCTTGTGGAAAGCCTCGGCCGCCCGCCGCAATCCCTCCGTCATAAAAGATTCATTCTCAGCTGCCGGAGACACGTGAATGCGCTCTGAAAGCTGCCTGGCAATACTTCATGTTTGGAAGTACCTCGGAAATTAATCTGATGCATTCTAAAATATCAATAAATATTAACGAGAGGCCAAACACTTGCAATAATGGGAATCCGAGGGAGGCGAGATAGCGGCCATGTTAATCATTCATCGCCGGTGTTTAAGTAATGACAGGTGCGCCGAATACTTATCTAATTCACTTGTTATTATAATTTTATCACCGCAGGGCTGATTTATAGAAAGGGAAAAATAAAAAGACATCTATATTGCACGTGGCCACCAATCAGGGTCTTTCTTTTATGTACTTATCTGCACTTGAAAAATGACAGCTTCCGTTTGGTTGGCTGGAGGATAGTAAACTGTTGTTACTAATTACCCAGTGACAAATGTTGTTAATGCATCTCAGTCAGACGACTGGCTTTTTTTTTTAACATGCTGTACATGCTTAACCACTTAAGCCCTGGACCATAAAGACCAGAGCACATTTTGCGATTCGACACTGCGTCGTTTTAACTGACAATTGCACGGTCGTGCGACGTGGCTCCCAAACAAAATTGATGTCCTATTTTTCCCACAAATAGAGCTTTCTTTTGGTGGTATTTGATCACCTCTGCGGTTTTTATCTTTTGCCCTATAAACAAAAATAGAGTGACAATTTTGAAAAAACGCAATATTTTTTGCTATAATAAATATCCACCAAAAATATATAAAAAAACGATTTTTTCCTCAGTTTAGGCTGATATGTATTCTTCTACATATTTTTGGTAAAAAAAAAATCGCAATAAGCGTTTATTGATTAGTTTGCGCAAAAGTTATAGCATCTACAAAATAGGGGATAGATTTATGGCATTTTTATAAATTTTTTTTTTTTTTTACTAGTAGTGGCGGCGATCTGCGTGACTGCGACATTATGGCGGACACATTGGACAATTTTGACGCATTTTGGGACCATTGTCATTTTTACAGCGATCAGTGCTATAAAATTGCATGACACTGGCAAAGAAGGGCTTAACCACTAGGGGGCTAGGGAGGGGTTAAGTGTGTCCTAGGGAGTGATTCTAACTGTGGGGGGGAGGGGCTGTGTGTGACACATCACTGATCTCTGCTCCCGATCACAGGGAGCAGAGATCAGTGACAGTGTCATTAGGCAGAACGGGGAAATGCTTGTTTACATTAGCATCTCCCCATTCTTCAGCTTCGCGAGACGATCGCGGGTATCCCCGCGGACATTGAGTCCTACAATCCTACTGCGATCCTACTCACGGAGCTCGCGGCAGGGTCACGCGCGTGCCGCGAGCGGTGTGCACGCAACCACACAGCGGAAATCAGTGCCCTGATTACAGGAATGCCCCAGCAGTGCCAGCAATCAGTGCCCATAAGTGCCACCAATCAGTGCCCATAAATTATGCCAGTCAGTGTTTCTCATCATTGCTCATCAGTGCTGCCCATCAGCACCACCCATCAGTGCTGCCCATCAGCACCACCCATCAGTGCTGCCTATCACTGCCCATCAGTGCTGCACATCAGTGCCCACTACTGCCGCCTATCAGTGCCACCTATCAGTGCCACATATCAGTGCCACCTATCAGTGCTCATCAGTGCAGCATATTAGTGCCACCTCATCAGTGCAGCCTATCAGTAACCATCAGTGCAGCCTCATCAGTAAAGGAGAAAAATTACTTATTTAAAAAATACTTTTATTTTTTTTCAGAATTTTCAGTCTTTTATTTTTTTAGTAAAAAATAAACATTCAAGCAGTGATTAAATGACACAAAAGGAAAGCTCTATTTGTGTGAAGAAAAAGATAAAAAAAATTAATTTGGGTACAGTGTTCCATGACCGGCAATTGTCATTCAAAGTGCGACAGCTGAAAAATGGCCTGGGCAGGAAGGGGGTGAAAGTGCCCAGTATTGAGATGGTTAAAGGGGTTGTAAAGGCAGAAGGTTTTTTATCTTAATGCATTCTATGCTTTAGGATAAAAAGCCTTCTGTGTGCAGCCGCCCCCCTAATACTTACCTGAGGTCCCTCTAGCACCAGCAATGTTGTAGGAATGTCTCGGCTGTCAGGCACTCCCCTCCTCATTGGCTTAGACAGCAGCGTGGCGCCATTGGCTCCCGCTACTGTCAATCAAAGTCAGTCAGCCAATGAGAATAGAAAGGGGGAGAGGCCGGGCCGCAGCTCCCTGTTTGCATGGACACAGAGAGCTGTGACTCGACTCGGGTGCCCCCATAGCAAGCTGCTTGCTGTGGGGGCACCCAACAGGAGGCAGGGGCCAGGAGAGCCGAAGAGGGACCTGAGAAGAGGAGGATCCGGGCTGCTCTGTGCAAATACACTGCAAAAGAGGAGTTAAGTATAATATGTTTATTAATTTAAATGTAAAAAAAAAAACGTGACTTTACAATCACTTTAAGTGGTTTAGCCCTGGTTCACATTGCAGCGATTTGGCAAATCTGTACTACTTTTGGGCTCAGATGTCTCTGAAATCGCCCCAAAGTCGGGGCTGACATGCAGGTATGAAATTGTCTGAGTTCAGCTGAATTCAGACAATTTCATTCCCGCTGTCAGTGTGAACCTAGGCTAGGGCCCTCAGACGACGTCCGGAAGTGACGAAACGCGTCAGAGACGTAATTCACCGGAAGTGACGCGTGCGTTCCATGCACCCGAGAGGAACAAGGAAGTGAGCTGGTCGCATTATCCAGTTAACGCTCCAGAGGACCTCCCGGGAGACGGGACAATCAGGCACAGTGCACTTTAGCAAAAGCTTGTTTTTACTGCATATCTGGTACGCATGTTAACTTGGGGGGAATACTTTGAAAGTTTAAAATAAATTGTCTTAGCAATATCACACTATTTGGCTATTTATTCCTTCCATATGCAATGCGGTATCATCTATGAATATGACTGACATCTGGTGGTTGGACGAAGGAGAAAGGAAGCGTTTAATATAAAGGCTTATTTATGCTGATCTTTTGGTGAGTGCAATTTCATTGGGGAGTTGTCCCCTGCACGTGCTGATTATCCTTGGTGAAAGAGGCTCTCCACTACAATAGACCATTGCTATTTGAACTTTCCTGGATCTCCTTAAACCATTAATGTTTTAAATGTGTTTGGAACATCTCGACACACAGCGCTGCTGCAATAGGTTCTGAGGCTAATTTAATGCAGGTAAGGCACTAAGTAAATTTAATTACCACCTTAATCAGCCACTGAATCTGTGTAATTTAATATGTGCTCTGTTTTAAAGGGATTAGGAAACAACCCTAATTGATGAGGTGGCACTGATGATCAGTGCCCTACATATCAGTGTAAAGACTGTACACTGTCTCTGTCTGAGGAAAGAAGAGCTGACAAGAGCCAAACCTGCGATTGGACACAGCTAATCACATGGTAAAGGGCCGCTGTGATTGGCCCTTTATCCTGATCTGTGATCAGCTGTTTCCTGGAGGACACAGCGGTCACAGAGAATGAGTGATGCGCGCACGTGTGGGGATGTCCTCCTGGAGAACCCGCGATGTAGCTGTCTATTGGCTGTAGCGTGGACAGGAAGAGGCTAAAGTGCCTACCGCTTCAACATGTTTTTTTAATGTGTTTTTGATGCATCGATGATGCTTTGTTTGAAGCTTTAATGAAGCTTGGCAAATGTCTTTTGTGTTTTTCTATTTATTTGAAAAGGGGCCCATTAAAACCCCAGCTCAGAAGTACCCCTGTTCAGCAGATCCCCAGCTTATTAGAACCCTCATTCAGCAGATCCCCTGCTTGGTAGTACCTCCAGCTCTGTTGATGGCCCACTCAGTAGTACCCCCAGCTTTTCTGATCCCCACCTCAGTAGTAACCCCCAGCTATGCTGATCCTCTGGTTTTCTAATCCCTCTCTCTCTCCGGTCTTCACTCATCTCCTGCTATATTGCTACCATGTTGCACATCATGTGTGCCATCTGCTAGTTGTTCTGCTCCAGTCCGGACCCCAATCACTTTCCTGCTGCTCCAAGCTGTACACCAGATGTGACATCTGCACCAGACACTTCCAGAATATATACACATGAACCTAAAGTGACTGCTGTGTCAGGGCTGGGCTCAGCCCTTCCTTCTCTGAGCTGGCCGCTCAGTTGTCGGCTAATTGCCAGCTCCTATCTCTCCGCAGTTACTCAGCTGTTGATGATATCCTGCTCGTCAGTCCTGCCTACTTAAGCCGTCCAGTCCAGAGGATCTCTGCCTTCGCCTTGGTCAACATCACAGAAACTATCTTCTGCGATCCTGTTCAAGACTTGATTTGCTGAAGTCCCTTCTGGCTCCAGATCCTGCTTGCTGTTCCACTACATTGATCCCTGACTTCTGGCTTAGCTGACTATCTGTTCCGGTTACTGAACTTTGGCTATGTTTTGACTACGTTTGTTCTTTTTACTTTTATTATTAAACAAGTGTGATTTAACTGTACTTCTGTCTCAGCCTGATTGCATGGTTTCTGACACGCTGATGATATCTTTCCAGTTAACTTGTTGGTTTCCCAGTGCATCCTGGGATATCTCATACCTACAATACCTCCAAAACAAAGCTAGGCTAACGCTGAATAAAAGCTGCTCAGAAGCCGCAGGAGTTGTAAGTGAGCATTGTCATAGACTTTTATGGAGGCTTTGGAGATGCTTTGAAGCACCAAGAAAGTGACATAGGGTATAATTTTTGAAGCAAAGCAAACACAACAGTGTGAATAGGATTGTAAGGTAACCATTTTATTTAGTGATGGGTGCTTTGACTGACATTCAGAGAGCTTTAACAAAAGCGTGTATAATGCCACATTTTGAAGCAAGTGTAAACGAGCCCTTACTTCAATTTCACTGCACACTGTGAGCTTCTGACAATGTGCATTAGAAGCTGCAGCAAGTCCGACAGAACCCACCTCACTTCTGTGCTGAAAGACATCCAGAATTATCTAACCCTTTCCTGGCCCACCCCCTTTCTTTCATTGGATTTAATTTCTTTCAATCATGGAGACTTAGCATCACATGCAGATGTTACCTAGGGTAGCCTGCATACAAAAGAAGCCTGCCTAGGAATGCCCACTCCTCCAGACTAACACCCATCCATTAAAAGGTATTTTGGTGCTTTCATGGCAATGTAAATGGAGCCTTCAAATGCAGAATAGCTTGAATATTTTTTTTTATGGCCGTTCCTCCTCCTCCACTCTTCATATCTACGAATGTTATACAATGGTGCAATGTTTTCAGCCTCTTGGCAATCCTACTTCTGGTTATAATAACATAATGAAGGGGCGGGTAAAGACGCAATGTTTTCAAGGACGACATGTAAAGCTGCGAATAATAAACTTTATACCAACCCTACACATGCAGAACACATTCCAGAAACAAATGCAGATAGTTCCTCCTCCTCCTTCTGTATCTCTAAAGGAATTCTTCAAAGCAAACTACAAGGACTCAGGATGCACAACATATAAGAAGATATTTATATCAAACGTAGATCCCACGGTAGAAAGTCATATTTTGTTATACTTTCATTTCATGTAGTTCGTTTTAAATTAAGCATTAAATTGGTCTCTCTGTGGGACGGAAGCCATACTGTGCTTCATTTATTTTTGCAAAAGGCATTTATTTGCCCAAATTTAGGGGAGACATAAAAAATAAACTGCTTTCCAATTATACTCTTTATTACCAAAAGTATTGGGACACCTGCCTTTAACACACATGGAAATGTCTTGGTATGCTGACGCCATAAAGTGTTACTAAACCCAGTAATATGAAAATAGTTCATCCCCCCCCCACAGTGCCCACAGCTTATAAATCTTCTTTTTACATTAAAATACTGCCACTATATACCTTTTTGGATTATCTGTATACCATGGTTACATGATAAACTGCCCAGTTTGTCCAGTGCTGAGAGTTCAGGTAGGAAGAGATTTCCACTACAGCCTGTATACACGCCCACATGCGTGATGTCAATATCATGTGTCCTGGCTAGCTCTGAGAACAAGTATTTTCTCCAGCATAAAAGACACAACTGAGCATGTGCAGGTTGGCTACCCTGCCTGTGTTAGCTGGCCTTCCCCAGATAGACAATGCAGGGAGGGGGAGGATCTGTGCATACAGGTAAAAACAGCCTATTTTACACAATGCAGAGGATTAACCCCTTAAGTTCCACCATTAGGGATGAGCCAAACACCCATCAACATGGGGGCAAGGTGCTTTCGGGGGGCCACTACCCCAAAGCACCCTCCCAATGTTGAGGGCATGTGGCCTGGTACGGTGCAGGAGGGGGGGCGCTCTCTCATCCGCCCCTCTTTTCCTATGGCCTGCCAGGTTGCATGCTCAGATAAGGGTCTGGTATGGATTTTTGGGGGGACCCCATGCCATTTTTTAAAATTTTGGCGCGGGGTTCCCCTTAAAATCCATACCAGACCTGAAGGGCCTGGTATGGAATTTGGGGGGACCCCCACGCATTTTTTTTTTATTTTGGTTCGGGGTTCCCCTAAATATTCATACCAGACACGAAGGGCCTGGTAATGGACTGTGGGGAAATCCCATGCCGTTTTTTTCAATGGCTTTTATGTGTATTGCAGAGACCAACAATTCATTATAGCTGCGAGTACTTTTAAATGACTTTAGAAATGTCATTTTGCTCTCGGACTGTTCTAAACACAGGAAACATGCGCCCCTTTACAGGCATACTATAGACACCCCCCAGGTATGAAATTTAAGGAATATTTCACTTTTATTGTTTCACTTTAAGCATTATTAAAATCACTGCTCCTGAAAAAACAGCCGTTTTTAAAACTTTTTTTTGCATTGATCCATGTCCCCTGGGACAGGACCCAGGTCCCCAAACACTTATTATGACAATACCATGCATATAAGCCTTTAAAACGAGCACTTTTGATTTCTCCCATAGACTTTTAAATGGTGTTCCGTGGCTTTCGAATTTGCTGCGAACACTCCAAATTGTTCGCTATTCGGCGAACAGGTGAACACCCGATGTTCGAGTTGAACTTACGTTCGACTCGAACATCGAGCTCATCCCTATCCACCATGAGTATAACAAGCATGCTATGCTGCATATACAGACTGATTTTACTGTTGTGGGTTTAGTAACACTTTAAGAGTTCCCTTCACTGGAACTAAGGTGCCAACCCCAACCCCTGAAACACAACCCCACACACCATAATCTCCAACCTCTACCAAATGGTTTGGACCAGTGCACAAAGCAAGGTCCATAAAGACATGGATGAGCGAGTTTGGGGTGGAGGAACTTGACTGGCCTGTACAGAGTCCTGACCTTAACCTGATAGAACACCTTTGGGATGAATTAGAGCGGAGACTGCGAGCCAGTCCTTCTTGTCCAACATCAGTGCCTGACCTCACAAATGCGCTTCTGGAAGAATGGTCAAACATGCCCATAGACACACTCCTAAACCTTGTAGACAGCCTTCCCAGAAGAGTTGAAGCTGTTACAGCTGCAAAGGGTGGGCCAACTCAATATTGAACCCTACGGACTAAGACTGGGATGAAATTTAAGATCATGTGCGAGTAAAGGCAGGCATCCCAATAGTTTTGGTAATATAGTGTATTTATATATATATATATATATATATATATATATATATATATATATATATATATATATATATATATATATATATATATATATATATATATTTACTTATTTATTTATTTATTTTACGGACTGCCTTAGTCACTGCTAAAAAAATTCCGTTTGTTGGTTTAATCTGCCTCATGCAGCAACTTTAAACTTTTATAAACCCGACCATTGGAATGACAGCTCCTACCCTACACTTTGAGCTGTGTGTGAAGTGGCGGCCCAGCTCTTAGAAGCAACAGCTACACAGCAGGGGAGGTGCTGGGCTTTGCAATAAGGAGACTCAGCTTTGTGCCAGCAGCATGCGTCTTTCTACAAATGTACAGAAAAACATAAAAAAAAAAAAAAGTAGGGCTTATTCACACTGTAGGGTTTATTCAGATCAACGCAGGCTCAATCCAAGGATGCATAGAAAACATTTTTTTTTTTTTTTTATGTACCCTGTTCACACCACACTGTGTTAAGTTGGGTTGCAGTGTGCTGTGTAAAAATGCAGTACATCACAACCTGTTGTGGTGCAGTGTAATTGTGTGATGCTTCAATAAAGTTAAAAAAAAATAAAAAATAGTGCCATGCATTTTAACAAAGTACGGCACCACCCCTCACCTCCCCTGACCAATGGACACCTGGGATGCATTTTAGCGTGCAGGCTGGTGTGAATGAGCTGTGTATTCCTGTAGTTTATCTACTCTTTAGGCTATAGGAGGTATAGGGACCTTGAACACTGCAATGGTCGCCTGCTCAGCTATTATTCCTGTGTATGTTCTTGTAATGAGAATCAGCACAGAGTGACAGCACAGAAGCGTCTCACATGTAGAAAACGCTTGCACTAAGGTTTACGTTCAGGAAACGTGTGCGCCCATACAAAGGATTGAAATCTTCCCATGAACTTGGGAAAAACAAGCAAGCTTGCAAGGGAGCTGGACAATGGTAATTGTTAGAACATGTGTGGTATTGTGTTTTTCTGATGCGTAAAAAAAAAAAAAAAAAAAAAAAAAACTGCACTATTTTTGGCAATGCAGTGCACTAAAATTCATTTTTAGATTGTAAGCTCTAATGAGCAGGGCCCTCTGATTTCTCTTGTACCAAATTGTAATGTAACTGTAATGTCTGCCTTTATATTGTTAGGCGCTGTGCAAACTGTTGGCGCAATATAAAACCTTGCAAAAAGAAAGGAAAAGGTCACGCTATATGAAAAAATTAATCTCCAAAAAAACCCCCAAAACTGATATAAAAATGTTGCAAAACCCAAATAACGTAGTGTCTGCAGGCGTTGATGACCTTGCTATAGAGAGGAGGTCCACCTTATCTGGTAAGGGTGTCCACTACCTTTTGGTGTGCACCCCAAGGAGAGGTCTATCCCTCACTCCTCCGGTGGTTGTGGTGGAAGTGAAACCTTCATTTTTCATCCTTACTTTCTTTCTTCACTTTGCAATTGGATGTTGCACTATTCCTCTTACTGACACCAATGGGGCACTATTCCTCCCACTGACACCAATGGGGCACAATTCCTTCTACTGACACCAACAATGGAACACTTTTCCTCCCACTGACACCAACAATGGAGAACTTTTTCTTGCACTGACACCAGCGATGGTACACTTTCCCCCCACTGACACCAGTGATGGGGCACTATTTCTTCTACTGATACCAATGGGCCACTATTCCTTCTACTGACACCAACAATGGAGCACTTTTCCCCCCTCTGACACCAAGAATGGAGCACTTTTTCTTGCACTGACACCAACATCAACAATGGGCCACTATTCCTTCTACTGACACCAACAATGGGCCACTATTCCTTCTACTGACACCAACAATGGGGCACTATTCCTTCTACTGACACCAACAATGGGCCACTATTCCTTCTACTGACACCAACAAAGGGCCACTGTTCCTTCTACCGACACCAATAATGGAGCACTTTTCCTCCCACTGACACCAACAATGGAGCACTTTTTTTGCACTGACACCGACAATGGTGCACTATCCCTCCCACTGACACCAGTGATGGGGCACTTTTTCTTCTACTAACATCAACAATGGGATACTATTCCTTCTACTGATACCAATGGGACACTATTCCTTCTACTGATACCAATGGGACACTATTCCTTCTACTGATTCCAATGGGACACTATTCCTTCTACTGATACCAATGGGCCACTATTCCTTCTACTGACACCAACAATGGGCCACTATTCCTTCTACTGACACCAATAATGAGGCACTATTCCTCTCACTTACAAAAATTATGGGGCACTATTCTTATCACTGATGCCAATCTGGGGCACTATTCCTCCCACTGATGCCAATCATGGGGCAATATTTCTCCAACTGACATTGGTCATTTTTTACTCGCTCTGGCTACAGTCTGCCCTCCCTGAGGGACAGTAAACTAGGCCATTGTTTAGGAAGATTGGAGACCCGGCCTTAGTGCATTGGCGTGCTATTCAAAATGAATGGCAATGCAACATGCTAATGCACAAAACGTGTTGCAGTAACTCATCCCAGCAGAAAAGGGTCCCTCCAGACCTTGGCGTAGTGGTGCATTGTGGTAACACACGTGCATCAACATGCATATTATTTCCGGTGGTATGCTGTGGCATGCTTTACTGCATGTGCATTAAAGGTGTATTGCCTTGGTGTGTTGGGGGGGGGGTGTAATTAAAAATGAATGGCACCACAATGTGCGTATGCATGCAACGTTCATTGGTGTAACCCGCATGTTGCCACAACACATTAAAACAAAAAAAAGCGTGCAATGCCAAGCCATGGCACTACGAATATCCCATCATATCTTCTTTCCATGTACTGTATATTAGCAATCAGTCAAAGCCACTAGACTTTTATCTTAATACTAACGAGAAGACTAGGGTAAGCAGCCTCTTTGTACAATAATACTGTATGTTGTACTTTTTAACCCCTTCACACCGATCTAAATAAAATCGAAATATGCGGCCTCACTGGACTTGGCATTTTTTCCGTGAGGCCAAATATTTGCGTATCTCACCTTTGTTCTGGGAGTGCGCTGCATGGCACTCTCCCAGCACAGAGACCCGGGGTTTCATGGAGAGCCCCATACTAATGATCAGGACGCCTACTCCCGTTTCCGGGTCACCTGTGATAGCCTCTGATTGGCTGCCACAGTGATCAGTCTCTGTGAGTCTGCCCCTGTGTTTGTTCACTGTGAATGGAGGAGAGAGATGCATCAAATCGCTCTCTGTCCTTGCAGAGTAAAAAATAAATAAATAAATAAACAAACAAATAAATAAATAATAATAATAATAATAAAAAAATAATAATAAAAAAAACCACAACAAAATACCTAGATCAAGGTTTGATCTAGGCCTGTGCCAGGGTTAGTGTTTGGGTTAAGGTCAGGGTCAGTATTTTTTCGGGCAGGATTTTTAATATATTTTTAAAAATTAGTATAAGTGTCAGTGTGTGTGAACTCTATTGTTTCTGGGCTGTACTACGGGTACAAACAACAACTAACATACACATATGTGGTATTGCAGCAATCGTCAGGAACAGAAGAATTTAGTGAGGTTGTTCTTTGGTGGTAGGTTATGGTAGTAGCAATATATATATATATATATATATATATATTTATATATATATATATATATATATATATATATATATATATATATATATATATATATATATATTTTTTTTTTTATATATATATATATATATATATATATATATATATATATATATATATATTTATGGTTGGAGCCCTATGTCCGATATGTACATAGATAATACTTATAGTAAAGATAAGACTTACCATCGGAAATGGACCTGAAAGTGTGGACTTACCATATGAAATGGACCTGAAAGTGTGCCTTGGTCTAATGGCCGGTATGCCAAAATAAGGGGGCATACCCTGGTTTAAGAAATGATTATTCTGTAAGAGAAATGAATGAAATGAGTAGTTTGAGAAATGCTGTGAAATGGGGATGGGAGGGTGGGTATCGCGCACAGGAAACCGACAAGCACCACAGGTGAGCGGGCTGCTTAAGTACCCCCCCGGGCTCCTCCCATAAATTCAGGCCACCATACTGGCCTTCCTACTTATGGTTGGAGCCCTATGTCCGATATGTACATAGATAATACTTATAGTAAAGATAAGACTTACCATCGGAAATGGACCTGAAAGTGTGGACTTACCATATGAAATGGACCTGAAAGTGTGCCTTGGTCTAATGGCCGGTATTGCCAAAATAAGGGGGCAAAAACATTCAGGTAGGGTTATAATTTTTATTGGTTTTCAGTTATTAATTGAGCCAATTTGGAGAATGCTTGTGCCATCTCTATTTGTGGATTGGGGATATACCGGGCGAAGCAGGCTGATTTCCACCTGCCTAGTCTTTTGATGATGTGATCTGGCACCCCGTGGCGGGACGCCGCGGAGGCTGCTCCGATGCGAAAAGAGTGTCCAGAATACTGACTAGGGTTAAGGTGAAGGTTGCGGAGAAGTATCCTTATGTGTTCCACAAACTGAGAGGCGTTTAAGGGTTTGACTGGGAATGGTAGAAGGGGACTGCTGTCTGGTTGCTCAGGCAGGAGAGACAGGAGTCGGTTGAGTACAGCGACTGGACACCAGCTGTTGTTGGTTTTGTAGAGATGAATGTTCACTCCCGAGCCCGTTTGCTGGGTTTTAGAGACCTCGAGGTGCAGGATAAAGTGGTCTTGGTATCGAAGCAAGTGTCGTCTGCATAGTACGTGGTCTGTGGATTTGTTAGAGGTGAATTCGCCAGGCCGCAAGAACCCATAGTAAGCTAAATATATGGCTGCTTGTAAGACCGTGCTGGGGAGCAGACCGAATGGCGAAGTAGCCAGAATAGTTGACATGTCCCTAAAGATGGGCCCCGTAATGGGCAAGCGCTTAGTGCTGATGACTGGTTGTTGTTTCTGAATTCCCCTTAGAATGGCTCGTATAGCGTGAGATGAGAACAGTGATGGTTTCGTAGGGTCTTCAAGCGCCATGAAATGTTGAACGCCGGCTAGGTATAGCCGGATGGTGTTGTAGGATAAGGCCAGCTGCGTGTGGCAGTGTGCAGTGAAGGACAGTACCTGTTTGATATCTGTTGGTTCTTTGCGGCAGGACGTGAGGAATTTATTAAAAGCCTTCCAAGCTGTTTGGTATGCTTTGAGTGTGTTGCGGGAGAGGGAATTATTTATGAGTTGCGTAGCTCCGTGTAGATGTTGAACTAGTCCAGGGTCAGTTGTGACCAGACGGGGATAGGGGCCGACATTGGATCGGCATCGGGAACTTGTTTGAAAAAGGAGGGATAATTGAAACGTGATAGTGCGTCAGCTGCTGAGTTGTATCTGCCGGGAATAAATTCACAGTGTATATTGAACTGATGCTGTAAAGACAGTTGTACCAACCTGCGCAGGAAGGACATGACTGCTAGGGACTTGGACCTGCCTCTGTTGATGATGTCTGCCGTGGCCTGGTTGTCGGTGGTGAAGACTACGGTTTGTCCTGTCCAGTGGTGGCCCCAGAGTTGTGCGGGTGCCACTATGGGATAAAGCTCAAAGAGAGCAGATGTTTGGGAAAAGCCGGGTATCAACAGTATCTGTTGAGGCCAGGGTCCTGAAAACCAATGATGGCCAAAAATTGCCGCGAAACCTGTGGAGGCTGCAGCGTCAGTCACCACCTGGGGTGAATGGACCGAAACCATAGGTATAAATAGAGATATGCCATTCCAGGCGGACAAGAATTCCTCCCACATTGATAGGTCCGCTATAGCTGCGGAGTCTAATTTCAAAATCTGATCAGGGTCTTGAGTTTCTGACAGAAATCTAAGCAGGCGTGATACAAATGTGCGGCCTTGTGGGATAATTCGCATAGCGAAGTTGAGCATACCCAGGAGAGACTGCAACTGTTTTTTGGTACAGCCCTTGGTGTGTGTAAACTCGTGAAGGACTGCCCTAATGCGTGTTAATTTGTCGGGGGGGAGACTGGCCTGCATTGCGCAGGTATCCAAGCTGACCCCGAGAAAGGTGATGATGTTAGCTGGACCATCGACTTTGTGCTCGGCGATAGGAACATTGAGGTTTCCAAAAATTACTCTAAGTTTGTCGAGATCTCCTGGGGGCTTGCTGGGCGGTTCTATCAGTAGGAAGTCATCTAGGTAATGGATGACTTCATGGCATTGACCCTTGTGTAATAGTATCCAAACGAGGGACTGTGCGAACGTGTCGAAGAGCCACGGGCTACTCTTCGAACCGAAGGTGAGTTTCGTAGCAAAATAATACGCTTCCTTCCATTTGATGCCATGCCAGCACCAAAGGGATGGGTGGATGGGCAGGAGCTTGAAAGCATCCGAGATGTCGGCTTTGGAGATCCAGGCACCTGTGCCTGCTTTGATGATCGCTTGTATTGCCATGTCAACGGAGGAATATTTTAGGGAAAACTCTTCGGAGGGGATCAGGGAATTGAGACTGGGTATGTGCGAAGAATGAGGCGCAGACAAGTCGTACACCAAACGCAATTTATTAGAGAATTTGCCCTTGACAAGCCCAATAGGGCTGACTCTCCATGTGCTGAAAGGGGGGCAAGTGAAAGGGCCTATTACGTAGTCTCGATCTACCTCTGCCTGTAAGAGCTGATCTATGGCTTGTTCGTCGATGGCTGCCGAACGAAGATTGGCGCATTCGTGAGTACTGTGGGGCAGTGAAATGAGGCCGGTGTGAAAGCCTACTGTGAAGCCTTGGATAAGGTAGGTGGCCAGGGAAGGGGTGGGGTGTGAAGTGAGATACAGTCCTAACCATAAGATGTTGATTCGGCTTAGTCATGCCCTCTTGTGTTGCTTGACTTCACACAAATTCCTAGGGTGTGCTCTTTGGCATAAAGTGCAGATGTGAAGTAGACGGCATTGGCTGAAGTTGCAGGACCCATAGTTGAAGTTGTTACAGATGGCTGCCCCTCCCACGGTTCGGACTGGGCGCCCGAGTTTGTCCACCTGAGGCGTTGGTTCAGGGATCGACTGGCCCTGTACTGTACCTGAGGTAGAGGGGAACTCGAAGGGCCGTCTGATCGCCGTATTGGCGCACCAGGTGGCAGTGTGGGTGGAAGACTGGCAAATTGCACACAGAGGTGAGCGTAAGCCGGTAAAGTGGCGGCAGAAGAGCTCTGTGTCCATGAGACTCCAATCTGTCGTGATCTGGAATTGTATGAATCTGGCGGCGGCCTTGGCTGAGAAGGAACGATGATAATCGTAGAAGGCGAAACCTCCATACTTGTGGCCCAAGTCTACCACAGTATGGAGATATAAGTCCAGCTCTTCCCGCCTGCTAGGGGTGGCTGAGCACAGGACATCTCTGAGCATGCCAAAGGCCAGGGTAAATTCAGGGACTGATAGCTTGCGGTTCAGCCTGGGGTCTTTCGCTTTAAGGACCACCGATATATCGCCCCAGGAGTAGGCCTTATTTTCTGCCAAATCATGTACGGAGATAAGGAGAGAGGCCAGGTTGACGTCCTTGCCGTCCAAAATGTCCTTCCTGATACTGGTTGGGACCAGGTGGGAGGGGTAGACAATGGTGCTTGAGCCTGAGGTACCTGTAGGAAGAGGTGTCAAGGTCTGAGTTGCAGTTGGGTCGGGGACAGCCGTGGCCGGTCGGGCCTCCAGAAGTGCAACCCTGGCTTGGACGTCTGCAACTGAGGTGGATAGAGATGACACCATCGTGTGTAATTGCGAGATGGCCGATGATATGGACTGGAGGGATGCCTGTTGGGTACTGGGTCCTGCCTTTCCTCGCTGTGGCGGGGAAGGGGACACCTCTGCGTCTGAGCTCTGCCGTCAGTTTGGGGATAGTCCATCCCCTGAGGGATTGCACGCTGCCGCTTTCTGAGACCGGAGTAGGTGACAGAGGGGCCGTGAAGTCTTCACTGCCGGCCTGGGACATGGTTGCTCTGGTGAGGATCTCTCGAGCTTTATTTCCTGGTTGACTGTAACCTATTGGGGGTGAGATGAATTTCAAGTTTTTCTTTGATCCGCTGAGTCATACTTACCCGACTTATTCTCCCTTTCCCCCCCCTTTTTTTTTTTTTTTTTTTACCTGGGGGGATATCGTCCAACCTGGTGCAGGGTGGACCTACTGAACTTTGACTGACCTGAGAAAAATGAAAAGGTGACAATTCGTGAAGGGATTGCTAAGTAACTTGAAGCAATGATTTGTATGGTGCTTGCAATCTTGTGACAATGAAATGATTCGAAATGTTTGCCTTGATTGTGAAATGAATGAACTGCATGACAGAGGTGCGGCCTGGTCGTGTCACGATTTGTTCGACCGTGAACCGGGCTCTGGAGCATGTATTGAAATGGGGCAACTGAAAATATTGGTGCTCCTAGGACGAATCGGTGCTTGTTTGATGCATCTGGATTCGAATAGGAGTGCAGTATTAAATGAAATGAGAGAAATGATTGTTTTGACCGCGGCTCGAATTGGTTGTGCCGTGTTAGCGACTGGCAACTAACCGAGCTCTGGTATAGGTATGAAATGCGATCGGAACTAGTGCTGCATGCCGTGACGAATCGGTGCACCTCAGATGCGACTGGTTTCGAAACGGTGATGCGTTGTGGGAGTGAAATGGTAGAAATTGCATGACAGAGATGTGGATCAATCCCCCGATGTCTGCGATTAGCTGTGATCCGGACTCTGGAGCATGTATCAGAAATGTGGCCAATCCTGGGCACGCCGAGACGAATCGGTGCATTTTCATGCGACTGATTTCATGTCGGAACGTGATACGTGGAAATGAGATGATAACCATGACAGAGGTACAAATGACTGATACCGTAACTCTGGAGCATGTATAGAAATGAGGCCAATCCTGGGGCACGCCGAGATGAATCGGTGCATTTTTGTGCGACTGAATTCCTGTCGGAACGTGATACATGGAAATGAAATGATAACCATGACAGAGGTACGAATGACTGATAAAACGTAACTCTGGAGCATGTATAGAAATGAGGCCAATCCTGGGGCACGCCGAGACGAATTGGTGCATTTTTCATGCGACTGAATTCATGTCGGGACGTGATACATGGAAATGAAATGATAACCATGACAGAGGTACAAATGACTGATAACGTAACTCTGGAGCATGTATAGAAATGAGGCCAATCCTGGGGCACGCCGAGATGAATCGGTGCATTTTTTTTTTTTTTTTTTTATGCGACTGGATTCATGTCGGAACGTGATACATGGAAATGAAATGATAACCATGACAGAGGTATGAATGACTGATAAAACGTAACTCTGGAGCATGTATAGAAATGAGGCCAATCCTGGGGCACGCCGAGACGAATTGGTGCATTTTTCATGCGACTGAATTCATGTCGGGACGTGATACATGGAAAATGAAATGATAACCATGACAGAGGTACGAATGACTGATAAAACGTAACTCTGGAGCATGTATAGAAATGAGGCCAATCCTGGGGCACGCCGAGACGAATCGGTGCATTTTTCATGCGACTGAATTCATGTCGGGACGTGATACATGGAAATGAAATGATAACCATGACAGAGGTACGATTGACTGACAATAACGTAACTCTGGAGCATGTATAGAAATGAGGCCGTAATAACTGGGGCACACCGGAACGAATCGGCGCATCTTTGGTGCGACTGGATTCGAATCAGAGCGCGGTAGGTGACTGAAATGAGAAATGATTTGAAAATGTCAGAAATGAGTTTAGAAATGTTTTCAGAACTGAGAAATGATTTGAAATGTCCGAAATGAGTTTAGAAATGTTTTCAGAAATGAGAAATGATTTGAAATGTCCGAAAAGAGTTTAGAAATGTCTCAGAAATGAGAAATGATTGGTATCGAACTAACTTGATTTGATAATTTACAAAATTGCGACTGGCTATGGCTGTCTACTGATATCGACATGCTAGAAATGAAGCGACGTCAGCGTCGCTGTGCTATCGAATTTGTAACGTATCGAAAGTACGAGCGATATACATTGCAGTTTGTGAGATGCGGGTGAAACGAAATTTGAACTCACGGTTTAGTGACATGATATGAAAAACGAAAAGTCCGACGGGACCTTACCTGCGACAGCCAAGCCAGACGCGTGGTACAAACTATAAACGAAAACGCGGACTTCGAAAGTTTTGAGTGCGGAGTATCGAATACGGGAACTTGCGAGGCAAGAACTTGCGGACGCTGGTATATCGAATAGCCGGCTTAGTGACGTATATCGCGCACAGGAAACCGACAAGCACCACAGGTGAGCGGGCTGCTTAAGTACCCCCCCGGGCTCCTCCCATAAATTCAGGCCACCATACTGGCCTTCCTACATATATATATATATATATATATATATATATATATATATATATATATATATATATATATATATATATATATATATATATATATATATATATATATATATATATATATATATATATATTATATATATATATATATATAATATATATATTTATTTATTTATTTATTTAATTTTATTTTTTTTTTTTACTATTTTGGGCCAGTTTTCCTTTGATAATAAAAAATAAATAAATCAGGAGATATTCGTTACCATTTACCACCAAATGAAAGCCCAATTTGTCCTGGTATAATCCACCTGGATGCACAAAGTACCGTAGTTGTGATGATATGTACGGTTTTACTAATACATGTCAAAGTTGCAAAATTGGGCATAGGCATTTAGACATATTTTTTTACCCTAAAGCCACACGATCAGAAAATCTTACGGAAAATACCGCTTTTGAAGCGACCGTACGATAATCGGATCGTTAGTACAGAGCTTTCAAGAGCCGATCATGACAGTTCATCCAATATTATTCTATCGAACGTGCATGGTAAAAAAAAATGGTACGATGCCAGATCGTACGATTTTCGTTTATTCAGTACAGCGATCGTTCGAAAATGCAATACAAATGCATTACAACACATGACATCACCGAATTTTTTTTTTCTGTCGTACGGAAATTTTTGTGACTTTAGTAAACTCATCAGATTCGATCTGAGATTAGCATGCAGTTTTTTGTTTTTTTTTGTTTGTTTTTTCAGACCTTTTCTTGTTCTCTCGGGCTCACGTTTAAGAGAGTGTGTGGAAACTACATAACACATTATTTACTTTTACCCTGTTTTCTTATCTTTTATTAAGTTGCTTGTCCCTCTATCACAGCGTCCCACTACTCCACTGACCTGGCACTTGCATCAATACATATTGAGTTGTCAGACATCTGAGTCTGGAGATCTGTCGGGGATTCAACTCCCTTGTGTGTCCTGTAGAAGCCTCCCAAGGGCATTTCCCCTCCTAAAGGAAAGGAAAGGTCCTGCTGATCCCCCCCCCCCCCCATAACACCATTACTATCATACCAGCCAGCGTGTTGCTTAGCAACAGTGTACACCACCTTCCACTCATTCCCAGTAGAGCTGCACTGGGCCTCAGCAATTGTTGCTAAAACACACCGGGGTAAATATGCGCTATATTTATGTATCTATTTGTCTTACACAGAGACTCTGAAGCTCAGGACGTGGTAATGTGCAGGGGTTTTTATTTATTTTTTTCAGCAGGAACGCAGCTGTACACAGTTCCAGTGCCCCCAACATATTTCTTAACACCCCCAAACAGCAGTTGCCATATACTACTGTATATCCTATTATTATCGTGTAATTACATTCCTGGGTGGCATTTAGTTGCTGTTGTCGTTGGCATTAGCAGAAGCATGTGGAGTGAGATTGCTCTCTGTCAGCAATAGAAGAAGCCACTGTGCTGTCCTGACTCCCCCCTGGCTTCCCGCGTCCTTCTTTGTAGCCTGCTGCAATAAAATATTGGTACCATTTATTCAATGTGCCTGCTGGCAGGAGTCTATTGTTGCTCAGGTAGATCTATTGTTGCTGGTGAGGGATCTCAGAGGAGTCATTTGCCATTTGCTATTACTGGGGGGGGGTCTGTTGATGATGGCATCTGGGGGATATATTGTTGCTGGCAGGGATTAATTGTTGCCCATGTGGATCTATTGTTGCTGGTGAGAGATCTATTGTTGCTGGGGGGGGGGGGGTCTTTTGTTGCAGGAGGGGATCTATTTATGCTGGGGGTGATATAGTGTTGCTCATGTGGATCTATTGTTTCTGGGGGGGGGGGTCCTTTGTTGCAGGAGTGGATCTATTTTTGCTGGAGGGGATCTGCCTCATTGCTGGGGGATCTATTGTTGCTAGGGATGATCTATTGTTGATGGGGGGAGGTCTACCTAGAATCTGAGGGAACTATTGTTTCTGGTGGAGTTCTATTGTTCTATTGTTTTTTGGGAAAGGTGAGCTAAACCTTTAAAGGTAGTGATTCTCAACCAGGGTTCTCCCAAAGGTTGCTAGGAGTTCCTTCAGCATTGGGCAATTTCTGCCTCTCAGATAAGTTCCCACTGACACCATTGAGCTTTTTAGCTATCTGTAAGGAGGTAATTCTTCCCAATGACCACAAGTGTAAGGACTTTATAGAGAAGGAGGTACCCCCAAAGAAACTGGGACTTTAGCGGCAACAAATGTACAAAAATACAAATTGTATTAAATAAATATACATATATACAAAACATCCAACCACAAAAAGTAGATGACAAAAATGATGAATTCCCATAGAATCCAGACATCCCGACGCGTTTCAGGACACAGATGTCCCTTCATCAGGGACAAAAAGTCAGGAAGGAATTACACTGTGTAGAAATCAAATACATAAATGGTAAACAAGTGTAAGGACCGTTCTTCCCAGTGACCATCACACTAATGAATCATGAGTTGTAGATTTCTAATTTTTAGCAGGGGTTCCCAGAGACCGGAGAACTATTTCAAGGTTTCCTCTGTGTTGAAAAGGTTGAGAAAGGTTGCTTTAAGGTGTGAGTCAGCTCCTGATTATCAGGCTGCATTCACACCTGAGCGTTTTCAGCTCATAAAATGCCTGAAAAATGCCTGAAAAACGCGTTTTGTCAACTAAACGCCTGAAAAACGCCCTAAGCTCAAAAAAGAACATGAGCTTCTTTGGGGCAATTTACAGGCATTTTTCTGCCTTTTACATTGGTGACCTGAACAAAAAAGCGCCAAAATCGCGGTAAAAAATGCTGTAAAAACGCCCTACTTTGAAACGCTCAGGTGTGAATGACAAGACAGGAAAATTGTTTGCCTTGGTTTTCCTTTGGTTTCATGATTCTCCCTTGTGGAGAGGTAAGGGTTACACTACGTGCCTCTTATACACAATGATTCTTAGTAGTCATTTGTTCCCAGCTGTGAAATGCCATGCGGTTATGGGAACTCCATATGCAGATGAGTGAATTACACATTCATGGGCACTTCATTAAGGTGCAAGCTAGTGCATCATCTGGAAAATTACAGCCATCTCCCAAAGGTGGATGATTTAGGAGAAGAGCGATGGAAGAAGAGAACACTCAACAAATTATCTCTCTGCCCGTTCGCTTGCCTGGTAACGGTTTGCAGGTCCTAGATATTTACGTCTTCTCTCCACGCTCTTACATGTCTTAGAACGCCAACGCTCAGAAGTTTACCGCAAATATTGTTCTGTAACCCCAACTGAGTTGTTGATTTTGCAACTGCCAAGCTCTAATGTCTTTTTAAAAGAGCATTTTGTTTTCTCTTAAACTGGCAGTAAAACTATATGAGACACATCGCGAAGGGATTCAATACAAGCTCACCAATGGACGGCACAGGAGTCGGGTTAGCAATTTAGCAATGGTTTGCTTGAGTCATCATTAAATTTGGACTCCATACAAATTAGGGTTAGGGTCAATTCACACATTTTCAGAACACTTAGGTTTGCAAAAATCACTGTTTAGTAATGGTTGGAATAATTCATTAGTACATTTGGATTCGATACAAGTTAGGGTTAAGGTTAATTCACAAATGCTTGGCAGTCGCAATTGAATAATAGTTGGATTGAGTTATTACTGAATTCGGAATCAGTTACCATCAAAACTAAAACATATGCCACATGGGAGTTAGTTTGTATGCAACATTTTTACTTATATTATTTTGTATTATTCCTATCTGTGTTGTATTAAGTAAACTTTCCTATTCCTATAGTTCCTGTCCAGTGGCATGAAAGGAAGTGAGAGAAAATCTCTCCAAAGTTGGGGGAATTCACCTCTTATGTCTGGTGCACATGTTGAGTTTCTTTTCGCTCAACCCAGCAGGATGAATGAAAAAAAAAAACTGGGGGAGCTTGTTGTACTAACTATGCAATGTTAGTACAGTGATCTTTCCACTGTGCGATTGTGTTCTGATGGCCCCCCACCAGAACACACCAGTCAGCACCTGCAGCCTACAACTACAGCCTTAACTAAAAGTGCTGTTCGGATACCAATCGGCTGCTGGTTTTCCAGCACTGCTTGTTCGACAGTCTCTGGTCATGAGATTGGCTTCTGTCGGGATGTGGTGGGTGTGTGGGCAGATGCAGTCTACTTTCTCCACTGCAGGTGACGCTCTTCTGCAGGGATATTGCAGCTGGAGAGGAAGTTGAGAGGAACAAAGTTCCTCTATGGTTTCCTGGGTCAGTGGGGAAGCACCCAATCGGATGCTTCCACCCAATGTGACTCTCGTAGCCATCTTGGGTCAGGCAAAGCATATTTAAGACCCTGGCTCCCAGGCTTTTTGTGGGTGGGTACCCTGTACCACTAGTGCTGTCTGTGAGGGATAGTACTAGTGGTAGGGAAAGGTCTCATATCTTCTGGACACCTTCCCAAGTTGTCCCAAGAGCAGCTTGTAAGTTGTGTTGGTTCATGGCAGATGTCATCAGTGGGGGTGCCCAACAGCAGTTTGAAGGCAAGGATGTGGTGGGTTGATCACCAGAAGGAGGGAGATAGCACATGGTGGGTATCACCAACACAGGTGGTGTGGCCATCACTAGTGTAGAGGTGTCCCAAGAGCAGCTTGGAGACAAGGTTCTGGTGAGTGGTCGACAAGAGATAGGAAAATAGCCCAGGGTAGTTGTCACCAATGTAAAGGTGTCCTAGAACAGCTTGGAGGCAGGGTGGCGGAAGAGAGCACATGATGGGTGTCACCAGTGGGGGCCCAAGAGCAGCTTGGAGACAAGAATGTGCTGGATGGATCACAAAGGGGAGGGAGAAAGCAGTGCGTGGGTGTCATCAGTATGGAAATTTGGCCCACACCAGTGTTGAGGTGTCCAAGAAAAATATGAGTGGGGCACAGTAGAAATGTATACTCTTAAAAGTGTCATAGTGGGTTCACCACACAAGAATCTATACATTATTTTTACAAATCCTTTGAAAGTTAATCCAATTCCTGCATCAGCATTACAGCTATATATAAGCTCCTTGGTTGGAGCAGCCCTTTGAACCCCCTTTAAAATAAGATATTGACAGACTGAATGCATCTAAATAACATTTACTTCTTTTTCTTCAATAAAGAGCAGTTTATATTTAACTCAGGTCAAAAGATTGACTTTCTCCCTTGTATATATTTATTTAAACGCTGCAATATCAATACACAGCAGTGGTTGATTAGATCCAGTTGACTGGGAACAGTACGAATAATTACAAGCTGCTTGTGTCTTACTGGTCTGATTGCATTACTAAATACAGAGTGTGAGGGAAAACCCTGGGCCCCGCTGCCAATGTCTTTTTGGCTGGGTTAATGAAACCAAATCTGCCTTTAAATGGCCCTATTAGCAGCTATTCCAAATCAGATACTGTAAATTGTGGCTCCCTAATAAACCCTCAAAATGAACTTGACTTGACAGCTAATGACTTTTCTGTACTTGTCAGTGTGAGGACGGTAAATGTTTCGGCGACAAAAGGAAAATTTAATTTGCTGAGGATATTTTAAGTGTGTTAAAGGGGAGCTGTGATGGTTTTTAGTGACGTCACTTTTTAAAAAAAAAAATTTATTATTATTAACCACTTCAATATTAGGCACTTTTACCCCCTTCCTGCCCAGGCCAATTTTCAGTGTTCTCACACTTTGAATGACACTTAGTCATGCTACACTGGACCCAGTTTATATAAGCGAAAAAAGAGCGTAAATCTGGGGGGGGGGAAACACTTTTTTTTCGTTTCTATCATACAATTTTGCAAAAAAGTAATTTTTGTTCATAAATTTGGGCCAAAATGTATACTGCTACATATCTTTGGTAAAAGTAACTCAAATTATTGTATATTTAGTCTGTGGGAAGGTTATAGAGTCTACAAGCTATGGTACCAACTACTAATCATTGAAAATTGAGCACACCCGATGTACTGACGGCCTATCTCATTGCTTGAGGCCCTGAAATGTCAGGACAGTACAAATACCCCCCAAATGACCCAATTTCTGAAAGTAGACAGTCCAAGGTATTTAGTAAGAGGCATGGCAAGGTTTTTTTTTGAAGTTCTAATTTTTTCCCACAATTTGTGGGAAAATTAAGAAATTAATTTGTTTTTTTTGTTTTTTTAATATGACAAAATTGTCATATTAACAGGTTATTTCTCACACGCTGCATAGGCATGCTTGCAATGACACCTCAGAACACATTTTGCTACTCGTCCTGAGTATGACGATACCACATGTGTGAGACTTTTTCACTGCCTGGCCACATACAGAGGCCCAACATTCAAGTAGCCCCTCCAGGCATTCTAGGAGCATGAATTACACATCTAATAGGGGGCTTGGCTTGGACTGCACCGAGATGGCGGTGTAATCCCAGAGCTCCAGCACTCGGCAGGCTAAAATAGCGTCTCACAGCAGCACAAGGCACCAAACAGCGAGTACTACACAGCAGATTGCTTCCCCAGCATCCCGGCGTCATGCCCAAGAGATGGCAGGCAGAACATCGCCCTAAAAAGCTGACGGCGTACTTCACACAGCAGCTGCAGCCTCGTGGGCAAGATGGTGCCTCGTCCGGCCCACGAATGGCTCTCAGACTTCCACAAAGCCATGACGATCCTGCATACAGCAATGCCTACATCTCTGGGGAGACCTCACAGACCTCCTCGCCCCTCGACAAGAGCCCAGCTAAAGCTTGCTTCAGGATGGAAGATCCAGGACTGTAGCAGTGTGAGGTAAGGTGTAATGCAGACTCACAGGAGGACACCAGAGAACTCCCTGAGTCCATAGTCTCATTCCCCACAGTGAACCAGCCAGTTCTGGACACAACATTAAAGGATATGCTTATCTCATTAAGAAGCACTATCCATACTGATATGATGGCATGTATGAGGAAATTCAGCTCTGAGCTCACTACAGTGGAGGACAGAGTTGACCATATTGAATCTAAAATAGGGGAATATGCATCAACAATGAATGATTTGGTAGATGCACATGATACAGCAGAAGAGGAACAAACGTGGATCAAAGTAAAGTTAGCGGATTTAGAAGACAGGTCCAGAAGGAACAATATTAAAATAAGGGGCATACCAGAAACAGTACAACCTTCTGAATTACTCTCCTATACCACCGCAATGCTTTCAACCCTAATGCCAGATCTTCCTGCTATTGAGCTCTCCATAGACAGGACCCACTGTCTCCCAAAGCCCTCATTCAAACCAGAACATGCCCCTAGAAATGTTTTATTCCGTATGCATTTTTATCAAACTAAAGAACGTCTGATGCAAATAGCACATAAAGGGGAACACTGGACTACTGATTACTCTAGCCTGCAAATTTATGCGGATTTATTTACTCTACAACTCCGCAAAAATTTTAACAACATCACAAAAGCATTGAGAAATCACAATGTCAGCTACAGGTGGGGATATCCAACTAAATTGTTAATCACCAAAGATGGATCAACTCATGTGATCACCTCCTCCACCACGGTTTCTCCAAAAATGGAAGATCATACCGAGCGAACTTCCCACATCTCCAAATGCAGGTAGCCCCAGCAGAATTTCTCCAGAGTGGCAGCAAGCTTCTGACTCTTAAAGCCATAGGAATCATACTTTAATGCCCTGATGCCTTAAACAAATGCCCCAATACAGTGCCCTGCCTTTTGGAGCTCTATCCCATAACACAAGCTCCCATACACCTGAGCAGAAATGTTCTGCACCTGGGTTCTGAATACCCTCCTTTTAAGTTATTTTCCTTTTTTTACCCATTACCTTTTCAGAAACTGTACTTGTTACTATGCTCGGGAATCTTTTTTTATGAACGTCCAGAAACGCAAGTGACTCAGGATGCCTCCTGGTCCATCAATGCCTTGGAACAACGGACACTCATCTTCCACCGGTCAACTGCCAACTGGCCCACATGCAAGTACACTCATCACTTGACACTCAACGTACCACCCAACATGTGCCATGGACTTCACCATCCAGCCAAAAGGGCGTCCCTCTGGAGAGAAGCTGATTCTTCCCACTGTGACATATTATGCGTCCAAGAGACACACTTTCATCACAAGGCTCCGCCTAAATGCACTCATAAATCCTTCGTACTTCTCCTCCAATATGACAGCAAAAAGAAGAGGGGTAATGATTGCAATCAAGCACTCAGTCTCCTTCCACCTACTTTCAGAAACGTTAGACCCCTTTGGTCACTATCTTATCATAGTTTGTGATATCAACAATATCCGCTATACCTTGGTGAACGTTTATGTCCCTAACAAACATCAAATTCGATTTCTCAATGGGCTCTTGAAAAAAAGTGAAGTGGATACAGCAGGGATCCCTTATAGTGTGCGGGGACTTTAATATTGTACCAGATCCACGAATGGACTCCACCACACCACCCTCTAAAAGAACACCATCTTTGACATCCTTTCTGCGATCACATGACCGAAAAAAGTATGACCTTCTATTCTACCAGCAATAAAGCAGGGAAATCACTCGCTCACAAATTGCATGGACAACGCTATAAGACTAAAATAGCGCATCTTAGTCACCCTAAAACTAAACAAAAGGTGTTTGACCCCCAAAGTATCGTGAATGCCTTTAGCGACAATTATGGATCTCTTTATAATTTAAAGCAAGACAACCTAATAACACAACCCTCTCAAACAGACATAGAAATTTTTTTCACAGATATCAAACTACCCCAACCTTCCCCTTTACAAATCCAGTTAAACTCCCCTTCTCCCTGACCGAATTGTTAAAGGTTATCAACACACTCCCGAGCAACAAATCCCTCAAATTTTAAAACAATCCTAGGGCCGTACCTCCTCAGGGTATACGATACCGTGGCTGCCTCTGCTTCCTTTCCACCTGAGATGTTGGAAGCGCTGATAGTAACGCTGCCAAAACCAAGACACCGGATATACCCCAAAATTTTTAGGCCTATATCCTTATTGAACAATGACCTAAAGATTTATGCCAGATCAATCGTGATTTACAAAAGGCAGGCAAACGTCGGACGCCACCAGACGTCTAATAAATATAATCCACCAAGCCAAGAAAGAGCGGACGCCTTCTCTGCTTCTAGCTTTGGACGCAAAGAAGGCGTTTAATAGAGTGCACTGGCTGTACCTGACTAACACTTTGGAAAGATTTGGCTTTACAGGCCATATGCTTTCTGCAATTCTTTCCCTATATACTTCCCCACCGGCTGGAGTATATACCTCTGGTATGTTGTCCAAACCCTTTGGGATTACAAGAGGCACCCAACAGGGATGTCCGCTATCTCCCCTGATTTTTAATCTTCTAATGGAATCACTAGCCTCCAGCATTAGACAAAATCCTGAAATACGGGGCTTTGTGATCAATAACCGTAAACACGTCATAAGCCTTTTCGCTGACGACATGATTCTAATTAGAGGTCGACCGATATGGGTTTTTCTCTGGCCGATGCCGATATTTAGAAATCGCGGTGGCCGAAGGCCAATATGTGATGCCGAATTTTTTTGAGCCGATATATTAGGCCGATTTTTTCTTTCTTTTTTTTTTTTTCCCTTCATCTCATAAAATCTAACAGTTAGACCCCTTTCACCCTGGGGCATTTATCAGGCACTTTTGGGCTAAAAATAGCGCCTGTAAAGTGCCTGTAAAACGGCTCCCCTGCAGTCTCAGTGTGAAAGCCCGAGTGCTTTCACACTGAGGCGATGCGCTGGCAGGAGGTTAAAAAAAAGTACTGCAAGCAGCATCTTTGGAGCGGTGTATACCGCTCTTCCACTACTCCTGCCCATTGAAATGAATGCGCACCGTTGCCGAAGTGCCTGCAAAGCGTTTCGGCAGCGGCGCTTCAGGGCGCATTTAACCCCTTCCTCGGCCGCTAGCTGGGTTATAAGCGCCCCGCTAGCAGCCGAATAGCGCTGCTAAAAATGATGGTAAAGCGCCGCTAAAACTAGCAGCGTTTTACCGTCAACGCTTGCCCGCTCCAGTGTGAAAGCTACCTTAAGTAATAAGTGATACAAAAATTTTTTAAAAGGTTATCCGCAATCAATCAATCAATCCACTACACTTATGAAAGTATGCTAGCGACAATACAGAAAAAATATGCAAATTTCCTCCCCCACTGGGAATTATGGATAGAATGGTATAACGTTCAGAAGGCACAACATGGCTAAAATAAACCTCATAAGCAACTGACCTGAGGTGTTACAATAAATCTTGATCATCTCCAGCGGAGTCCTGAGCAATGGTACCATAATCAGTGTCCAAGTTCCTTCATTTTTTCTTTCTTATGCTGCGTACACACGAGCGGACTTTACGGCGGACTTTGCCCGGCGGACTTTTCGACGTACTTTCCGACGGACTTTGTGAATGAACGGACTTGCCTACACACAATCCACCAAAGTCCGTCGAATTCGTACGTGATGACGTACGACCGGACTAAAACAAGGAAGTTCATAGCCAGTAGCCAATAGCTGCCCTAGTGTGGCTTTTTGTCCGTCGAACTAGCATACAGACGGCGGACTTTTCGACCGGACTCGATTTCAACGGATAAATTTTAAACAAGTTTCAAATCTAAGTCCGTCCAACTTTTGAGAAAACAAAGTCCGCTGGAGCCCACACACGATCGAATTGTCCGACGAAATCCAGTCCGCCGGGCAAAGTCCGCCATAAAGTCCGCTCGTGTGTACGCGGCATTAGTTTCTAAGTTTATTCCTTACTTATTTTATTTTGAGTTAGAGCTACAAGCTCTCGGTGAATGTTTGCTAATATAATAAGAACACGTTGAACCTAGTCTACGACAGGAGAAAACGTTTGATTATATATCTCCTCTGTAATAGATATAACGATGAAAAGGGCCTGTAGGTGCTGTCCCTCCATCAGAGCACAGTAAGTTCCCAATGGGGTGCCTGGGGAAGTGCAACGGCACTTCTTGCACTACAAATATAATTTGTTATGTGTACCAATGTTAGCATTGATCTAAGAGTTTATTATCTTTGGTCATTTATGTCCACATCTGTAACATTTAGTAATATATGGCAAATATTGCTCACCTTTTGTACAATGACAAAACCTTTGAAGGTCCAGAAACACAAGGACAATGGAAACACTCACAAAATCACAACATAAGACAGGTACTTGGGTACTCTGATGGGCTACAGATAGGTACTTAGGTACACTGATGTGCTGGAGACAGGTACTCGGGTACTTTGATGGGCCGCAGATAGGTACTCAGGCTGGAGACAGCTACTCTGGTACTCTGATGGGCTGAAAATAGGTACTCAGGTACTTCGATGTGCTGCAGATAGGTACTCGGGTACTCCGATGTGCTGCTGATAGGTACTCGGGTACTCTGGGCTGGAGACAAGTACTCTGGTACTCTGATGGGCTTCAGATAGGTGCTTGGGTACTCTGATGGACTTACAGACAGGTACTCTGATGGACTTACAGACAGGTCCACAGGTCACAGTACTGTACACTGTAACACAGTAACTCACTGTTTCCAGTTCTCCTCCCCACACTGAATTGGTGTGAGGAGAACCAGGTAACAGCGAGTTACCGTGGTTTCTTGACATTTGTGACCGGCTGTGATTGGCTCTTTACCCTGATCGAGGATGGGATGTGGCTGAGGGATGAGCGGCATCAACAAGGACCCCACATGTGACCGGCTATGATTGAAAACAGCCAGTCATGTGGTAAAGAGCCATTTTCATTGGCTCTTTACCCTGATCTGGGATGTGCTGTGTCCCTCGAGCGTTGTGACCGGGAGAACATCATATGATGTCCACCTGCAGGGAGAGAAGGTTCCTGCCGGCGTCAGTTTGTAATAGGCCTTGAGGCAAAGGGTTAACATAACATTTTACAACTTTTTATAATGTGACTTTTAGGCCTCATGCATACAGGATGTTTTTTTTCCTCCCCTGGATGCCTTTGCTCTAGGGGAGAAAAATTTAGCTGAAAAAAAGCCTGCCTAAAGCTGCATTTTGCATGCACATTAAAGTGTGTTTGGCATTACTGAATTTTATTGGCCAATAATCATTTATTTTGGCCATTAAAATGCATTATTGAACAAATGCACCTAAATTCATGTTTGCTATTTTTTGCACCCAAATGCTCCTCTCCTGAATGTGTTGGTAGTTTGTTTCTTTATCTGCCACTAAATGCTCCTGCCTCTAGATGTCTGTGAAATGTCTAAAACATTGTAAAGTGTAAAGTCTGGTGCAGCTCTGCATAGAAACCAATCAGCTTCAAGGTTTTATTGTCAAACCTTAACTGAACAAACTAAATTAGAAGCTTATTGGCTATTATGCAAATCGGCACCAGACTCTGAGTGCTCCAGTTATAGTAAATCTCCCCCACAGGGTAACATAGAGGGTGATGTCTGTGTCCCCCATTAGCAAGATTCACCCTTCACTATTTGTCCTGTTTATCATTATTACTGAGAGTGAAGGAAACCTCAAATTTGGGGTCTTCACCAGAACAGGAATAGAGGTGAAAATTTCCAACAGGAACATTAGCTTTGGTGACAACCAGGAATCCCCTCACCTTCCCGTTGGCTTTGGGATAGTAAGTAACCCCCCCCCCCAATAGGCCAGAGATGGCAAAAAAATGACAGGGGCTAAAAACTTCTTTAACTAAAAAAAAATGGTTCTATATTACTGCAACCATGAAAAATTATGTCTCCTCCCCTGCCAGACAGGACTGTGCAAGACTGTATAAATTTCAGGAGTGGATGGACACTAATGATGACAGATCATTTGGCTCTATCCAAAATGAAAAATGCCTTTAGTTCTACTTTAAAGTAAGAACTATAGGTGAAACTTTTTTTTTTTTTATTGTCGAGTAAGGAAGGGTATCTCCTGTGTTTTTTTTTTTTTTGTTTTTTTGTTTTTTTTGCCATCTGTGGGGAGATTTCCCTTCACTTCCTATCTCAAAGCCAAAACAGGAAGTGAGAGGGAATCCCTGCAAATTAAGGGAATCTCTTTGAGCCCCACTGGTCACCAGAACTAGTGTCCCCATTGGAAGATTCCCCTTCTCTTACTTTTCTGGGGACAACCTAAAATTTGGGATTTCCTTTTGCTTTCACTTTCAATGATAACGATAAACAAGACAAATAGAGAGGAATCTCTATAGACAGCAATAAAAACCCAACAGGGATTCTAATCCATTTCCATTCTATCCAAAATTGAAAAAAGAAAATTGCCTTAAGGGATAATCTAAACATGGTATATTGGCATGCTTTTATTATTTAATATCAACATATAAGCTTATATGACCCGGACAACGTCATCGTGTGACAAAATGCGTAGGGCGGAGCGACGTTTTGACATCATCGCATTCTTCGAATCCCAGAAGTGCAGGCTGTTCATGTATCACCAGCCGGTAGGAATTTTAACAAAGGTGTTTTTAACATTATCTTGATGTACATGCAACCTTATTATATTTAATACATTTCTTGTAAGATTTTAGAATAACAATACAGCAGTAGGCCTTTGATGGCAGTTTGAGGTAAAATCCTGCAATGCAGGCGAGACACAGCAAAGAGAAATACACAATAAAAGCACACATGGTGAATACGGTAAAATTGTATAGGCCAAAATATACCATCATATATGGACCAAATATAGTCAAGTAGAAAACTGGGGAGCGGGTGTTCTAGATCAGTAAGTAAAAGTTAAGTAGGCTGGAGCCAGGTGCCCGCTTTGTTCTGCACCTGGAAATATTGTAGGCATACAGTGCCTTGCAAAAGTATTCGTCCCCTTGGCATTTTTCGGGTGTTGTTGCCTCACAACCTGGAATTAACATGGATTGTTTGAGGATTTGCATCATTTAATTTACAGAACATGCCCACAACTTTGAAGATGTTTTTTTTATTTTTATTGTGAAGCAAACAACAAATAGGACAAAATAACAGAAAAAGTCAATGTGCATAACTATTCACCCCCCTAAAGTCAATACTTTGCCCATTCCTCCTTGCAAAACTATTCCAGCTCCTTCAAGTTGGATGGTTTGCGCTTGTGAACAGCAATCTTTAAGTCTGACCACAGATTTTCTATTGGATTGAGGTCTGGGCTTTGACTAGGCCATTCCAACACATTTACATGATTCCCCTTAAACCACTCAAGTGTTGCGTTAGCAGTGTGTTTGGGGTCATTGTCCTGCTGGAAGGTGAACCTCCATCCTAGCCTCAAATCACACACAGAGTGGTACAGGTTTTGCTCAGGAATATCCCTGTATTTAGCACCATCCATCTTTCCCTCAACTTTGACCAGTTTCCCAGTCCTGACTGCTGAAAAACATCCCCGCAGTATTATGCTGCCACCACCATGTTTCACTGTGGAGATGGTGTTCTTTGGGTGATGTGATGTGTTGGGTTTGCGTCAGACATAGCGTTTTCTTTGATGGCCAAAAAGTAAAATTTTAGTCTCATCAGACCAGAGCACCTTCCTCCATACATTTTGGGAGTCTCCCACATGCCTTTTCCCAAACCCAAAATGTGCCATTTTGTTTTTTGCTGAAAGTAATGGCTTTCTTCTGGCCACTCTGCCATAAAGCCCAACTCTATGGAGCGTACGGCTTATTGTCGTCCTATGTACAGATACTCCAGTCTCTGCTGTGGAACTCTGCAGCTCCTCCAGGGCTACTTTAGGTCTCTGTGCTGCCTCTCTGATTAATGCCCTCCTTGCCCGGTCCGTGAATTTTGATGTGCGGCGGTCTCTTGGCAGGTTTGCTCTTGTGCCATGTTCTTTCCATTTGGTTATGATAGATTTGATGGTGCTCCTAGGGATCATCAAAGATTTGGATACTTTTTTATAACCTAACCCTGACTTGTACTTCTCAACAACATTGTCCCTTACTTGTTAGGAGAGTTCCTTGGTCTTCATGGCAGTGTTTGGTTAGTGGTGCCTCTTGCTTAGGTGTTGCAGTCTCTGGGGCCTTTCAAAAAGGTGTGTATATGTAATGACAGATCATGGGACACTTAGATTGCACACAAGTGGACATCATTTCACTAATTATGTGACTTCTGAAGGTAATTGGTTGCACCAGAGCTTTTTATGGGCTTCATAACAAAGGGGGTGAATACATACGCACATGCCAATTATTGATTTTTAATTTCTGAAAAATAGTTTTATGTATATATTTTTCTAATTTTACTTCACCAACTTAGACTATTGTGTACTGATTCATCACATATAATTCAGATTAAAAAAACATTGAACTAAAGCTGTAATGTAGCAAAATAGGTAAAAAGCCAAGGAGAGTGAATACTTTTGCAAGGCACTGTACCCTCAGAATACAATACAACCCTTTGTGATCGATAAGAGATCACCATACCTTCAAAGGAAGAGAAGAAAAGAAAAAAGAAGGGAAAGAACTACAGCCTGCCTGAGTGCCAGACCCAAAGACCGATGGAGCCTTTTAGTATTTCTGAGGATGGGTCTATGGAAGCATCATTTGGAAGGTCTTCACCTATGACCCTGAGGAGATCTAATCGAAAGGCCCTGGCTGGGTGTGTAGCCACAAGCGTTGCTGACCTTCTTTGATAGGAGGTCCTTTTTAGCTGGTAAGCGAGCATTTTGTCTGCATGCAGGTGGTGGTGTTCCAGACAAGATCTCACTCTTGGTGATGGATGGTGGCTATATTGCATATGTATTGACAAGAACTTATTTTCACTTTATCACTTTTTGGACTTTATCATTTTCACTATTTTGGACTTTATTATTTTTTATTTGTGGGAGCAATACACTACTTATATAGCGCAACTCTGTAGATGTTCTGATTAATATAGTACGGTGTCTCTATCTCACAGGAGAGTTGATGCTTGAATAATTTGTCTAATTTGGGTATTTAAATAAGCATATTTTTTTCTCTTTCTTATCAACATATAAGCTTGAATTGCCCTTTAGGCAAAGTGTAATTTCATGTTTTGTCATTAAAAAGGCAAGCTCAAAATTAGCATCAATCCAGCACAGTTTACCCTCGCAAAAAATATAATACTTCAATGATCTTTCCAGAATGTATCTAATCTTTTTACAAGCTCAAAATGTCACAGGACTGCCATAATAAATGGCAAAACACAACATGTTAAACACACGGCTCTGCCGCATTTGCATCCCATTTATTCCCTATAAAACCTCCAGAGAATGAGCGTGAAAATTTCTGAATGAATCGGAGGGACCAAGACATTATTTCACCAGACCTGACATTTTTACATCTCTCAGAATGCAAATCCCTGATATTTGATGGGGAAACAGATGCGCCGTCTAAATGGCAATCCAATTATCTATGACTGCATTGCACATTTTCCGACTGGTTCCACAGCTGAGGATTGCTCAATGGGGTTGCGCATTACATAAACAAAGTGATTTTCGAAGCAGGAGTTTGCTTATTGCGGTCATGGTTTGCTGGTCTAGGTCAAACATTTACTTTGTATAGACCGAAGCCTAATTTATGGCGCTGGGCTTAATCGATAGGACATTTCAATTACTAGATCTGCATGGCCGAGGTCAAGTGTCAACACAGCGGCCTCGGAAAGGCCATGGATAAATGTTAATGCCTCAGCAGAGCCTCAGCAAGTTCATGATCACGTAGAAAGTGGCATACAAAAGTCAAGTTCTAGAGCATGGCAACTATGTAGCAGATTTGTTTTACCGTAAGGTATGAAGGGCATTTAGGGTAGATTTCTGGCATGTTGAAGCCCAACTCCTGCCAATTTTCTTTTAGGGAAGAACAGAACATTTTCTGTTAGATTTTATTTCTGTATGTAACCCAATTGGGGAGATTTCCTTATACTTACTGTTCTTCTGACACCAGGACAAGGAATGTGGAGAGTGGTGTGTAGGCAGGTGCAGTCTATTTTCTCCTCTGCAGGTGGCGCTCAACCACAGTAGCAGTGTAAAAAGAGAGGAAGTCATGAGGTACATGGTTCCTATATGGTTTCCTGAGTCACCGGGGCAGCAATCCGTTTGGATGCTGACAGCCCATGTGACCATCTTGCACCATCTTGGGTAGGCAGAGTCTATTTAAGACCCTGGCGTGCATTTAGCATGTGGGTAATGTAGAGACAGGTCACCAGTCTGCCAGGGACAGTATTAGTGGCAGGGAGAGATTCCAGATGAGTAGGGAAAGCATTGGGGTCCAACCCTCTACCTGAAAGCCTCATCTCTTGGGTTTGGACTGTCCAGGCCACATTTTGCCCCTTAAGACAGATGTCAGCTCGGCTGAGACCTGCTCTACTACACACTGCTGTCATCTGTGAGTGTTCCCGGTTGGGCTTTCTTCCGCCGGGCTTGTTGTGAAACTGCTTTTCTTTGAAGTGTAACTCCACTTTTATTGAGAAAAAACATGACATAGTATAACATATGCTACATTATTACCCTCTCTCTGCCAGACCCATACCCAGCTCTACTTGCCTCAGCAGAGCCTCAGCAAGTTCATGATCACGTAGAAAGTGGCATACAAAAGTCAAGTTCTAGAGCATGGCAATTATGTAGCAGATCCGTGTTACCGTAAGGTATGAAGGGCATTTAGGGTAGATGTCTGGCATGTTGAAGCCCAACTCCTGCCAATTTTCTTTTAGGGAAGAACAGAACATTTTCTGTTAGAAACTGCTTTTCTTTAAAGTTTAACTCCACTTTTATTGAGAAAAAACATGACATAGTATAACATATGCTACATTATTACCCTCTCTCTGCCAGACCCATACCCAGCTCTACTTTTACCTTACCCTTACCCATGAATGGAGACCACACCAAGCTGGAGTAAATACCGGCCATAGCAGCCATTTTTTATTAACAACTCAGTAAAATTTACATAACTTTCTAAAACACATTCTTTTAAAACCACCACCCATCAGACATATTATGCTTTGGTCTTTGCATGAAAAAAACCCCCAAGCTTGCCACATGATCCAAATCGGCACTGCGGTACCTTTAACTTAAAATTAGGCCTTCAGCTGACATGCTAGCTTGGAGACAACCAAAACACTGACCGCAGTGCACCCGTTAACCAAATTCCAGCTAAACCAACGTTAACTGGAATACCACCAACAGGACCCATACTACCGATGGGTCCCGAACACTACTGTAGCCGAGGTTTCTTCCTCCCAAAGACCGCAAACAACCCACCACTGCCATGACAGCCTTCGTCCTTAATCTGTGGAAAAAACTTCAGATTTTTTAACATTAAAACATTGAACAATACAAACCTTTTAGGGAGGGAGGGTGGTAAGCTCGCTCCTCACAGCTAACACTGAGCTGGGGAGGGACACACATGTTGCTTATGCAGCTAACTCCTCCCCCACTGTGTAACACCCAATCCACTGATCTCTAACAAACAGCTCACTTCTCCATGTGCTCTGCTTAACCCCAATCCACTAATCTCTACCGAACAGTACACCTCCTAACCCTGGCATTTTATGTCATTTTATTTATTTTACTCCGGGCTTCTCTTTCCCCTCTGGGTGATTGATGTACATTGCAGGGATTATAACAAACTTTGTTGCAGATTCCTACCTTATGTTATTCTGAAGAAACCCCTGTGTGTTTGTCTGTGCCTCTGTTCTGAGTGGGTCTAATGGGAGTAGCTTCATTATTATCTGTCAGCTGTGCAGCTGCAGAGCACTAATGAGGAAATCTGCTGGGTCTACATCCCTTTTTAGATGTGTTCCTTTTGAAAGTATCTCATCAAAAATACAATTTTTGTTGCAGGGGATGCCTGAAATCTGACTTGTATCTTAGTATAGACTTTTAGGGAAATTGGTGAGCCAATCACACAAGCAGGAAATCATGTCTCTGAGGTGTGTCCAGTACACATAGGGGGAGATTTACTAAAGCTGGAGAGTGCAAAATCTGGTGCAGCTCTGCATAGAAACCAATCAGCTGCCAGGTTTTATTGTCAAAGCTTAATTGAACAAGCTGAAGTTAGAAGCTGATTGGCTACCACGCAGAGCTGCACCAGATTCTAAGTGCTCCAGTTTTAGTAAATCTCTCCCCTACTGTATACAGGACAACTCCAGGTAGCCATATTACAATGCATTTTCAGAAAATGACAGAGCTGCAGATTGAAAGGGAAAGGTAATTTTTAATAACATTCAATTACAATATGTGTCGAAATTATATGTGCAATATTATTTTTTCTTTATTTGATATTTTTTTCCCCATGAAAGTGGGGTTACCCTTTAACTGCTTTACAAGTTCTTTCAATTGCATCTGGACTTGAAATGTGTTTTATTGCTGCTGTACCACTCTGCACCCACCCACAAGTTGTCACACAAAGGAACAAATAGCAAAAAGCACTCCGATCTTCTTTCCCTTCCCTGCCTTTCTAAATATGTGTCTTTGTTGTCTGTGTCCCCATTGTAAAGATTTCCCATCACTTTCATGTCCTGAATCCTCAACAGGGACATAGATAGCCATAAATACCTGACAAAGGCTCTAACCTTTTGTGGTTTACCTGAAACAAAATAGGTGGCCTACCATCTATAGACAGGGCCACTGGAACCTGGGCATATTGTTTCCATCCTGGGTACCACTAACATGTCTATTGCCTCTGAGGGAGCCACATAGAATACAATTATCAGAGCATGTAGGTGTCCATGCTCAACATTTCATCCAGCATTGTTCCCGGCTGAGCCAGGTACCAGTTTAAAGGATAGGTCATTGGTAGCAAGAAGAATTGAGTCAAAAAAATTTCAAAGCTTTACCTTCACAACTAGGTAGACAACGAGGTAGACAATTTCAGCGCATACAACTCCTCACCAATCATGGCAGCAGTCATTGGCACTTTTCCAGGTTGGCCAATCTATGTCCTGTCCCCAACTTCCTCCTATCATAGGCACCAGGCCAGGACTTCTCCAGTTAGAGGTAGAAAACCAAACGCTGAAAGTTCTACATCTCTGTAGAAAAGTCCCTACTAAGACCTGTGACGGCCAGCTGCAGAGTTTTACTCCTGTCCTGTAGACTCCCCACCCAAACTTCTTCTACTCTCTAACGTAGCCCACTATTAACCTATGGGGAGGGCGCCATGCAGTGGCCAAACTGGAAATTGCACTAACACCCCCTACAGTAGAGGACAGGAAGAGAGGACGGGAGACGACATCGAAGAGCTGTCCCACCGAGACAGGTAAGTGCAGATGGGCGGCCGGCGGTTGGGCACACTGGCAGTATTTGATATGGCACAGTGGCTGCGTCTGATGGGGCACAGTGGGAGCAATTAATGGGCACAGTGGCGGCAATTGATGGGCACAAGTGGCTGCCTATGATGGGCATAAGTGGCTGCATTTGATTGGCACAGTGGCTGCGTTTGATGGGCAAAATGACTGTGTTTGATGGGCACAGTGGCTGCATTTGATGGGCACAATGGCTGCATTTGATGGGCACAAGTGGCTGCATATGATGAGCACAAGTGGCTGCATTTGATGGGCACAATTGGCTGCGTTTGATGGGCACAAGTGGCTGCATATTATGGGCACAAGTGGCTGCGTTTGATGGGCACAAGTGGCTGCATATTATTGGCACAAGTGGCTGCGTTTGATGGGCACAAGTGGCTGCATATTATGGGCACAAGTGGCTGCATTTAATGGGCACAATGGCTGCATATGATGGGCACAAGTGGCTGCATATGATGGGCACAGTGGCTGCATATGATGGGCACAAGTGGCTGCTTTTGATGGGCACAAGTGGCGGCAATTGATGGGCACAAGTGGCTGCATATGATGGGCAAAAGTGGCTGCGTTTGATGGGCACAGTGGCTGCGTTTGAAGGGCACAAGTGGCTGCATATTATGGGCACAAGTGGCTGCGTATTATGGGCACAAGTGGCTGCATTTGATGGGCACAAGTGGCTGCATATTATGGGCACAAGTGGCTGCGTTTGATGGGCACAGGTAGCTCCATATGATGGGCACAAGTGGCTGCATATGATGGGCACAAGTGGCTGCATATGATGGGCACAGTGGCTGCATATGACAGGCACAAGTGGCTGCATATGATGGGCACAGTGGCTGCATTTGATGGGCACAATGGTTGCAATTGATGGGCACAGTGGCTGCATTTGATGGGCACAGTGAGGCTGCAATTGATAAGCACAGTGAGGCTGCAATTGATGAGGGGGGTGTTCAGTATTTTTCAGTTTGTTTGCACCCCCAAAACATTTTGAGCACCAGTCGCCACTGTTTCAAGGGTTCTTCTTCTGGAGCTAAATAGGGAAAGACTGCTTTAGATAACCCAATGAATAGACAAAACATGCACATGCTGAACATAACCCTCGCCAGTCCTGCTTGCCAGCCCCCCTCGCAAGCCTGTTCACCAGCCCCGCTCACTCACTTGTCAGCCCCACACTTACCCCACCCAGGTCCCGGGTGGCCTTGACGGCTCCTCGGCTTTTCCTCCCGGCCAATCCGGTCACTTCTCCTCCCAGCCAATCCGGTCTCAGGACCTGCTTACTGTCCTGATTGACCAGGAGGAGAAGCAGGAAGAGAATAGCAAATGTTTATTTGCTATTATCAGAAGTGAGTGGGCTCAGGGCGCAGGGCTCTGTGTCCTGAGCCCACCCTTTTTGAAGCTAATTAGAGCCTCCGGGTCTAATCATGTGCTGCGCAAAAAAAAACAAAAACCTGTAGAACTCTCTGTTTTCATCTCTTAGCGTGCAGAAGGATCATATGAGTTCATGAAGGGGTTCATTATTCGGACCAGCAAAAGCTGGAGGTCCATTTTTTAAAATGTTGAACGTCAGGCAAAAAAATACTTACACTGGAGTGGATCTACATGTCAAAGAATATATAATTTTGTTCATCCAGTCTTCACTTTTCTCTACTGCATTTAAACTGGAAATACACTGCCGCAATAAACAAATCAAATAAATGTACTGTATATGCAGACGAGTGAAAATAACACACCCACGCATACTATATAAAGATATATGTACTTTTCTGTCTTTTACAGCATTCTGTATATGAGTTTGTGGTCAGCTCTTCATTGCGCTCGTAAGGTAGGTGGTCACATGACATCATAGTTCCTGCCGCAAACCTCTTATCCTTACAATCACAGGATGTGGAGAGTGTGAGGGGGGCTAAGCGACATCACAAGTTGATTGGTGTCGTTAATAATAGCCAGCAACTTTGAATATAGATAGATGACAAAACCAGAGCATGGACAGAAACGAAACCCGGTACAATAGGTTTATAAAGGGAAATGTAGCATGTGGCTGATTATTGTATACTGGTCAATTGTGGGGTAAGAGCGCTCCCCGCACAGAGTCCAGGGTCTCACCGAGAGCTCCGTGCCCCATACTAATGATCGGTGCCTGGAACTCCAGGTACCGGCCGGGTCACCTGATCGCTGTGGTAGCCTCTGATTGGCTACCACAGTGATCAGCCCCTGTGTTTTTTTTTTCTTTTTGTGAACAGAGAGATAGATGCAGAAAGAAAAAAAAGTATTTGTAAAAAAAGTTTAAATAAATAAAAAATAAAATAATAAAAAATAAAATAAAAAATAAAGAAAAATACTTAGATCAAGGTTTGATCTAGGTCAGTGCCAGGGTTAGTATTTGGGTCAAGTAAGGGTCAAAGGTCAGGGTCAAAGTTCAGGGTCAGGTTTTTTTTTTATTAGCATCAGTGTCAGTGTGTTTTTAGGTAGGACAAAAAAAAATAAAAAAAATAAGCAGTATTGCTTCTGGGCTGTACTACGGGTACAAACAACAAATAACATACACATATGTGGTATCGTTGCAATCGTCAGGAGCAGAAGAACTTATTTGGGGTTCTTCTTTGGGGGTAGGTTATGGAAGTAACAAAAAATATACAGTTACATTTAATTTTTTTTTTTTTACTATTTTGGGCCAGTTTTCCTTTGACAATAAAAAAAAAAGCCCAATTTGTCCTGAAAAAAAAAAAAACAAGCAATAATCCACCTGGATGCACAAAGTAGTTGGGATGATATGTACGGTTTTACTAACACATGTCAAAATTGCAAAATTGTACTTTTAGATCTGTTTTACCCTTAGGCATGAAGGGGTTACTATAAATTGTATTTCATTCATATCAATGTATTAATACCCCAAATATTTTTTATTTTTTTTATATAAGCCCCCGTTCACACCCTTGCGACTTGTTATGCAATTTGACAGTTCCAAATTGAATGGCATGTCGCACTCTATTGTCAGCAATGGAAACGGTTAAATCGGTGCAACTCCAACTTTGCGGTGCACTATTTTTTGTGATTACAGGTACGACTTTCATAGCCATCTGTGTATGAAATCGCACTGAGCTGCGGCTTTAACATTGTGCTACTTCAAGTGAATTAGCAAGAATTTAAAGTTGCATTCGGTGTGAACCAGGGCTTATAGTTAGAAAAGTTTTTTGTATTCCATGTTAAAGTATGCTGAATGAATGCGCTGGAACACTGTTTGTACCAGATTGTGTTTTTTAAAGTAATATTAAATCTGCAGTAGTCACCTATATAGGTGTTTGTGTTGTTTTAATTGCCTATTGGATTTACAAGAAGTGATTCTGGACACTTTTTTGAGGCTTTGAAGTTCCCTTGAATAACAATCTTTTTGGGAGCAGAAAATCAAACATAACTATCTTTATAGCCAGCAGGTTCAATACCATGGCCTTGATTACCATGTACAACACCCTTCACAGCATTGGAATTATCTCCATAATCGGAATGTGTATCCGCCAGTGAAAAAGCTTTAGGCTCCATCATATTTCATCTATTTTTTGACCTGACAGTATTCATGGTTCGTTAGCTGCCTTAGTAGATGTGACACTCAAGCTTTTGGTTTGGGCAGGAGTTTACATGGTCCAGTGCCTCAAGGCTAAGGTCAATGGCAAGTAACTACAGTATGCCATTCCTAGTACACAGCAGTGGTCTGCAAGACTAATGCCGCGTACACACGAGCGGACTTTACGGCAGACTTTGCCCAGCGAACTTTTCGACGTACTTTACGACGGACTTTCTGAATGAATGGACTTACCTACACACAATCCACCAAAGTCTGTCGAATTCTGTCGAATTCGTACGTGATGACGTACGACTGGACTAAAACAAGGAAGTTCATAGCCAGTAGCCAATAGCTGCCCTAGCGTGGCTTTATGTCCGTCGAACTAGCATACAGATGGCGGACTTTTCGACCGGACTCGATTTCGACGGATTAATTTGAAACATGTTTCAAATCTAAGTCCGTCCAACTTTTGAGAAAACAAAGTCCGCTGGAGCCCACACACGATCGAATTGTCCGACCAAATCCCGTCCGCCGGTCAAAGTCTGCCGTAAAGTCCGCTCGTGTGTACACAGTAACTACACTATATTGTCAAACGTTTTGCCTTTACACACTAAAACTAAAACATTAAAATCATTCATAAAAAACGAAAACATTAAACTTTATTGGCATCCCAGTCTTAGTACGTAGGGTTCAATATTGAGCTGGCCTGCCCTTTGCAGCTATAACACCTTCAACTCGTCTGGGAAGGCTGTCCACAAGGTTTAGGAGTGTGTCTATGGGAATGTTTGACAATTCTTCCAGAAGCACATTTGTGAGGTCAGGCACTGATGTTGGACGAGAAGTCCTGGCTCACAGTCTTCACACTTATTCCAAAGGTGTTTTATAGGGCTGAGGTACAGGCCAGTCAAGTTCCTCCACCCCAAGCTTGCTCATCCATGTCTTTATGGACCTTGCTTTGTGCACTGGTGCGCAGTCATGTTTGAACAGGAAGGTGCCAACCTCAAACTGTTCCAATAAGGTTGGGAGCATAAAATTGTCTATAATGCACATGTGGCCTGGGCACTCCCAGCACAGTTACCGGTGGGGACCGGAAAGCTCCCGATGCGATCGGAGCTTTCCGATCATGTTACCTGTGTGACAGCCAATCACAGCAGTCATATAACCCAAATGCCCACCGCTGCATCTAGAAGCTCTTAAAGGGCCAGGAGGCAGCGGGGGGAAGGGGTTAAGATGGTTTTGAGCTTTAACGTAAACCTGTTTTTATTTTTTCCCCACAGGTTTACATTAATTCGGGCCAACAAACGTTTTCATGACTTTTGGTACAACCCTGGAATGGATAGAATATTATGTGTGGCCCCCTGGAGATGTCTGGGGCTGCAGCTGAGGTTCCTTATACTTGGAGAGTTGGCCACCACTAACTTGAAGCATCAAAATCTTGGGCCAATGGCGCTCACACATTTCCTGAAATTCAGACAGATTTTGTGAAAGTGCCTCATGTATTCTAAGGGCCCTTTCACACAGGCGTTCTGAACAGGTCCGTCTGTGAGTTTTTCAGGTGGACCTGATTTGTCCTTGTCGAGACTCTCCTCTATGGAGTGGTCGATGTCAGCCATCCGATCCAATCCTGCCCGCAAAATCCAGACGGATGGTGGTCCTATTTTCCATCTGTCTGGAGGATCAGATAGGATTGGATGAAAACGGACAGGCGATGCAATTTGCACTTGATTTTCCCTTAGAGGAGAGCGGGGCTGTGTCCGTGTCCGCTCTGCACAGTGAGCGGACATGAACCTGTCATCCGCCTGCTCATCAGGGATCAGTGGAGCGATCCCCCCATTGAGCAAGTAGAATCCATAAAACACGGAGGTGCCTATGTGAAAGGGACCTAAAAGTGGCGCAGCATGTGCCAAATTATGTACCTCTCTAGAACTTGTACTTGAATTTGACGCATACTGCACCACAATTAGAATGAATACGAGACAATTTCACAAAATATGTTTCTGTACACCAAAAGAAAGATGGTCCTAGTTAGTGCCAGATACAAACTATTGGTATTTTATTTAGAATTTGGCGCAGGCATTGCACAGCAATGTAGTAGTGGAACAATTTCGAATGACCTGAATTTGGCACACGAGTCGCTGTCAGAACCAAAACTGTTGCAGATGTTTTTTGAATTAGGCGCAACACATTAAAAAGAGCAAATAACATCACAAAAGTGGCACTTTATTGAATCCCCCCATTATGTTTCTGGTCATACTTCCAATATTTCTGATCCATAACTCCCAACTATACATGTGCATGACAAACAAATGTGTTCTGTTTCGTTTAGATTCGTTTAGATTTTTTAATCGAGTTATCTATTTTTGTTAAATTTAGTTGATTCGTTCAATTCGTATTCGGAATTTGTTTTATTTCTTTTTCGAGTCTTGAATTTCCTGTTTTTTGGGGTTTTTTTTGATTTGTAACATTCGAATTGATAAATTTTGAATCGGTCGTAAAAAACTTTTTTTTTTTATTTGAATGTGGTGAAGTGAACAAAAAAAAAGAAAAATCTTCATCAAACAATTACAATGACTCTTTAAATCACCTTTGGCTTAACAAAAACAGCATTAGTTCAAAATGGTACTCTAATATCATACACAGTCTTTCATTTTAGAAATATGTCTACAGTTCGAATTCGACTGGAATTCAATGTAAAATTCGATTCAAATTTCAATTTGAATTTCGGAAATTCTGAAGAATTTCGTTTTGTTATTCGGAGCATTCAGTAAACTTTGTTTATACTGTAATTCGGCTATTCGGATATATCCAAATAATAAAAAATTTGTGTTTTCTGAGTATTTATTCGGAAGGAAACACACCGCGCATGTCTACTTCCAACTGTCCCTGATTTCGAGGGACTGTCCCTGATTTGGAGTAATGTCCCTCTGTCCCTTTTTCCTCCTCATTTGTCCCTCATTTTAGTCTGATCTATATCGTTGGATATAAAATTCACTTTTTTTCTTTCAAAAAGCATTTCCCAGTGCTAAACCTTTCATCCAATTTCTAAATTTTTGCATTTGCAAATTTCAAAAGCCAATATAAGGGAATAGTAGTGGTAAAAAAAGCCCTTGTGGGTTTAACTACTTCAATACCGGGCACTTATACACCTACCTGCCCAGACCAATTTTCAGCTTTCAGCGCTGTCGCACTTTATATGACAATTGCGCAGTCATGCTACACTGTACCCAAACTAAATTTTTATAATTTTGCTCCCACAAATAGAGCTTTCTTTTGGTGGTATTTGATCACCTCTGGGATTTTAATTTTCTGCTAAACAAATTAAAAAAGACTGAAAATTTAAAAAAAAAAACACTTTTTTTTTGTTTGTTACAAAATTTGTAAATAAGTAAGTTTTCTCCTTCACTGACGGGCACTGATAAGGTGGCACTTATGAGGTGGCACGGATGGGTACTGGTGATGGGCACTAATATGTGGCACTGATGGGGCACTGATAGGCGGCACTGATAGGTGACAGTGATATGCAGCACTGATGGGTACACATAGGTGGCACTGATGGGCACTGAAAGGCAGCACTGATGGACACTGATAGGTGGCACAGATGGGCACTGATAGGGGGCACGGATGGGCACTGATAGGGGGCACGGATGGGCAAGGATGAGCAATGATAGGTGGCACTGATGTACACTAATGGATGGTACTGATGGGCATCACTGATTGGCAGGCATCCATTGTGGGCACTGATTGGTATCCCTGGTGGCCATGGTGGCATACCTGGTGGTGAGTAGTGGTGGACATCCCTGGTGGTCCTGGTGGTGTCCCTGGTGGTCCAGTGTGGGCATCGTCGGGGGGGCTATGCTGATAATCAATCAGCACAGACCCCCCCCCCTGCCAGATGAGCAGCCGATCAGCTCTCCTCTACTCGTGTAGTCAGATGCAAGTGAGGAAAAGCCGATCAACTTCCTGTTTACAGTGTGATCAGCCGTAATTGGACACGGCTGATCACGTGGTAAAGAGTCTCCATCAGACTCTTTAGCTAGATCAGTGTTGCGGTGTGTCAGACTGACACACCGCAACAACGATCGCTGTGATGCGCGCCCCCGGGGGTGCGCATTATCCTGAAAGATGTCATATGATGTCCGGCCAGGATAACACAACCACTTTGCCGATGTCATATATGGCGGGCGGCAAGTGGTTAACTAATCTTTTTTTATATATATAGTTCTTTTTTAAGGGGGTGTGGCAGGGGGCGTGTCCTATGCCTACCTACTTTTGCTAATAGGTGTCCCTCATTCCCATCCTAGAAAGTCAGGAGGTATGCTGATCACACTTTCAACGCTTTCCCATGCTGAGGAAATTTAGCTTTTTACAGTCTCATCTGGATGTCAGAATCTTAAGACAGGAGGGATACTATGGAAACACAAATCACTTACTGTTTTTTTTTTTCTTCTAATAATTGAAATGCCCAAAGCAACCACATTCCATTGTGTTTCTGCAATAACTAAGAAAATGAGAACTAAACAAGAAAATAATTCTGACAAGTTGCTGTGGGCAACAACAGCAACATTTTTCTGCAAACCGATAATAATTTACGTTGTGGACTTTGACATAAACAACACAAACATGACTAGAAATTAAAAAGCAACCCCAGGAAAAATGTCTGCTGCAAATTCATCTTACTGAGCCTAATGCAAACCCATAAACCTTTTGAAAAATGATCTCTATGGCCACGATATCACCAATTCAAAGCCTAGCCAGGGAGGCCATAGTGGCTAATAGGTTCCCATTAAAGGACACATTTTAATGTCTGCCATTCTTAACCACTTACGGACCACCGCACGCCAATATATACGTCCTAACATTAAAGAGGAATATCGTTGTTATGGCAGCAGCTAGCTGCCATAGACCCGGTATCCTCTTCTTCGGCCGGCGGTCCACTTTCAGATAAAAGTGGTCTCGCCATGATTCGCCCCCCCTCCCACCGCGCTCTGGTGCCCTCCGCCACTTACCGGAGCTGTCGGCAGCGGCGGAGGCGATCGGATCTTCCCTCTTGCTGGGTATGGAGACGAGTGAGGGGAAGATGGCCTCCACCCATCTCCATACCATTGCAGGGCGGAAGCGACATCAAAACGTTGCATTTTAGTGTAAATATGAGATCTTTTTGACCCCAGATCTCATATTTAAGAGGTCCTGTCATGCTTTTTTTCTATTACAAGGGATGTTTACATTCCCTGTAATAGGAATAAAAGTGACACATTTTTTTTTTGTAAAGAACAGTGTAAAAATAAAAATAAAAGCTAAAATAAATAAGAATAAAAAAAATGTAAATGCGCCCCGTCCCGACGAGCTCGCATGCAGAAGCGAACGCATACATGAGTAGCGCCCGCATATATAAACGGTGTTCAAACCACACATGTGAGGTATCGACGCAATCGGTAGAGGGAGAGCAATAATTCTAGCCCTATACCTTCTCTGTAACTCAAAACATGCAACCTGTAGAATTTTTTAAATGTCGCCTATGGAGATTTTTAAGGGTAAAAGTTTGTCGCCATTCCAAGAGTGGGCGCAGTTTTGAAGCGTGACATGTTGGGTATCAATTTACTCGGCGTAACATTATCTTTAACAATATAAAAAAAAAAATTGGGCTAACTTTAATGTTATCTTATTTTTTAATTCAAAAAAGTATATTTTTTCCAAAAAAAGTGCGCTTGTAAGACTGCTGAATACGGTGTGAAAGAAATTATTGCCACAACTGCCATTTTATTCTCTAGGGTGTTAGAAAAAAAATGTATAATGTTTGGGGGTTCTAAGTAATTTTCTAGCAAAAAAAAACCTGTTTTTAACTTGTAAACGACAAATCTCAAAAAAAGGCTCGGTCCTTAAGTGGTTAAACATGTGCAACCTATTTAGTAATGAACTGAAATTCGGCCAAATTTTGCATCTTTCGGACATTCGGATGCATCTGAATGTCTGAAGAAAAAGATAACGAATTTCAACTAATACAAAAGAAATTATAGCGAAAATAACAAATTAATTTGGCATGATTAGTTAATTTGTTAAAAGTCTAATGAAACAAAAGGTCAACTCAGAGTAAACCTTACAGTCCAATCAGCTGATAAATTTTGTACTGGAGGTTGGATTACTGGCAAAGTGCATTCCTGAGAACTGGGTGAGAAGGGTGTTGTATTGTATTTGAGCAGAGGAGAAGAGATATAGTCATTGTGTGTGTTAATGGATTCAATAAACAAACGACTTTCCGAACTACAAATCGTTATCACAAATATATACATACATAAACAACTAATTATCCGAAAACGAATTGATTCATTATAATGAATATCGATACTCTACAGAAATAACGAATTGTCCGAAAATGAATTAACATAACCTAATGAATATAACAGAGCGAAATTATGTATTTTACGAATGAAAACAAAATTACATTTTTCGTCGTGCACAAGTCTCGCCATTCTGTTACTTCCAGTGTCACTGTTCTGAGAAACAAAATATCAGACTTATACAATTCCCCCCCCCCTTCCCTTTTTTACCCTCTTTCTTCTTTTTTTCCCCCCTAACCCAATATCTCCTCTCCTCCTCTTTCCCCTTCCCCTTTTCCTCCTTTTTCCCCACCCTCCCCCTTCCCGTTCCATGCCTCTTCCCTCTTCCCGCGTTTTCCCCCACTGCGTTTCCTTTCTTCTCCCCCTCCCCCCCTCTCCCCTCTTTCCCCTCCCCCAGGTCCTGTTTTTGGTTTCCCCCCTTCCTTCCATCCCCCCATATTTTATGATTCCATCCCCTCATATTTCATGGTTCCTTTCCCTTTTCTGCTGGTTCCTCTTCTCTTGTTCCCCCCTCCCCCCTCCCTTTATCTCCCCCCCTCTCTCCCTGCTCTGATTCTTTTGTCAGGTTTCACAATAAAGTCAGATTTTTTCATATACCGGCCATGGAATATAACAACACTTATTCTAAAACATCTTTAGATACATGTGTTTGTGGATGTCCCCCGTGTCCACCATGGGGGGAGTACCTTCGGGTTCCCCTCCTGTTGCTGCTATAATTGACTGATGGTTTTCTCTGGGTAAGCAACGTAAATAAAACCTTCCCCTTTTCCCCCATATTAACATGTTTTCACTAGCTTATTACCTTCTGTATTGTCTTTACCACAAATAGTAATTAATTCCTCCTGAGGAAGCTGTCGTCACTGCGAAACATGTAGAAGATTTATTGCATATCAAGAATTAATTACATCCTATGTCCTTAGGACCATCCTTAGGATGTTTTATTACCAGCAATACCAACGCAACAAATATGTTATTGCAAGCATGGTTTGTTTTATGTATGCGGAAATATGTCCCTCTTTATCCAATTTTTGTATAACTAAAATCTAAAAACGTTTTTATTACATAATTTGTGCTACTTCTTGGGTACCAAGATGGTCCATTTTGCCCAAAGCTGAGGGTTCAGTAGGGGTATCTCCTGGCTAGACCAACATTGCTAACAAGAGGATGATACACTGAACCTGGTAGAGACTTAACCATTTTGAGGCACATATTTTCTCAAGGTCCTCATATAAGGACACATTTTAATGTCTGCCATTCTGTTACCTCCAGTGTCACTGTTCTGAGAAACAAAATATCAGACTTATAATGTTTTTCCTATTTATAGGATTAGCAAATCTCAATGACTCTAGTCCTTTATTGGCATGTATTTTAGATAAAATGTTCCATTGACATCATGGACAACTTTCCAACTTTCTTCAACCACTTGCGCTCCAGAAGGTTTTCGCCTCTTTGTGACCGGGGAATTTTTTGCTATTCAGCGCTACGCAGTGGCGTCTCCAGCTTTCATATTTAGGGGGGGCAAAGGGGGGGACAGGGACAAAAATAGGGGGGCAATATAAAATGCAAAGATAGATAGATAGATAGATAGATAGATAGATAGATAGATAGATAGATAGATAGATAGATAGATAGATAGATAGATAGATAGATAGATAGATAGATCTATAAATATTTTATCTATCCTGGGGCCCTTTACCCCTTTACTATGATCCCACAACGGCCCTTTCACATGTTCTGCAGTGAGCTCCCTTCCTACTGTATTGGAGCACCCCCAGGGTGACAGAGAACAAGAGATATATGTCACCAGCATACCAAGAAAATATAAGGGTCCAAAGCAGTGGGAGAACTATCAGGGTTGCAAAGGTTGTCTTGCCACCGGGCCCTGGTGTTCTGTCACTGTGGGGTTTCCCAGCCTCCTCTTGCTGTCCTGCCCCTGCTATTCACAGCGCTGGTCTGGCATTTCTTGGAATTTACAGGCTCGTTCTCCTGTCCTAAGGACAGGAGAAATCAGTCTGTTTTTTCAGTAACTGAGAGTCCTGGTGGAGTCCTTCCTGAAACTCGCTCTTCTCCCTGCCAATGAGGATGCCAGGGGAAGGAGCAGATCGGGTGGCCGTGGTTGTGTGAGCGCTCGCATTATGCAGTGTCAGCGAGCAGAGGGAGGGGGGAGGAATCACCTGCAGGAGCTGACTGGGGACGTTCTCCCTCTCAATAGAGACTGTGTTACCCCAGCGGTGGCCCGAGTAAGATGCGGCACATCCGATATGAATACAAACAAAAAGAAATTGCCTTTTTGTAAAAAAAAATAAAAAAAAAATAAAAATTTTTTTTTTTTGGGGGGGCACATGGTGGGGCCCAGCATAATGTTGGGGGGGTCAGGGCCCCCTCTGGCCCCCCCCTAGGGTCGCCATTGGCGCTACGCTACTTTAACTGGCAGGTGTGCGGTGATGCAACGCTGTACCCAAATGAAACTTATATGATTTTTTCACACACATTGAGCTTTTGGTGGTATTTGATCACCACTGGGTTTTTTTCATTGTTTTATTATGAGACAGAAATAAAAAAAAAATTCTAATTTCTATAAAAAAAATAAAAATAAAAATTAAATAAATTTAGGCCAAAATGTATTCTGCTACATATCTTTGGTATAAAAAACCCCAATAAGTGTATAATATTTGGTTTGTGTGAAAGTTATAGGATCTATAAACAACAGTATGAATATTTAAATATTGATCTGTCCTGATGTCCTGATGCCTATCTCATTACTTAAGGGACCTAAAATGCCAGAACAGTACAAATACCCTCCAAATTACCCCTTTTTGGAAAGTAGAGGCATTTAGTAAGAGGCACGGCGAGTTTTTTTTAAGTTGTAATTTTTAATTAAATTTTTTGGGGAAAATTAAGAAATGAAATTAATTTTTTTTTTCACGTTTCTTTTTTTATGTACTGCCACCAGTACAGTACAGCATCATCATATGACTGGTGTGGCAGTGATCAGGGATACTGACTGGTGATAGTATCTAAAAAGAAAAAAAAAATGTTTTTCATTTTTCAATTTAGTAAACTTCTTTTTTTCTCCTTTTTTTTTTTACTATTTATTTATTTATTTTACATACTGTCATCAGAGCAACTCAGTGTTACCATAGTGACACTTTACTACTCTGGGGGCGTGATCAGGGATTATTTTTTCCACTATTTCTATTAGACATGTGCGATTAGTTTCGCATGAATCGGAATTTCGTACGAATTTCCGGAAATTCGTACATTCGTGAGGATCCGAAATTACGAATTTTTATGCATACGAATTTTGTACGAAATACGAAATTTCGTTTACGAACTTCGGATGAATTTATCATAACGAACCTTCAAAAAGTTAACAAACCTAAAAGTTAAAAACCCCAGGAAGTCAGCACAGCACAGGGATGGTGGGAGCCCCTGATAATTATAAATTTATCATAACGAACTTTCGTTATTGTTACCAAAAGTTTACCTAACGAAAATTCGTATTTCGTACGAATCCGATTTGAATTTCGGACACGAATTACGAATTAATTTTAATACGGAACAAAACAAAACAAATTTATTGACGGCGCACATGTCTAGTTTCTATTGCTTATACAATGATACAGTGGAAAAAAATTGAATAGTTTTATTTGTCATGAATGGGTACCATACAGATAGACAGCTACCATTGGATTACTTCAGGCCAGTCATCTTCAAACTGTGGCCCGAGTGCTGGATGTGGCCCTTTGCTTTCCTTTGTCCGGCCCTTGTGGCACTATTCCTACTGACACCAAAGATGAGGCACCATTGCTTTCACTGACACCAAGAGTGAGGAACTATTCTGCCTACTGATACCAACGATGGTGCACTATTCCTCCCACTAATACCAGTGATGGGACATTATTCCTCCTCCTACTGACCACATATGTTAAATCCCTCTGACCACCAAGCCTGGGACATTGTTGGCTCCCATCGATGCTAGAACATTTTCGGGTCCAAATGCCCACAGTCCGGCCCTCCCATAGTCTGAAAGGTAGGAAACTGGCCCTTTGTCTAAGAAGTTTGGAGACCCCTGCTTTAGGCCAATCACAGATCATAACAGTAAGCAAGCTGTTCATGAATTGAAAGCCATTCATGACAGGTTGTTTACATTGTTACCGTGTGATCGCTCTGACCAACACATGATAACCAGATATAAGTAACAGTGATACGCTGTGTCCGATGGACACAACAGTCACAGGAGGAGCGTGCTGCACGCTCTTAATCCAGGCCTGTCCGTGCCGCCCTGCCTCAGTATATCTGCAGGTGCGGGAGGTTTACCTAAAACCTAAACTTTTTTTTGTTGCTTTGGGTAGAGTAGGGAAGGGTTATAAATTCTATGAATTCAACTCAAGAATGTATCATAACACAGAGTGGTACTGTGTATACATGACTAGTGCCGCGTCTCAATATTTCTATGCATAAATTCTATGGATGATTCTATGTTTTCTTGTTTTCTACTGTCTGTGTCCCATTGGAGACACAACAGGAAGTGAAAGATTTATCCAAAGAGGGGGGGGGGGTCACCCATTTACGTCACCGGGTGGCCCCACCCTCAGCTATATAAGAACTGTCACCCAGAAGAAGCGTCATTCGCGGGAGCCTCCCATGGAGGCAGAACAGTTGCAGCTTTTTTTTTTTTGGTCCGTCGGGTGGCGTGAATTTACATCTCTGGACATTTTTATTTTTGTATCTTTTAATAAAGGACTCGTCCCAAGCTGTCTCTTGTCTTTTTTACCATTTTTGACACTTTTTTTGTGAAATGTTAAGTGTACAATGTACCCCGTTACCAATTCACAAAGGGGGGCCATGATCTGGGGGTCCCCTTTTCAAAGGGGGCTTCCAGATTCCGATAAGCCCCCCACCAGCATAACCCCACAACCAACGGGCAAGCGTTGTGGGGATGAGGCCCTTGTCCCCATCAACATGGGAACAAGGTGCTTTGGGGGGCTACTCCAAAGCACCCTTCCCATGTTGAGGGCATGTGGCCTGGTATGGTACAAGAGGGGGGGCGCTCTTTCACCCCCCCTCTTTTCCTGCGGCCTGCCAGGTTGCGTGCTCGGATAAGGGTCTGGTATGGATTAAAAATTGGTGCAAGGTTTCCCTTAATTTCCATATCACACCTGAAGGGCCTGGTTCTGGATTTTAGGGGGACCCCCACGCTATTTCTTTTTAAAATTTTAGTTTGGGGGTTCCCCTTAATATTTATACCAGACCCCAAGGGCCTGGTAATGGACTGGGGGGGGAACGCATGTCCTTTTTTTCAATAAGTTTTATCTATATTTCCGAGAAATTCAATTCATTACAGCCGCGATCAGTTTTAAATGACAATATTTCCTTTAGTAATGTCATTTTTCTGTGGTATTGTTCTAAACACGGGAAAAATGCGCCACTTTACAGGCATACTATAGCCACCCCCTAGACATGATATTTAAAGTAATATTTCATTTTTATTGTTTCACTTTAAGCATTAAAATCACTGCTCTTGAAAAACTGCAGTTTTTAAAACTTTTTTTTGGATTGATACATGTCCCCTGGGGCAGGACCCGGGTCCCCAAACACTTTTTATGACAATAACTTGCATATAAGCCTTTAAAGTTACCACTTTTGATTTTTCATGATAGTATCCCATAGACTTTAACGGTGTTCGTGTGTTCTTACGAATTTTTTGCCTGTTCGGTATGTTCTGGTGCGAACCGATCAGGGGTGTTAGGCTCATCCCTATTAGCGAAGTCAGTGCAGTATATCAGGTGGCATAAGGCTATGTAAACTGTGAGATAACCACAGCCGTGCAGGGGTAATGAGAAGTGGGATTAGTATTGACTGGTGGCATTGTGACATAGAACACAGCAAAATCTAATTGATTCTCCGGGAAATCTTTACCGTTGACCTGAGGAAGTTAATTCATCTCTCCTCGCTTGAGGAAACACCTGAGGCCTTCAGGCAATGTCTAGGCAGATAGCAGCAATGCCAAGATTATCAAACATAAGGAAATCTTACACTAATTTACTTTTCACATACCACGCTTTCCTCTGATGTTCCTAAGGCCATGAAATATTCAGCGTATAAGTGCAAGACAGCATATGTGATCAATTCTCCTTTATTTTTATTTAAAGTGGTTCTAAAGGCTCAAGGTTTTTTACCTTCATGCATGAAGATAAAGAACCTTCTGTGCAGCACCCCCCTCAAGCCCCCCTAATATTTACCTGAGCCCCATCTGGATGCAGCAATGTGCACAAGAGCCTCGGCTCTCTGGGGACTTTTACTCCTCATTGGCTGAGGCAGCTGTCAACCACAGCCAGTGAGCCAATCAGGAGAGCAGTGTTAATTTCGTCGACTAAAACGACTAAAACATTTTAGTCGACTAAATGAATACTATTTTAGTCGACTAAAATACGACTAAAACTAAAACAACTGAGATGACTAAAATATGACTAAAACTAAAATGGCATTTTAGTCAAAAGACTAAAATGGGACTAAAAATAAAAAAAGCCATTTTAGTCAAAAGACTAATGCCCCGTACACACGGTCGGATATTGATCGGACATTCCGACAACAAAATCCATGGATTTTTTCCGACGGATGTTGGCTCAAACTTGTCTTGCATACACACGGTCACACAAAGTTGTCGGAAAATCTGATCGTTCTGAACGTGGTGACGTAAAACACGTACGCCGGGACTATAAACGGGGCAGTAGCCAATAGCTTTCGTCTCTTAATTTATTCTAAGCATGTGTGGCACTTTGTGCGTCGGATTTGTGTACACACGATCGGAATTTCCGACAACAAACTTTGTGTGTCGGAAATTCCTATGGAAAATGTGTGATGGAGCCCACACATGGTCGGAATTTCCGACAACAAAGTCCTATCACACATTTTCCATCGGAAAATCTGACCACTTGTACGGGGCAATAGACTAAAAATAAATAGAAATTTGGCTTCAAAATTAACACTGGTCTGTAGTGCATGTTCATACTTCAATACCATAAATAATAAAACATTCGATTTTTCACTCTGGCAGTATATAATGAGTTTGGAAATTGTAGAGAAATGTTTAACTAATGCATTACAATTTAATTACACCCATTAGATTTTAGATGACTAAAATGAGTTTGTCGACTAAAATGCACTGGAGATTTTAGTCAACTAAAACATAGAACATTTGAATCGACTAAAATGTACTGGAGATTTAGTGGACTGAATACAACTAAAACAAAACAATTGCAGAAGACTAAAATGGGACTAAAACTAAAATGCCATTTTAGTCCTAAGACTAAAACTAAATTGAAATTTGCTGCCAAAATTAACACTGCAGGGGAGGAAGGGGACGGGTCAAGCTTCAGCTCTATGTGTGAATGGACACGTAAAGCCGCAGCTCAGGAGTGAGCCTGCTTGGGTGCCCGCAGAGAAAGCTGCTTGCTCTGGGGGCACTTAGCAGGAGGGATCCCAGAATAGGAGGATCAGTGCAAAACAACTACACAGAGCAGGTAAGTATAACATAATAGTTTGGTATTTAGTTGGGAGCATGAAATTTTCCAAAATGTCTTGGAATGCTGATGCCTTAAGTGCCGGTTCACACTATAGCGACTTGGGATCTGACTTGTCAGCCCTCAAGTCGCCCCAAGTCGCTTGACATCAGAAATTCCATTATAGTTAATGAGAGCCGTCTTAATGTACACTACTAAAGTTTCTCTGACTTCAGAAAAGGTTCCTGTACTACTTCAAGGCGACTTCTAGGTGGCTTGTACCCATAGATTTCAATGAAAGTCGCCTTGAAGTCGGATCCTCGTCTATAGTGAAGCGACTTAAAAGAAAGAAGAAAATAATTTACCCAGGTACAACAATGATGTCACAAGAGCTGATTAGCTCTGATTGGCCACAGGCAAAGTCGCCTGTCCTGGAGGTGACTTGAAATCGCGTTGTAAGTCGCTCAAAGTCGCGCTGAAGTCGCCTCCAAGTCGCCTTGCAAAGTCGCTCTGTAAGTCGTGTTGCCCCTGTGTGAACCGGCACTTATGCCGTGTACACACGACCGGACTTTTCGACAGCAAGGGTCCGATGGAACGAATCAGTCGGACAATTCGATCGTGTGTGGGCTTCATCGGACCTTTTCTGTCAAAAAATCTGGTGGACTTTAGGAATAGAACATGTTTCAAATCTTTCCGACGGACTCGAGTCCTATTGAAAAATCCGTTCGTCTGTATGCTAGTCCGACGGACCAAAAACGACGCAAGGGCAGCTATTGGCTACTGGCTATGAACTTCCTTATTCTAGTCCGGTTGTACGTCATCACGTTTGAATCAGTCAGACTTTGGTGTGATCGTGTGTAGGCAAGTCCGTTTCGTTTCCGAGTTGAGTCCGACGAAAAGTCCGGTCGTGTGTACACGGCATTAGGGTTCCCCTCACTGGAACTAAGGGGCCAAGCCCAACTCCTGAAAAACAACCCCAAACCATAATCCCTCCTTCACTAATTGATTTAGATCAGTGCACAAAGCAAGGTCCATAAAGACATGGATGAGGGAGTTTGGGGTAGAGAATCCTGACCTCAACCCGATAGAACACCTTTGAGATTAATTAGAGTGGAGACTGTGAGCCAGGCCATCTCGTCCAACATCATTGCCTGACCTCACAAGTGCACTTCTGGAAGAATGGTCAAACAATCCCATAGACACACTCCTAAACCTTGTGGACAACCTTCCCAGAAGAGTTGTAGCTGTTATAGTTGCAAAGGGTGGGCCAACTCAATATTGAACCCTACAGACCAAGACTGGGTTGCCATTAAAGTTCATGTGTGTGTAAAGCCAGGCGTCACAATACTTTTGGTAATATAGTGTATGTATTTACCAATGACTTTAATGTATGCACATCTACCTTAAATGTTCTAGTAAAAAAAAAAAAAGTTTGTTAAAAGCTCAAAATACAAGCCTTTATAAATTGTTCACTACACAATGATAAAAGTGGATATCAATATTGTGTCCAGAAGTCTCCCCGTCAACGATTACTCATTTTTAAAAACATAATTACTATTGACTGTTCAGTCGAGCAACAATTAAACTGGATAATATGATGCATGGCGAACCATCCAGGGAATTGATTAGGGCAGTTCATGTCTTGAATATTGAGAAGTTGAGAAAATCTGCAATGAAATGGGCTTTAAAGAGAATTTGAATCAGGATGAAAATGACCAAAAAACATACATCATGTCAGGCTAGTTGTTCTTAGGGAATCATTTTCTTTTTGTGTTATGTTATTATAAAAGACACTTCCATGCATTTTTTATCGCTCTTTCATCATATGGTATTGCAAGCACTTTTGTAGTGTTATAGTGAATTTGAGAACGTGGTAGTGTGGTCTCCCTGGAAATCCTCTTGTTCCTCCATTAAATTTAAAGAGCTTCTCCAAAGTGCGGAGGAACCGTTGGAATTTTTTCTTTCTTTTTTTTTTTCTTTCTCTTTCCTCTTTTTTTTTTTTCTTTCTCTCCTCACGTAAGTGACAGTTCAGCCAGTCAGACAATGGTAGAGCTTAAGTACATAACTTAATGTTGGCAAAGTGCAGTGGCGGCCCATCCATAGAGGGCGGACGGGAGCCGCCTCCGCTACCCATGCGTCCGGCCCCCTGATCTACATATCTGTGGCGCCAGACCATGGATTCCAATTCGGTGGGGTGTTTTTTTGAAGCACCTGATTAGGACCATAGGCTTCAAAAAAGCATTGGCTCGGAGCACAGAGCATTGAGCTCCGAGCCCACCCAGTTGAGTGTTGATAAGCGAATGAATTTTCGCTATTATCACACTAAAGTTCCTCCCGCCAACCAGGAGGCAGATCTGTGAGACCCGTTTCCCGATTGGCCAAAGCATCAGGGGATCCTATTGGATGCCTAGCGCTTTGGCGGAAGAAGAGACACATGGCGGAGGAAGCTGGAGGAGCGGACACAGGAGCCGCCCGCGGCCACTGCCTGTGTTCTGTCCATCAGATGTCTTGCTGATTTTTTGTACCTTATTTGTACCTGTGTTGTTAAATTTACATGCAAAATGTGTAAATTACCTAAAGCGGGGGTCCACTTATCTATCATTTTTTTTTTTTTTTGAGTTCATTCACAAACTTTTCTTCTCAGCATTACATACTCACATATTGTGTGTAATATGTCCGCCTGTGTCATATTTCGTCGGAAAGAATAACTTATATTATTCACTGCAGGCGGTTTCCATCTTCATTGTGGGCATTTGAAGCCCACAAGCATTTATTTCCTGGATGTGGTGAATGCTATGCTCCCAGCATTCACTGCTCGTTCCTGCACATGCTCAGTGGCATCCTGGGAAGCCTGAGACTAGCTCCCAGGAGTCTGGGAGAGGCTAGAAACACGCCTACTCCCACGGGAGGAGAACCAGGAAGTGCAAAAAAGAATAGAAAAATAAAAGGTAATTACGGCGATTTAAATTTTTTTAAACGGCATGTCAGCATCTAGGCAAGGAAGAGAATACATACAGATATTGTTCAAAATTTGGGTGGAACCCCGCTTTAAGACAATCATATGTGGTGTGCAGGCTCCATCTAGCGTTCCTTTTTGGTATTGCTGCAGTTCTGTTTATTTCTTTTAATGTATGTGTAATAAAGGAAGTTTCCAGCAAGCAGGGAATTCTGGGTAGAATCTTAACAGGAAGTCAACCATCCACCATTCTTTTCAACACATTGCAAGGAGCAACATATGTATTTTGCAATCTATCGCCATCACCCCTTAGAGAACTTAAAAATTTCACCTGGCTTGTTCTAATAAAACTGAGATCAAAGAAATATGGTATCTACAGTTATTGGGCTCCTTGAGACAGAACAGCCCGCACTCCAGGAGATAACACCACAGCCCTGCTACACGAGCGGTTGAGTGCCGGACCACCCGTGGGGGGAATTTGTTTTATTGTCTGCCGGGGGGGCTGTTTGTTTGCTGCCCCTTCAAAAGACTCGGCTGATCAGAGGTCAGAGTAAGGGGTAGATCTCGACCCCTTACCACGTGATCAGCTGTCAGCCAATGACAGCTGATCATGTGATGTAAACAGAGGCGGTAAATGGTTATTTTTTCTCCTTGCGCTGATAGCGTGAGGAGAAAAATAAAAAGCTGATCACTGGCGGCTCTCAGAGGGACATCGGTCCCGATCAAGAAGAGCTCCCACCAGCTCATCTGTGCACACCTGTGCCACCTGCCAGTGCCACTTACCAGTGCACAACAGTGCTGCCTACCAGTGCCCACCAGCGCCACCTATCAGTGCCAACAGTGCCACCTATCAGTGCCCACAGTGCCTCCTATCAGTGCCAACAGTGCCACCTATCAGTGCCCACAGTGCCTCCTATCATTGACCACAGTGCCCCCTATCAGTGTCATCAATCAGTGCCTCATCAGCAGTGCTGCCCATCAGTGTCACCTACCAGTGCCGATCAGTGTCACTTACCAGTGTCCATCAGTGCCCCCTATCAGTGCCCATCATTGCCATTTATCAGTGGTACCTATCATTAACACCTATCAGTTCCCCCAACAGTGCCACCCATCAGTGCCACCCATCAGGGCCCATCAGTGCCATCTTATCAGTGGCCATCAGTGCCGCCTTAACTGTGCCTATCAGTGCCCCCTTATCTGTGCCCATCAGTGCAGCCTATCAGTGCCCACCAGTGCAGCCTATCAGTGCCCACCAGTGCTGCCTCATCAGTGCATATCAATGAAGGAGAAAAATGACCTGTTTGCAAAATTTTATAACAAACTATGAAACATTTTTTCACAAATTTTCCATCTTTTTTTGTTTGTGTAGCAAAAATAAAAACCCCACCAAAAGAAAGCCCTATTTGTGTGAAAAAAATGATACAAATTTCATTTGGGTACAGTGTTGTATGACCGCGCAATTGTCTTTCAAAGTGTGACAGCGCTGAAAGCTGAAAGTTGGTCTGGGCAGGAGGGGGGTTTAAGTGCTCAGTAAGCAAGTGGTTAAAAACCATGTTATATTCCAGCTGAACATTCACTGGAGAATTTTCCTCCTGCTCCACGTTATAAGCTTATGACTACATACTGTACCTACTGCTTGCTACCTACTGGTTAGTATGCATAAAGCCTCTTTCATCTTTTACTTTTCCATCTCTTCATTTGTATTTCAGTACCAGCCAGGGTTTCCAATCCCTTAAAGTGAAGTTTACTGACACAGCACAAAAAAAAAAATTCTGATGGCCAAAATTATGCTGAAATTTAAAAAAGTTAGCCAAAACGAATGTTTTTAGTGCAAATATCTATATTTCAGCTACAAACACGTAGCTAGAGCATTTAGCAATGTGCTTAACCACTTCAAGAGGAAGTTAAGTGACGCTTTTTTTTCTGACCTGCAAGAGTAACAGTGTTTCTTAAACTTATCTGCAAACGAAGCCCCTGTCGTCCCCTTGGAGGAGGCCGCATCCATCTTCGCCCGTCTTCCTTCTGGGTCCCCGGGCTCTGGCTATGTGACTGGCCGGAGCAATGTGATGTCACTCCTGCGCATGTGTGCGAGAGCCACCGGTCGTGGCACAGGGTTCTGAAGAAACGGCACGGATGACCGTTCCTTCAGCGGGGATGTGCCGGTGACGTCACCGGCTGCATAAACAGTAAATATCTCCTAGACGATGCATGTTTAGAAGATATTTACAGTACCTATAGGTAAGCCTTTGTCAGGGGAATGGCCATGAGAGAACTGGCAATAATGGCAACAACACAGATGGATGCCACTGGCGCATCCCCGCACGCAGAATGGCCAATCAGCACACGCAGCGGAGCGAATCGGTGCACGTGCATGCGCAATGGCGTGCACATAACGTGATAGATGGGAATCTCTGGCTGGCCTATAAAGGGCTGCTCCTGTTTCCTTCAAATTGCTGGATTGTCGTCAGCTTCCCCGTGTTCCTGTACCTTTGCATCTATTCCTTGGATTTCCGGTTGTGAACCAGCTTGTTCCTGACCTTTTGATCTCTTCTCCTGGCTCTGACCCTTGGCTTACCTCACGGACTTTGTTACCTGCTTGATTACCAGTGTATGACCCCCAGCTTGCCTCACGGCTCTCTCTCATCTATTACTATTAGAGCTTAGCGAAAAGTACTGTCCGTGATACTTTTTTTATTTGCATTATCATTTTTCATGGATGAGCTTTCGGGGTGTGTCCCCTTCTTCAAGGTCCAAGCAGTACTGATTACAAAAGTTTTAGCAGAAGGTAAAATGTTAAAACACAAAAAAAAAATCTCTGAGGGAAAGGAAAAAGAAAAACAAACACATACAACACATACAAATCAATAGTATGGCAATCGTTATAAAACTATCAGCAAGTGAGATAAGACAGGGGGAAAGCTATAGACTGGATGGGGGGGGGGGGGATCACAGCCGCAGAGGGGGGCCATAAAACTGTAGTATAGTGGGTGAGGAAACCAATATCTAAATTTAGGCCATTGTTTTTTCTGTTAAAAAGAAGGATCATTCTTAGCTCAAACGTTTTCCTTTCCTGGATAGTTCTGAAATTCCCTTTAAAAACATTGAGGTCTTCTATAGTGTGGTCCGGTTGTGAGAAATGATGTCCCACAGGTGTGCAGAAACTGTCGTCCTTATGTTCCTTGATGGTGTGTCTGTGCAAATTTACCCTCACTTTTAACTTCTGTCCTGTTTCACCAACATAAGATCCTTTGCTACACCTGTTGCATTGGATGAGGTACACACTGGAGGTACAGTTGTAAGATGCTGTGATATTGAAGGTCCCACTTGTGTGTGTGACACTTTTGGATAGGTTGATCTGTTTGAACAGTTTGCAGCGTTTTTTTTATTGCAGGTTTTGCTTCCATTATTTGTGACTTTATAATCAGAGTGAAGTTTGCTGCTGATTAGTTTGTGTCTGAGGTTGGGTGGTTGTCTGAAAGCCAATAATGGGGGTTGTTGGAATATTTTTTCAGATTTTCATCTTCTGTTATAATGGGTTGTATATCTTTGATTATCTTTTTGATCTCTTCTAGTGGTGGGTTGTATGTGGTGACTAGAGGTACTCGGTTATTTGTTTTTTTCTCTGTGTATTGGAGGAGATTTTTTCTTTGGGTTTTCAAGGCTGTGTTTATGCTGTTGTTGATGGTTTTGTCAGGTTACAAAGATTGTTTTTCTTTTTCCTTTCCCTCTGTCAGACTTTTACTTACCAGACTGATGAGTCCGCTTGGGCAGAGGGTAGACTCCCTTACTTATCCGACTCACGGCCCCTGGTAGAGCAGACAGGAGGCACGAGAGTGCGGAATGGTATGAGAGCCTGCTGAAGAGATCCAGGTACAGGATGAGAGATGATCTTCAGACAACAGGTCAGTAGTCCATAACACTAGTAACAGGTGCTGAGCAGGAGCAAGACAGGCAGATCGGGACACAAGCAGGGTTCGACAACAGACTGGCAGCAAGGTACAATAGGAGCAGGCAGAAGCGGAGTCAAACAGGCCAAGGTCAGGTACAGGCAGCAAACAGGAGAATCCAAGGGCAATCCGGGTCGTCAGGAGATCAGGTAAACAGGAAGACAAGACAGGAAACAGGAACTATGGCACAGGAAGCTGATGATCAGGCAGCACTGAACAGAGTGCCTGACAAACTTAAATAGGCTGGCTTGCTCACAGGCGCGCCCTCTGGTGGCCAATCCCATGACCAGCAAGGTGAGCTCTCTGACAGTGCCCCCTCCCTAAGGGCAGCCTCCGGATGCCCAGCCGGGCCAACTTGGAGGCATGAACATTTCTGAAAGTCTGTAAAAGTTCCGGGGCATGTAAATTGTTTTCTGGTCCCAGGAATTGTCCTCCGGACCATACCCCTTCCATTTAATAAGATACTGAATTCCATTCCTCCTTTTCCTACAGTCAAGGATTGCCTCTACCTCGAATTTCTCTTCGTTGTCAATTATGACAGGTTTGGGTGGGCCGACAGTGCGACCAGCAAAAGGATTAGAGGTAGCAGGTTTCAGCAGCGTCACATGGAAGACCGGGTGTACTTTTAGAGAGTCTGGCAAATCAAGTTCATAGGTCACATCATTTATTTTCCTCTTCACTGGGAACGGACCCATAAACTTAGGGCCTAATTTCCTCGAGGGACAAGACATTTTCAGGTTAGTTGTGGACAACCACACTTGGTTGCCGGGCTCCAAGATCAATTCTCCACGCCTCTTCTTATCAAACATTTTTTTATTGTAATCCTGGGATTTGGCCATAGTCTCTTGTAGGATCTTATTGTTGGTGGAAAAGAAATTCATAGTCTCTGAGACGGCCGGAACGGAGCATTCAGGTACTGAGATTGGTAGAAAAGATGGATGGAACCCGTAATTAGCGTAAAATGGTGTTTGATTGATGGCAGAGTGCAAGGAGTTGTTATAGGAGAATTCTGCAACGGGTAATAAGGAAACCCAGTCATCCTGAGAGAAGGCAGAGAAGCACCTGAGGTATTGCTCCAAGGTCTGGTTGGTTCTCTCAGTTTGCCCGTTCGTCTGGGGATGATAGGCGGATGAAAAGGCCAATTCAATTTCGAGGGAACCACAGAGGGCCTTCCAGAACCTTGAAGTGAATTGAACACCCCGATCGGACACAATGCTTGCTGGGACTCCATGTAACCTAACCACTTCTTTGACAAAAATCTTTGCCGTATCTATAGCCGAAGGTGTACCCTTCATGGGGAGAAAATGTGCCATCTTCGACAGCCTGTCTACCACAACAAAAATAGTAGAGAAAACCTCGGAGGGGGGCAATTCCACGATGAAGTCTATTGATATCATCTTCCATGGCCTCTCTGGAACAGGTAAGGGTTTTAATAATCCCCAGGCCTTTTTCCTGGTGTTCTTACTCCGAGCACAAGTGTTGCATGAATCCACAAAATTTTTACAGTCACAGGCTAATTGAGGCCACCAGAAGGTGCGCTGTACCAGCTCAGTGGTTTTCAAGACACCAAAATGTCCGGCCAACTTATGATCATGACATAGTTCCATCACAGTCACCCTTAGCTTCTCGGGAACCACGATCTTGTCTCTTCGCCAAAACAGGCCCTCTCTCCAATCTGTTTCGGGGTACGGAAGCATTCCCACCGAGGCCTGTCTTATCCGTGAAACAAGGTCCCCTTGGAGGAGCAGGAAGTTCCCCGAAGGAAGAATCGTATCGGGAGATACGGTCCTCTCTGAATCGTAAAACATGCGGGAAAGAGCATCTGACTTTATATTCTTGGAACCGGGCCTGTAAGTTATGTGAAACTGGAATCGTGAGAAAAAAAGTGCCCATCTGGCCTGACGAGGTCTTAATCTTTTGGCTGTTCTCAAGTATTCCAGATTCTTGTGGTCGGTGTAGACCAGAATAGGATGTGCAGCACCCTCTAATAGGTAACGCCATTCCTCCAGAGCCGCCTTGATGGCCAGAAGTTCTCGATCCCCCACATCATAATTTCTTTCCGAAGTTGAAAGTTTGCGTGAAAAGAATGCTACTGGATAGAGGAGGGCCTTGGCGCCCTGTCGTTGAGAGAGCACCGCTCCCACTGCGATCTCCGAAGCGTCGACCTCCAAGACAAATGGCAGGACAGGGTTAGGGTGTTTCAAAATGGTGGCTGAAGTAAATAGCTTTTTGAGTCTTTCGAAAGCCAACTGGGCTTTGTCAGTCCAAGAGAATCGGGTTCCCTGTTTGGTCAATTCGGTGATTGGAGCGATGATTGCAGAAAAACCTTTAATAAACTTCCGGTAAAAATTGGCAAAGCCAATAAAGCGTTGTACCCCTTTTTTATCTATGGGAGCGGGCCAATCCAGAATAGCAGACACCTTTTGGGGGTCCATCCTGATACCCTCCACTGATATGACTAGGCCCAAGAACTGAATACATTGACGTTCAAACTCGCATTTCTCGAGTTTTGCATAGAGGCCGTGTTGCCTAAGCCGGGTTAGGACATTGCAGACATGTCTACGGTGATCGGTTAGTGAAGAGGAGAAGATCAAGATGTCGTCAAGGTATACTATTACATACAGATCCAGGTAATCACGGAAAATATCGTTGACGAAATGTTGGAAGGTTGCGGGAGCGTTGCATAATCCAAATGGCATGACAAGGTACTCGAAGTGCCCGAATCGAGTACGGAAGGCCGTCTTCCATTCGTCCCCTTTTCTGATACGGATCAAGTTATAAGCTCCGCGGAGATCTAGTTTCGTGAATATGACTGCGGTTCCTAATCTTTGAAAAAGTTCAGGTACTAAAGGCAAGGGATAACGATTCTTAATGGTGATCTTATTCAACTCCCGGTAATCGATGCAGGGACGTAACGAGTGGTCCTTCTTCTCGACAAAGAAGATGCCGGCACCGGCTGGGGAGGTAGAAGGACGAATGAACCCTTTTGCCAAGTTTTCGTCTATGTAAGTCTTTAATGTGTCTAACTCCTGCTCAGTTAACGGGAAGATTCTCCCAAATGGAACTTCAGTACCAGGTAACAGTTCTATAGGACAGTCATATGGCCTATGAGGGGGCAAGGTTTCTGCTCCTTTTTTACTAAATACATCCAGGAAGTCCAGATAAGCTTCAGGGATGGACTGACGTAGTTCAGCATCTGAGTCCAAGCACAGGAGTTGGGAGGTCATGTCAGAAGATTGCTGTAAACAATGCTGTTGGCAATACTCAGAGAGGAATTTGACTTCTCCTGTGGCCCAGTTGATACTGGGATTGTGGGCCTGCAGCCAGGGCATCCCTAGGATAATAGGGAAGAGAGGAGAAGAGATGGCATCCAGGCGCAGAAGCTCCTGATGGTGGGTACCCATGGTGGCCAGCAAGGGGACGGTCTCTTGAGTGACCGGGCCTGAACTAAGGATGGATCCATCCGCTAGATGGACAGCAAGCCCCTGAGCCTTAGGTTGAAGCGGAATACGATGGTTGGCAGCAAAGGTCAAATCGATAAAACAGCTGCATGCGCCGGAATCAATAATTACTGACACTGGAATACTCCCTCCTGGAAGCTGCAGAGTGAAGGAAAGAGCGAGATGAGAACCAAGTTTAGGTAACACAGATGCACACATTGAAGTGGCAGAACGACACTTACGCATCTTGTTGGGGCAGGCTCTCACGTAGTGCCCGGGTTCACCGCAGTATAGGCACAGGTTGTGGGTTCGTCTGCGCATCTTTTCCTCTGGAGTAAGCGTAGGCCGGAGCAGACCGAGTTGCATGGGTTCAGGGGGTTCTGGAGTCGAGACAGATGAAGCCAGAGGAAACTGACTGACCGGACTGGGAACCTTGGGTAACATCCAGGTGGGACGAAGGTGGCTGGTAGACCTTTCTGACCGACGCTCTCTTAGGCGACGGTCAATCTGGATGGAGAGATCGATGAGGTCTTTCAGAGACTGAGGTACCCCCACTCGAGCCAACTCGTCCTTGAGTGGGTCAGATAGCCCCATTCTGAACTGATGACGCAGGGCAGCGTCGTTCCAGTCCGTATCGGCGCTCCAACGTCTGAAGTCGACTGCATAATCTTCGGCCGCTCTGCGACCCTGTTGCAGAGAGTGCAGTGCAGCTTCAGCAGTCGCTGTCAGTTGGGGATCTTCATATAATTGGGACATGGCCCTGAAGAAATCGTCTAGGCTATCTAGGGAGATAGACTTTTGCTCCAGAAGGCGGTGAGCCCAGGTTTGTGGCTCACCTGTCAGCAGGGAAATAACAAAGCCTACTTTGGTCGCTTCCAGTGAAAACGTGCGGGGTTGCAAAGCAAAGTAGAGTTCGCAGGAATTGCGGAAGGCACGATACTTGCTGCGTTCACCGGCAAATTTCTCGGGAGTGGGTACTCTGGGCTCTGGAGGAAGCATTACTACGGAGGGTGCAGATTGGAATCCAGCAGAAGACGCCCCCTGGGGGTTGGAAGAGGAAGATAAGGCCTGGACTTGTTCCTCCAATCTTGAGTAACCTTCCTGAAGGCTTTTCACGGCCTGGGTAAGTCCTGCCAGGTGTCTACATAGTTCATCCATGGGGGAGGCCCCCTGCCCAGACTCAGTCATGGCTGCCTGATACTGTCAGACTTTTACTTACCAGACTGATGAGTCCGCTTGGGCAGAGGGTAGACTCCCTTACTTATCCGACTCACGGCCCCTGGTAGAGCAGACAGGAGGCACGAGAGTGCGGAATGGTATGAGAGCCTGCTGAAGAGATCCAGGTACAGGATGAGAGATGATCTTCAGACAACAGGTCAGTAGTCCATAACACTAGTAACAGGTGCTGAGCAGGAGCAAGACAGGCAGATCGGGACACAAGCAGGGTTCGACAACAGACTGGCAGCAAGGTACAATAGGAGCAGGCAGAAGCGGAGTCAAACAGGCCAAGGTCAGGTACAGGCAGCAAACAGGAGAATCCAAGGGCAATCCGGGTCGTCAGGAGATCAGGTAAACAGGAAGACAAGACAGGAAACAGGAACTATGGCACAGGAAGCTGATGATCAGGCAGCACTGAACAGAGTGCCTGACAAACTTAAATAGGCTGGCTTGCTCACAGGCGCGCCCTCTGGTGGCCAATCCCATGACCAGCAAGGTGAGCTCTCTGACACCCTCGAAGTTTTTTCTTTTTTTGTGTGTGTTTTAACATTTTACCTTCTGCTAAAGCTTTTGTGAACCAGTACTGCTTGGACCTTGAAGAAGGCACACACCCTGAAAGCTCGTCTATGAAAAATGATATGTTAGTACAACTAAAAAAAGTATCACGGACAGTACTCAATTTTCTCTGTCACAATTGCACTAATACGGCTACAATCACTTCAAGTATTAGAGCTTACAATCTAATAGGGTGGGGCAGGTGGTACAAAAGGTTGTAACTGTGGGGAATGAGCTGATGGAAGTGGCAGAAGATTAGTCGGAGACGTGATAGGTTTTCCTGAAGAGATGAGTTTTCAAGGATCGCCTGAAGGTAGTAAAAGTAGGGGGTAGCCGGACGGGTGGAGGTAGAGAGTACCAGAGGATGGGAGAGGCTCTGGAGAAATTCTGGAGACGAGCATGGGAGGAGACTAGAGAACTTGAGAGTAGGAGGTCTTGAGAAGAGCGGAGAGGACGATTTGGGTGATATTTGGAGACAAGATTGGTGATGTAGCTCGGGGCAGAGTTCTGAATGGCTTTGTATGTTGTGGTTAGTATTTTGAATTTAATTCACTGGGTAATTGGGAGCCAGTGTAGGGATTGGAGGAGAGGGTTGGCAGACACTGAGCGGTTGGTAAGGTGGATAAGTCTGGCAGCAGCAGTTGCAATAGTCATGGCGAGAGATAACAAGAGAGAGAGAGATAATTGGTGACATACTGTTGGCTTTGCCACGTGGTGCTGGCACTGGAACTATGCAAGCACCATACAATAAGATGTCAACCAGCCACAGCTGAAGGAACCTCTAGCAACCTCCGGAGGATCCTTAGGGTTCAAGAGAACCATTTTTAGGAATGAGTGGTGTAAAGAAATCATAGTTATGGTGTGTACATAGTTTGAAGCCTTTGGAGAGTGGCCCCTCCAGCTAGCAATGAAACCATACACTGATGTAACAATAATGGCAAAATGTATAGAACAGTTTTAAGTAGGTTGACTATAGTACCAGAAACTTATCTAGGTCACAGCCCTCAGTGATAGGAAGAAGTCTGTTTGAGCTTTAGCCAACAGGCCCAAGCTGCATAATATTTTTCTTAGGTGCCTCTATAGTTACAGGATAATCTCTCTCTTTTTAAAGTTGGTGAACTTTTTTAAGCTACTCCTTATTGGTACAGGCGAGGTTGATGATTTCTAATGCTCTGAAGTAATTCTTTTCACTGCAAACTGATGTTTTAACTGATTTTTTATATATTTTTGTTACTTTTTATACAAACATTTAGCTTTATAAACAAACATTTACAAGGTGCATGCATGACAAAGGGTTCTGTAACGATATCAAGTACGGGACATGACAAGCTGTAGCTAGCTGCCATCTTGTGTGGAAGTAGCCATGACAGTTTTGTAACCTCACAGAGAACTCTGAACTCCGTCTTCCCCACCTTAGGAATTCAAAGCTTTTTAAGTTCAACAGAAAAGGTTATCTCAACAGAGAAAACAGAGCAGGCTAAGTCCGTAGGAAAACATTTGTTGTAAGGGCAGTGTTCAGGCCTGTCGTAAAACTGTCACCCTCCCCACTCAGAGAACAAACAGACCTCGGTCGTAAAGTTTCTGAATACACCTCATAAGAATAGGTATGAAATTTCAGCATGTTTCATAACTTCTGACTTAGTAATAGCACAGACATAATCTGGACATATTTAGCTTCCTCAGATAATATGGAACGTTTCAAGTCCAGACACCCCTATGTCAGGTCATATGGGAAACCCCTGGGACCACTTATTCCTCCAAAGCAGGCTATACGTTATAGATATGGCATGTTTAGACTTGTTTTGAAGGAAATCTCAAGTTGAATAATAATATGGATATTTGGAGCCTGTAAACCCTATAGATGCAGATATATGAACATGTATTACAAAATGTACCTGGGACGTGGTCATGAGTGTAGACACCTCCCAACAACCAACCCCTACACCAGCTGACCAGATGATTGGTTACTGGTCGCTGTCAACACCCCTTCTGATTTGACAGAAAAGAGGAGATACCAAGACAATGGTGAGTTCTCCTTTTACCATCCAAGAAGTAACATCTGCCAAGTCGAGAACCGATTACCTAGCTCATCGATTGAACTCTGATCAACCCTCGGACATTAATTGCAAGTATCCTTCCTTCCCAATTCTACCTTATTGCTTTGTGGCTGTATATTGTCTTTATCTTTTGAAACATCTTTTTTCTGTAAATATTTTATTTGCATCAACCTTGACCTTTTCATAATAAACCCTTATGTTGAAAAGTGTTAACCTTGTCTCTAAAGCTCTTAATGCAAGCTATAAACGAATCTGCCTCTTGAAGGGCGCTACTGTTATAGAGTAAGACTCTGAGCAGACCTGTCTGTAGTGGCAGTGTGTGTGGCAGACGCTTATTCTCAAATTATAATTGGTATTGCAAAATTACGAGTCTCCCCCGGCTCGGTCTTGTAAACGGGGGTGGTGGCAGTTAAAGGGTTAATTGTGTAATTAGCCCAGTGACAATCACTCTCAGGCTGCTCACACCTAGATTGTGGTCCTGCAAGCTGGAAAATCTTTGTGCTGGGCGCAGCTGAGAGTGGCATTGTTACGTAAGTGACAGCGTGGTGTGAGGTTGGCCGGTCCTTTGTCGCGAGTTAGCGAGGAGGGCAGGGATCTGACACCCGCGTTCGTCACATATTGGCTGGCAGCGTAGCGGGATAGTTTCGCATTAAGAGCATTCAGTGCATTGTTAGGAATTAGCTCTGCACTGAAGGATTGTAACCTTTGTGGAAACAGTCCTTAGAGACAAGCTGGTGCATATTTTTTGATTTTGATTTTTTCAAGAGAGACATACAGCAACAACTCTTTCCTACACCTTCTTCCTATCTCTTCTTTCTGTTCTATCTCTTCTGCTTGCAAAATGTCTGGGTTATCAGCATATAAAAAGATGAGCAAGAATGAACTGACTGTTGAGTGCACAGAAAGAGGAATTGACGTTGGTGGCAAAAATCGTGAAGGCTTGATACATGCCTTACAGGAGTTTGATATCCGTGCACACCAGAACCTGGGGGAAACTGGACCAGAAAGGGTTTCCGCTACTCCAGAGCCCAGTGGTTCAGAGGCGGCCTCACCAGATGGGCAAGCAGAGACTGACACTGGAATACCACGGATTGTTACCTCCAAGCCACCACAAGAGCAGGCTAGCATCAGATTGCCTGAAACCATCATAGACTCTCTTCAAATGCAAGAAACTCTACAAAACCTCAGGGAGACGGATCCTGTGGTGTACTTGCAGTTTCTGGAACGCCAGGCCGAGCGGGAGGAACGCAGGGCTGAGAGGGAGGCTGATCGTCGGCACGAACTGGAGATGGCTAGGCTCCAGCAGCAGCGACAGGCTCAGAACCTCGGATCCCTAGAGCACAGGGATGCCTCTCTGCCAGTGACCCCGGCAGCCAAGTTTCCAGTTATGGAAAAGGACAGTGACATTGACGTGTATCTACTGTCGTTTGAAAAAACTTGCCGTCAGTACCATCTGCCCCCAGCACAATGGGCCCGGTACCTGACGCCAGGGCTACGAGGCAAGGCCCTGGATGCTTATGTCAAACTGTCAGAAGAACAGTGCGACGATTATGCGGCCCTAAAAGCTGCAATCATCCAAAAGTTTCAGCTAACCCCGGAAGTGTACCGGAAGCGTTTTAGGTCCTTGCAAAAGGGGCCTGGGGACTCATACATGGATGTGGTAGGTCGCTTACGCACCACATTCCGGCAGTGGACTAAAGGCTTGGAAGCCGATTCTTTTGAATCCCTGGAAGATCTTATGATTGCAGATCAACTTTTGCACATCTGTCCTACAGACGTCAGACAGTTTGTGCTGGAGCGAAAGCCAGCCTCTGCCAAAGCAGCAGCAGAACTGGCAGATACCTATATCCACTCTCGGGTATCTGACCATCGCAAGGCTCCTCTGAATGGCTGGAAAGGAGGGAAATCGCACACGGCAACCCCTCCTCTGCCTACCAAACAACTTCCTCAGCGGCCGGAACCTGCAACTCCTGGAGCCAAGGCCTTCCTAACTGACAAACGCAAATGCTACAACTGTGGGGGAGCCGGACATCTCAGGGCGCAGTGCCCTGAGCAGAAGAAGACGACATCACCTGGCCATCCGGCTAGCAACCCTTCCGCTGTGCTGCTCGTCAGTGGGAAACCTCCCGGAACCAATGCCAACTTGCAGCCAGTCATCGTAGGCCACCGGACTGTAACAGGCTTTCGTGACACCGGAGCCGAAGTCACATTGGTCAGACCAGAGGTTATAGAAGAAACAGACATCATCCCAGAGAAGTTCCTTACCCTCACCGGAGTTGGGGGGACCCGTTCCTGTGTACCCCGTGCCTATGTTTTTATTGATTGGGGTGCCGGAAGTGGGATGAGAGAGGTGGGTGTCTCGGAGGAGATCCCCACTGCGGTGTTGTTGGGTTCTGATTTAGGTACCCTTGTTTCATACTATGCCCCTGCTAAGAGCACCCAGGATGCTCCCACGGATCTCTCTGGACCTACCAAGGTACTGTTTACAGATGTTGGGGTAATATCTGGGCAACCTGTAGATGGACAGAGGGAGGGGGAGGGTGGAGTGGAAGTGCAAGGTCCTCCTTCTTCAGAGACAGGAGAGGAGGCCCCCTTGCTAGTGAAGGTAACTGATGTATGTTCCAATGATGCTGAACTGATAAAGGTTAAATGTGATGATAATGATGATGAAGATAATGATGATGATGATAATGATGATGATGCATTGCCAGTACTGGTGGTCACTCGCAGTGCTGCAAAGGCAGCCGAGGTGCAGGCCCTGGTCGCAGAACAGCAGGAGGAGGTCTCTGGGCCCTCTCCCTGTTCTGACCCAGTGGACTCCACCTCTGTTGAGCCTCAGCAGCTGTCCATGTTTGCCACAGGACTGCTGGCTGGGACCTGTTGTTCCACCTTTGAAACAGCACTGCAGACAGACCAAACACTAGCACAGCTCAGGAGTCTAGCTGATCGCCCCCCTGCAGAGAATGACAAACAAAAGGTCTATTGGGACAAAGGTAAACTGTACAGAGAAAATATGCCTGCAGAGGGGAATGAGGCTGACCTAGGTAGCAGGCAGCTGGTTGTACCCAGTCAATGTAGGGGACAGCTGCTAAAAGTGGCTCATGAGATTCCCCTCGCAGGGCACTTGGGGATCACTAAGACCCGAGGGCGGTTGATACATAACTTTTATTGGCCTACAATGCTCGCTGACATAGCTGACTACTGTCGGTCCTGTGTTACCTGCCAGCGAGTTGGCAAGGCAGGGGATGTACACAGGGCTCCGCTAAAACCTTTGCCTGTGATTGACGAACCTTTTAAGAGGGTGGCAGTGGATATCATTGGGCCTTTGGCCATCCCTAGCAGTTCAGGCAAACGTTTTATCCTTACAGTTGTCGACTATGCCACGCGTTATCCAGAGGCGGTGGCTCTCTCCTGCATCCGGGCAGACAAGGTCGCTGATGCTCTGCTGGGAATCTTCACAAGAGTGGGATTCCCGGCTGAGCTCATTAGCGATCAAGGCCCTCAGTTTGTGTCCGACTTGATGCAAGCTCTCTGTCGGAAAATACAGATGACGCATATCATGGCCAGTCCTTATCACCCACAAACGAACGGTTTGTGCGAGCGTTTCAATGGAACCTTGAAACAAATGTTGTGCACCTTTGTGCACTCCCAGGGTAAGGACTGGGAACGATATCTGCCTCATCTGCTGTTTGCTTACAGAGAGGTGCCTCAGGAGTCCACAGGCTTTTCGCCATTTGAACTTTTGTACGGACGGAGGGTAAGAGGACCCCTGGACCTAATCCGTGAGAACTGGGAGGGCAAGATTGCCGACTCAAAGGTCTCTGTTGTGGATTATGTCCTAAAATTCAGAGATAAAATGGAGACGCTGGTGGAAATTGTGCGGGAGAACATGACCCAGGCCCAGACTAGGCAGAAAGAGTGGTATGACCGTAATGCTAGGGAGCGGACCTATGACATTGGTCAGAAGGTGTATGTTCTGCTTCCCCTGCGGCAGAACAAACTCCAAGCAGCATGGGAAGGCCCGTACACCATCACCCAGCGTCTGAATGATGTCACCTACTTGGTCAGGTTGGGAGAAGGGCGTAGACGGCAGAAGGCCATTCATGTTAACATGATCAAAGCCCATCATGAGCGCACGGCCTATGTCATGCCGGTCTGCAGCAGGCCAGAGCCTGAGGAGGCCGATCCACTTCTGGACCTGCTAGCAGACACCAGGGAGGTAGACTCAGAACTCCTGATAAACTCCAATCTTACCCCCACCCAGGTACCTGGACTGAAGCGAGTGCTGACAGTACATGGTAGCAGGTTTACGGGAAAACCTGGGAGGACACACCTCGCTGTCCACCAGGTGGACACCGGGGCACATCCCCCCATTAAACAGTCGGCCTATCGCGTCTCCCTGGAGGTGCTGGCCGACATGAAAAGGGAGGTGGAGGAAATGCTGCAGCTTGGGGTGATTCAGAAGTCCCACAGTGCCTGGGCGTCCCCAGTAGTCTTGGTCCCCAAAAAGGACCAGACGACCAGGTTCTGTGTGGACTACCGGAAGCTGAATGCCATCACTACTGCAGATGCCTACCCCATGCCCCGGATTGATGAGTTGTTAGATAGGCTGGCGGCCGCCCGTTATATAACAATCATGGATCTGAGCAGGGGGTACTGGCAAATTCCTCTGGCCCCTGAGGCTCGGGAAAAGTCGGCCTTCATCACCCCATTCGGATTGTTCGAGTTTACCGTCATGCCGTTTGGGATGAAGAATGCCCCAGCTACCTTCCAGAGAGTCATGAATGACTTACTGGAGGGGCTGGAAACCTTTGCCGTAGCCTACCTGGATGACATCGCCGTGTTCAGCCCTACCTGGGAAGAACACCTGGTGCACCTGTCACAGGTCCTAGACCAACTGACAGCTGCCAATCTGACTGTCAAACCCAGTAAGTGTCAGATTGGCATGACTGATGTGCAGTACTTGGGACACCAGGTAGGAGGAGGTACCCTGAAACCCGAGACAGGGAAGGTTGAGGCCATCCTGGCCTGGCCTACCCCTCAAACCAAAAAGCAGGTTATGTCTTTCTTGGGGACCGCTGGTTACTATAGGAAATTTGTATGTAACTATAGTAGCCTGGCCAAACCTCTGACTGACCTAACCAAAAAGAAACTGCCCAAGGTGGTGTCTTGGACACCAGAATGTGAGCAGGCATTTCAGGCCTTGAAGGAGGCGCTGGCCAGTGCACCTGTGCTGCAGGCTCCAGACTTCACCCGCCGTTTCCTTGTGCAGACGGATGCCTCTGCCTTTGGATTGGGTGCAGTCCTGAGCCAGGTGGACGAGGCCGGAGAGGAGCATCCCATCCTCTACCTGAGCAGGAAGCTGCTTCCCAGGGAAGTAGCATATGCCACGATCGAAAAGGAGTGTCTTGCGATCGTGTGGGCTCTCCAGAAGTTACAAACGTACCTTTATGGACGGCACTTCACTGTGATCACGGATCACAATCCCTTGAGCTGGCTAAATCGTGTTTCTGGGGAGAATGGCAAACTACTTCGGTGGAGCCTAATTCTTCAGCAATACGATTTTATCATCCAGCATAAGAAAGGCAGCGCCCATGGCAATGCTGATGGGCTGTCACGACAAGCCGAGCCCGCAGGAGTCGGTTGCGTCAGGAGGGAAATTGTAGTTCCCTCCCATGCAACCACCTAAGGGGGGAGGTGTAACGATATCAAGTACGGGACATGACAAGCTGTAGCTAGCTGCCATCTTGTGTGGAAGTAGCCATGACAGTTTTGTAACCTCACAGAGAACTCTGAACTCCGTCTTCCCCACCTTAGGAATTCAAAGCTTTTTAAGTTCAACAGAAAAGGTTATCTCAACAGAGAAAACAGAGCAGGCTAAGTCCGTAGGAAAACATTTGTTGTAAGGGCAGTGTTCAGGCCTGTCGTAAAACTGTCACCCTCCCCACTCAGAGAACAAACAGACCTCGGTCGTAAAGTTTCTGAATACACCTCATAAGAATAGGTATGAAATTTCAGCATGTTTCATAACTTCTGACTTAGTAATAGCACAGACATAATCTGGACATATTTAGCTTCCTCAGATAATATGGAACGTTTCAAGTCCAGACACCCCTATGTCAGGTCATATGGGAAACCCCTGGGACCACTTATTCCTCCAAAGCAGGCTATACGTTATAGATATGGCATGTTTAGACTTGTTTTGAAGGAAATCTCAAGTTGAATAATAATATGGATATTTGGAGCCTGTAAACCCTATAGATGCAGATATATGAACATGTATTACAAAATGTACCTGGGACGTGGTCATGAGTGTAGACACCTCCCAACAACCAACCCCTACACCAGCTGACCAGATGATTGGTTACTGGTCGCTGTCAACACCCCTTCTGATTTGACAGAAAAGAGGAGATACCAAGACAATGGTGAGTTCTCCTTTTACCATCCAAGAAGTAACATCTGCCAAGTCGAGAACCGATTACCTAGCTCATCGATTGAACTCTGATCAACCCTCGGACATTAATTGCAAGTATCCTTCCTTCCCAATTCTACCTTATTGCTTTGTGGCTGTATATTGTCTTTATCTTTTGAAACATCTTTTTTCTGTAAATATTTTATTTGCATCAACCTTGACCTTTTCATAATAAACCCTTATGTTGAAAAGTGTTAACCTTGTCTCTAAAGCTCTTAATGCAAGCTATAAACGAATCTGCCTCTTGAAGGGCGCTACTGTTATAGAGTAAGACTCTGAGCAGACCTGTCTGTAGTGGCAGTGTGTGTGGCAGACGCTTATTCTCAAATTATAATTGGTATTGCAAAATTACGAGTCTCCCCCGGCTCGGTCTTGTAAACGGGGGTGGTGGCAGTTAAAGGGTTAATTGTGTAATTAGCCCAGTGACAATCACTCTCAGGCTGCTCACACCTAGATTGTGGTCCTGCAAGCTGGAAAATCTTTGTGCTGGGCGCAGCTGAGAGTGGCATTGTTACGTAAGTGACAGCGTGGTGTGAGGTTGGCCGGTCCTTTGTCGCGAGTTAGCGAGGAGGGCAGGGATCTGACACCCGCGTTCGTCACAGGTTCCCTATCTAAAAAGTTCCCAGAAAATTTACAAGCTAGCTTAAAAAAACAAAAACCCAAATTGCCCCCCTCTTAGGCTTTATGTACACTAAAGTGTTTGAGTTTAGGAGCTTTTTCCATTTTTTTGCCAAAGCTTCTAAACTCAACTCCATAAAAGCCTATGGGGTTGATTTATTAAAACTGCAGAGTGCAAAATCTGGTGTCGCTCTCCATAGTAGCCAATCAGTTACAGGTTTTATTGTCAAAGCTTAACCGCATGTCGACCAGCCGCCATCATTATACTGCAGCAGCTTGGCATGGCTGCGCAAATAGGCGTAGGTGTACGACAGCCGCTTTAGGATCAATAGCAGACGCGTGGCCGTGGCGCAACGTCAGAGCTGATGCATGTGGCTCCACAGAGAGCCAGAACGGGGATATGTCAGTGTAAACAAACGGATCACCCTTCTGACAGGGGAGTAAAGAGAGGTTGTCTGTTCCTAGTGATCAAGAACAGTAATCTCTCTCTTCTTCCAGTCAGTCCCAGCCCCCCACAGTTAGAAACACTTCCTAGGGAACGCTTAACCCCTTGATCGCCCCCTAGTGTTAACACCTTCCTTGCCAGTGACATGACATTTATACAGTAATCAGTGGCTATTTTTAGCATTTATCGATGTACAAATGTCACTAGTCCCAAAAAAGTGTCAAAAGTGTCCAATCTGTCCGCCGCAATGTCGCAGTCCTGCTAAAAATAGCTGCCATTACTAGTAAAAAGAAAATTAATAATAAAATGCCATAAATCTACCCCTTATTTTGTAGACACTATAACTTTTGCGCAAACCAAGCAATATATGCTTATTGCATTTTTTTTTACCAAAAATATGTAGAAGAATACATATTGGCCTAAACTGATGAAGAAATTATTATTTTTTTAACTTTTTTTTTGGACTTTTATTATAGCAAAAAGTTAAATATATATTTAAATATATATATATATTTTTTTCAAAATTGTCGTCCTTTTTTTGTTTATAGCGTAAAAAATTGTAAAAAACGCAGATTTGATCAAAAACCACCAAAAGAAATCTCTATATGTGGTAAAAAAAGTACATAAATTTGTTTGTGTACAACGTCACATGACTGCGCAATTGTAAGTTAAAATGACGCAGTGCCTTATTGCAAAAAATGTCCTGGTCATTAAGGGGGTAAATTCTTCCAGGGCTGAAGTGGTTAATTGAAAAAGCTGAAGTAAGAAGCTGATTGGCTACCATGCACAATTGCGCCAGATTTTGCACTATCCAGTTTTAGTCAATTAAACCCATAGTGTCCATGTACACATAGGCTTTTAGGATCCTTTAGGGGCTGCTGCAGTTAGGGGAGGTTCAACCTCCCTCAACCTCCCACTCCTGAATGCAGGATATGAATGTTTTGACCGCTGGCCGCAAAACACAGCATAATCTCTGTAAAAAAATCATGGCGCAATTTTGCCACCATTATGCCAAGCTTCGCATTTTCCTGCAGCTGAGGGTCACAATAGGCTCTGTGTACATGAAGCCTTAAGCCTCGTACACACAATCGGATTGTTGGCCAACAAAACCGTGGACTTTTGTCCGAAGGGCGTTGACCCAAACTTGTCTTGCATACACACGGCACTCAATTGTTGGCCAACAATCACGAACGTAGTGACGTACTACATGGTTTTTCAGCTCTTTAGCGCCACCCTTTGGGCTCCTTCTGCTAATTTTGTGTTAGTAGAAGTTTGGTGAGTGTTGATTCGCAATTTTCTTTTCGTGCTTTTCATTTTGCGCTTTTCATTTCGTGCTTTTCAGTTCGTTTCTGAACGGCCGTTCGTCAACCAGACATGTTGCGGAATCGGTGGAGATAACGTGTTATTTATTATTGGACCTGGAGTTATTGCTTTGACATTATTTTTTTGGTTGAATAATGATTTGATTTGGTATATTTTCTATATTTTTGGATGCATAGAATGCACTTTTTGGTTAAGTTCTTTTAACAGATAGCATGTCTAATTTTATTTGTTTTCTTTTTTTAATGCACAATTTAAAAAATTGTGTAGAATAATACTTGGCTATGTGTTTTACTTCAAATGACAGTTTGGGAGTAGGCAGTTACACTTTAAAAAATACAATGTAAAATTGACAAGGGACACCAACATAGTTTGATCTTAAAAACTACAGGATAATGGCGCTGTGGTAACTTGCAGAAATAAAAAAAAATTAAAAAAGCATAATAATATCATGAATAGAAAATAGAATAGAAAAAAAAGCCTTTGAAAATTTGTTTGCAATAACTCCATCAGTATCACCAGCAAACCAGCTTCATTATTATCCCATTATCCCATAAGAAGAGAATTGTGCGCTGCATTTCGAGATTTCATAATTTGCCACGTCACAAATGTTAATTCTCCATTACAAACGCTAGTTTACAAGACCAACCGCTTCTGGCTCGTCCTTGCTTCCGAGCATGCGTGTTTGTACTTTGGACTTTTGCCCGACGGACTCGTGTACACACGATCGGAAAATCTGACAACAGACATTTGTCCGCGGAAAATTTTAAAACCTGCTATCCAACATTTGTCCGTGGAAAATCTGACAATTGTCCGATGGAGCGTACAAACGGTCGGATTTTCCACCAACAGCCTGTCATCACACATTTCCCATCGGAAAATCTGATTGCGTGTACGAGGCTTAAATGTACATGAAGCCTAACAATTCACGTTAAAAACAGAGGATTTAGTTGTACACATTTCCAAATAATTGTGGAAGCCGTAGTGCAGAAGAGCATTGATGGAGGCAATGCCACTTCAGCATATATTTGCAAATGTGTACAACTTAATCCTTTGTTTTTAAAATTAATTAGTTAGTTAGTCCGGGTCAGTTTTTTTTTTTTTTTTTGCAGGCTAGCTGGTAAGTGTGCTGGGAAGTTTGTGTCTGTCTGTACTTAGACAAATAGGCAAGATAAAACTTTCCCACAGGGACACAGACATCAATAAAAACCTGACAGAGTCTAACTTCCCTTTTTTATTCTAACCAAAACTTACAAAAAAAGCTTTAACTTGCGATATACTCTAATGCTGCGTACACACGACCGGTCTTTCCGTCAGAATAAACTCTGAAGGACTTTCCGACCGAGTTCCGATGGAGTTCCGCTGAAACTGTCTTGCCTGCACACGATCACACCAAAGTCCGACCGTCTAGAACGCGGTGACGTACAACACGTATGAAGGGACTAGAAAAAGGAAGTTCAATAGCGAGTAGCCAATAGTTTCCGTCTCGTACTTGCTTCAGAGCATGCGCCATTTTTGGTCCGTCGGAACAGCATACAGACGAGAGGTTTTCCCTATAGGAACTGATTCCGTCGGAAAGATTTGAAACATGTTCTATTTCTAGGTCCGTCAGAATTTTAGAAAGAAAAAGTCAGATGAAGCCCACACATGATCGAAATGTCCGATGGAATGATTCTGTCGGACCTTTTCTGCCGGAAAGTCCGGTCGTGTATACGCGGCATAAGGAGTTACTGTAGGTGAGAAAATCTGTCTGTATATGTGACTGTGTGCTTTATCATTACTTGTTGAAATTCAGTTACTATTGTTTTCTGGATCTTCGTTATCTGCTAATGTCGCTGTGCTATAACTGTGCTTGACCCCTGTTCTGCACAGAGACTGCATTAAAGTCACAGCTTTCAAGTGTTCAAGGGCCATACACACACAACACTCTATTATTATTTTTGGCTATATAACACTTGAACACTAAAACACTAATGGGCAACTTTTAACTCCTAGTGGAGCTGAAAAAGCGGAAAAACATTTATGGTTTTGGTGAAGGGAATTGATTTTTTTGTTATGAGGGATGAGTAGATAGTATAGAAGAAAATAATGGAGATTTAATAGAAACTATAAGGAAATCTATAGTAATCACATGCGGGACACTGAGAGACAGAAGACATTAAAGTGGTATTGAAGTCAAAGGTTTAAGCGAGCTTAACCCCTTACCTACCAAGGCAATTTTTCACATAAATGTAAAAATCTGCATTGTGTTGCTAGAAAATTACTTAGAACCCCCAAACATAATATATTTTTTGGTAAAAAAAAATTGGGTGCCAGGATACAAACATGGGTACCTTGGATGAACAGTGAGAACTTTTTGTAAAGTCCACCTGTAGAAGTATCTAACCCAGAAGAGATGAGCTCAGGTGTGTTGGGATCCTAGTCTTAACCCACCTGAGCAATCCCGTTAGGAAGCTGTCACCTGTACTGGGCCAATCATAAGCAACCAAGGCATTCCCTGGCCCAAAGCTTTACGTATACATACCCCTTATATATGTGTGGCGACAAGAGTTGCCTCGGCTGGTTATGATTGGGCCAGTACAGGTTTCAAGAGAAATCTGTGCACATGGTAGACACCTGAAAGCATCTGACAGAGGAGGCGGCTGGAAGGCAGACCGCAACAGGATCCCAAATAAGAAAGGTTATTGCTCGAGACACAGCAATAGTCCTACTCTTTCCTTCCTCAACAGGAACCTGTCCCTACACTAATCCAGCTGTCCCTGACCTACCCACTACGCAGAATGCACTGCCAACCCAAGGGGAACAGTGCTATTTATTAGAATTACCCACACCAAAGACGGCCGCAGAGGTCAGTCAGGGCAGCAGTGTCCCATTGGGCAGATGCTCCCCTGATGGCACCTATGGAGGCCTCAGAGGAATCTAGGTTCCCTTCTTCTACTCCACCCTTCTCTGCACAGCAGCCACCGAACAGCGCCACCCTTGCAATGAGGCCAAACTACACCTGCTTGCAAACACCAATAAGAGCTCAGGCTAGCTGCCAACCCTAGGGACACACCAGCTTATGGCAGGGTCCCTACATGTTTTAAAGCTATATTCCATGAATTGTTAAAACAAATGTATGATATTTTTAATGGGAACTGTGAGTCATGGCAGAAATAGCTGACAATCTCTCTGACCTGCAGAAACAAAGTATACATTGTGTAACTGAAGCTAGCAATGATGCAGAGCAATTAAATGATGCGCTTGCAAAGCTCAAAAACACCAATAGAAAACTCCAAGAGACAGCCTGAAAAATATTCCTTTCTCTATAAAGTGTCAACATGGAAGAATCATTGCAGGAGCTAAATAGCTTTACCATCCTTGAGCAGTAGAGACATATTACATTTCTAGATGGAAAGTCACGGAGAGAAAGAAGAATAGCAAAATTGCATGAAACTCCCGCTATTCTGCCTCCTCCAAATGTTTTAAGGGATAATATAAACCTGCACGATCCTTCGCCCAGAGATCAAACCCGAGGAGCCATCTAATCACCGTCCGAGCAGAAGCAACAGAGACATGAGCTCATTGCATCAAGAAGAAAGCAGCCCTTTAAAGTGGAACTACAGGTTCTAAACTATGTGATAATAAATAGAATAGTTAAAGCAGATGTGAGCTGTAACGGAATGGCTTTTAGTTTGCTAAAGCACCGTGTATAACAAATGATCACCATTTTTTTTATATAATACTTGTTTTCACATTCCTAATGGGACCCCCTTTACTGGGAACCACATAGCACTATGTAGTGTCCCTGCGGCTACAATTTTGGAAAAGGTGCAGGGACCTTCTCCCTACATTTTCTCTAGGAACAGCAGCCCATTCAAATGAGAGGAACGAGAAGCTGCCTTCAGAACTGCAAGCAATAGGGATCCCAGACGAGCCCCTAGGTGTAGCAGCCCACCCCCCCCCCAGAGGAGACACTTGGCATGACATCTTCAGGCGCAGAGAAGGGGAAGACATAAAAAGTGCGCCTCTTAGACCTGACTTTTTCATCTCCAATCAGAATACCGTGGAGAATTCCTTGCTGCATCTGGAGGGCTTCAGGAAGATGGATGTTCTTCAGACCCTGCAAAGGGCTAAATCTGCTGGTGCATATGACCTTGCTCTTTAGGGGGTCCACCAGTTCGGGTAAGGGTCCCCACATTTCTGTTATGTGGACTTAATTGTCCCTTTTTAATTTTGGCTGATGAAGAGTTTCTCATATAGACTTTTACATACAGACTTCCATATTTCTGGTTTTCACTTATTGTTTTTTTCACTTAGAATTTTTTGTTCTTCACTAGAATTTGCATTTTTTCATTTATTATATGTGATCACTCACATTATATGAGTGCAGCTTATTTGTATACAATTTTTTTTGCACTATAGAGATATCTGACAGTTTTTGTTGCAGCTATATATAAATGGTTAACTCTAGCGCGGTATAACCTAACATTTTCTCCATTCAAATGAATTGGCTGCTGGTCCTGTGCAAATGCAGCCACCCTGAAACCGGCATAGTATGAACCTAGCCTTAAGATTGAATGTTAGACAATGTTATGTTTACCTGGCGAAAGGCTAAAAAAAGGAAATTGGCAGTAGACTCATATTTACACCGTTACATATATTATTCCTTACATTTGCTTAAATGATGAGACATTCACAAAGTATTTTTTTTTATATATAAATAGACCCAAAAGATAAAAAAAAAAAAAAGGTCTGGAGTTATACTTTAAATAAAACTGATAACACATCATACTTACAATTTTCAAATGGGTAAGAAGCCTCATGACATCAGCCATGTCTGCTAGTATGAGTAGCCGGGTGACAGCGGACAGCAGCGCCCGGGCAGCACGCACCATGGTACCACGCTTAACCGAGGAGCAAGGATCATCTGCAAATTCTGATGAGGCGATCCGCATTGTCTCTCCTGTAATAAAGGAAAAAAGTTTTGTCATGCCAATGGAAAATGTCCTTATATCACCTAACAAGAGCCCGGTAAACATTCACAATGACTGACAGCTCTGAATCATCGGTAATCTGGAGATTTGCTATTTGTTGGATTCAGGGTTTCTATAAAATGACCTGCTAATTAATACCCGTAATTATGCACTCCAATAATCCTATCTCAAAGCGAAGCAGAATGTTATCGAAACAAAAGACGATTAGGGTTTTTTTTTTTTTTTTACCAAAAGCGATTTGAATTTTTGATGTATTAAATTGACTTTCTACCTCCAGCTCTCATTATTTTAGAGCAGTCTTAAAGTGAACCTGTGCCCAGGCCCATTCAAGTAATTATCTAATCTTAGTAAGCAGTGAATGTGCTTTAAAATAAGCTATCACTGTAGTTATAGGTAATGTGGGGCAGTTTATCTTCAAAAATCACAACAAAAGCACTGAAGTTGCTCATATTTTTCTTTCAGCAGCTCAGCTCCCCCACCACTTTTTTCACTATTGTGGCTCAGCTGACCCTGCTCCCCCTTCATGGCAGTGACTAATGACCTCAGCCATCCCTGTTCCCCACTCCAAGCTGTTACTAAGCAGCTCAGCTCAGTCTGCCCCCCACTTTCAGCACTGACTAAACAGCTCAGATTCCCCCCCCCCAGCAGTGTTTAAGTAGCTCAGATTCCTCAGTTCTTGATCTGCTCTGCCCCTCCAGTGTTCACTGAAGCACCGGGTAGAGAAGGGGGTGGGCATGGCTGGCTCTGACTCTCAACCACTAGCTGAAAGGCAGAGCCAGATGTCAATCAGGCAGTGAGGTGGATCCCAACAATATTGTTGGGATCTTTCCAAAGTCTGGCAATAGCCCACTGTAAGCTGATTTTGGGTCACAGGAGTACAAAACTAAGTGTACTTTGTGACCCCCAAAAGAAGTATGGCCATAAAATCAGCTCAGTTAACCCTTTTCCCCCTTCTCACCAGTGTCTAAGCATTTCAGTTCCCCCTACTCCCCTATCACAGCAGTGACTCAGTTGCTCAGTTCACTCTGCTCTTCCCTTCTAGCAGTGTCTAAGCAGTTCAGCTCTCTCTGAGTCCCCCTTCAAGCAGTGTCTAAGTAACTCAGCTCACCCTGATCCCCCTCCCATCAGTGTCTAAGCAGCTCAGCTCACTCTGTTCACCCCTCCCATCAGTGTCTAAGCAGCTCAGCTCACTCTGTTCACCCCTCCCATCAGTGTCCAAGCAGCTCAGGTCACTCTGTTCACCCCTCCCATCAGTGTCTATGCAGCTCAGGTTTCCTGGCTCCCCCTACCAGCAGTGCCTCAACTCCTCCATATTAGTTTCATGATAGCTTTTCTTTATACAGCAAAACACTGAAGAAAAGGGGAAAAGGAAAAGGATGACGTAAAAGAGAGGTAGAGTTTTTGTACAGAGCCAAAAATGTGACAAATAAAACAAAGGAGCAAGCGTTATGGATTCTGTGACTTAGTGGGCTCAGGTTCTGTTTTCCCCAACGAGTAAACCAACCCTTTGATTTAACCAGTTATTCAGAAAGAACACAGTTTCGCCTTAGACCTCATTTAGTTAGGTGCTATTATTTCACAACATAAAGAATAGGATCTTGCATACAGAAGCTGCAGGCATGATGTGCGTATGCATATAGCATTAGTGTAATATTCACATGCGTCCAGCGGCACAGTGTACAAGGACCCTATTGGTCCTCGCCAGCTGACGTTATCAACAATAGGGGGATTCATGTACCCATCATAGACAGGATCTGTTGGCACCAGGCACTGGACACTTCTCCCCCATGTGCACTCCTTTACTGTTCACTGTACCCATTAGCCTGACAGCTACATGGGTGATGACATACCCTGTATCTCTGGCAGTGCAGACTACACACTACTAGGGATGGGTGAACGGTCGGCCCGAGCATGAGTTCGAGCCGAACTTATGCTGCGAACAATATGCGGTGTTCGCGGCAAATTCGGAACCCCGTCTATGGGACACTAACATGAAAAACCTTTGCCAGTTCTGGTGCAAACCAAACCGGGGGAGTGTTTGGTTCATCCATACACACTACTGACAGGCCCCTGCTGCCTAGCGTCTTTAAGTGCTAGAACACAGGGAGCTCCTGCCACCTAGTGTCATAGGTTCCTAGAAAACAGGCAACCTTTTCCGTCTAGTGCCCTTGGTTGCTAGAACACAGACAGCTCCTGCCTAGCATGCTATGTTGCTGGAATGCAGTTGCCAATAGAGGTCATTAGGCTGCTTAGCGCCCTTGGTTGCTAGAATATGGGCAGCTATTGTCACTAGTTTTCTACGTGGCTGAGAAGCAGGTAACCCCTGCTGTTTAGTGTCCTTGGTTGATAGGATGCAGTCACTAGGGGTGGCCAATAGGCTGCCTACCCCCCTTGGTTGCTAGAACACAGGAAGCTCCTATCACCTAGTGTCCTACATTCCTAGGAAGCAGGCGACCCTTGCTACCCAGTGTCCTTGGTTGCTAGAACGCAGGAAGCTCCTGCCACCTAGTGTCCTTGGTTCCTAGAAAGCAGGCAACCCCTGCTGCCTAGTGTCCTGGTTTGCTAGGACGCAGGCAGCTCATGCCTAGCATGCTAGGTTGCTGGGATGCAGTTAAAGTGGAGGTCAATGGGCTGCCTATTGCCCTTGATTGCTAGAGTACAGGCAGCTACTGTCACCTAGTGTCCTAGGTTTCTGGGAAGCAGGGGCGTGCTGCTGTCTAGCGTTCTTGGTTGCTAAGATGCAGTCATTTATGGTGGGCAATAGGCTGCCTAGCCCCCTTGGTTGCTAGAACATAGGAAGGTCCTGTCACCTAGAGTCCTAGGTTACTAGGAAGCAGGCAACCTTTTCCGTCTAGTGCCCTTGGTTGCTAGAACACAGACAGCTCCTGCCTAGCATGCTAGGTTGCTGGAATGCAGTTGCCAATAGAGGTCATTAGGCTGCTTAGTGCCCTTGGTTGCTAGAATATGGGCAGCTATTGTCACTAGTTTGCTAGGTGGCTGGGAAGCAGGTAACCCCTGCTGTTTAGTGTCCTTGGTTGCTAGGATGGTGGCCAATAGGCTGCCTAGCCTCCTTGGTTGCTAGAACACAGGAAGCTCCTATCACCTAGAGTCCTACGCTCCTAGAAAGCAGGTGACCCTTGCTGCCCAGTTTTCTTGGTTGCTAGAATGCAGGAAGCTCCTGTCACTTAGTGTCCTTAGTTCCCAGAAAGCAGGCAATCCTTGCCACCTAGTGTCCTTGGTTGCTAGGATCCAGGCAGCTCCTGCCTAGAATCTTAAATGGCTGGGATGCAGTTGCCATTCGAGGTGGATAGGCTGCCTAGCGCCCTTGGTTGCCTTTACAGGCAGTTTGCCACTTCAGCCCCGAAAGGTTTTACCCCCTTAATGACCAGGTAATTTTTTTGCGATACGACACTGCATTGCTTTAACTGACAATTGTGGGGTCAGGCAATGCTGTACATAAAATAACATTTATGCCATTTTCCCCACAAATAGAGCTTTCTTTTGGTAGTATTTGATCACCTCTGCGTTTTTTATTTTTTGTGCTATAAACAAAAAAAGAGCGACAATTTAAAAAAAAAAGAAACAATATTTTTTACTTTCTGCTATAAAACTTATCATAACCAATAAAAGAAAAAAAAAAAAAAACACATGTCTTCATCGTTTAGGCCAATACATATTCTGCTACATATTTTTGGTGAAAAAAAACCCAATAAGCGTATATTGATTGGTTTGCGCAAAAGTTATAGCGTCTATAAAATAGGGGATATATTTATGGCACTTTATTTATTTTTATTTTTTTACTATAATGGTAGCGATCAGCGATTTTTAGCGGGGCTGTCACATTGTGGCGGACACATCAGACACCTAACTGACACTTTTTTGGGAACCAGTGACATTATTACAGGGATCAGTGCTAAACACTGACACTGTATAAATGACACTGGCAGGGAAGGGGTTAACATCAGGGGCGATCAAAAGGTTAAGTGCATTCCCTGTTTGTGCTTTCTTACTGTTTGGGGGGTGGACTCACGGCATGGACACTGATTAGCAGAAACACAAAATTACAGTGTCCATGCCTGACAGAACGACGGTCTGCCTTGTTTACATCAGAAGACTGCCATTCTACCTCTGTGGGGAGCGATCGCGGCTGGCCGGTGGACACTGCGTCCACCGGACACGCTGATTGGCTCCCACTGTGTGCGCGATCATGCCTCCGTTGGTGCGTTTGCGCCCCCCCGTGCCCCCCAGTGGCTATTACACAAAATCATGTACAGGTACGTGATTTTGCGCAATAGACCTGACCTGCCACAGTATATATGTGTTAGGCAGTCGGCAAGGGGTTAATGTCACTAGTGTCCTAGGTTGCTAGAATGCTGTCACAAGTGGAGGCCAATAGGCTGCCTAGCACCCTTGGTTGCTAGGACACAGGCAGCTCCTGTCACCTAGTGTGCTAAGTTCCTAGGAAGCAGGTGACCCTTGCTGCCTAGTGTACTTAGTTACTAGGTCACAGGCAGCTACTGTCACTAGTATGCTAGGCTGCTAGGAAACAAGTGACCCCTGCCATTTAGTGTTCTTGGTTGCTAGAATGCAATCATCAGTGAAAGCCAATAGGCTGCCTAGTGCCCTTGGTTGCCGGAAGTTAGACAGCTACTGTCCCCTAACATTCTAAGTTGAAAGGAAGAAGGAGATGTATGCCATCTAGTGTCCTTGATTGCTAGGATGCAGTCACCGATGGTGGCCAATAGGCTACATTAACTTTGTAACTTTATTCACATGTAAACTTTACAAAAACTTTTAATGCCTGTGAGAATTCATGTTCTGTATTCCTTTAGTAAATCAGCCTTGAAGACGGTATTAAATCAATGCACATAACCTATTATTACCAAACTCTTTATATATGCTGTACTGATGAATGCTTCTGTGCTTTGACAGCATCTAATTTGTGATTACATTTCAAGAAGCGTTCATAGGTTGGAACCTTGGTTAAAACAAAAACAATACTTAAGTTATTACAAGTAGAGAGATGCAGGATGATACACTGAGACAGCTCTTTTAGGGAAAAAAAAAATCAATTTTCTCGACCATATAATTAAATTAAATCTTCTAGACCATATAAATATATCTACAGTTCTATGAAAAGAGAACAACATGAGGTGATACATTCGGAAGTGATAATTGACAGGTTTGCTGGAAAATGATATTACTGGGACCCAACGCAGTCCACTTTTAAAAGAATTGTATCTTGTTTTGGTGGTGTGTCATAGAAAATGTCATCCAATTCCGCGTACACACGAGCGGACTTCTCGTCGGACTGGACTCCGAAGGACTTTGATGGAGTTCCGACAGAGTTCCAACGAAAAGGACTTGCCTACACACGATCCCACCAAAGTCTGATCGTTTTGAACATGATGACGTACGACCGGACTAGAAAAGGAAGTTCAATAACCAGTAGCCAATAGCTGCCCTTGCGTCGTTTTTGGTCCGTCGGACTAGCATACAGACGAACGGTTTGTTTGATAGGAATTGAGTCCGTCGGAAAGATTTGAAACTTTTTCTATTTCTAAGGTCTATCAGATTTTTCAACAGAAAAGGTCAGATGAAGCCCACACACGATCAAATTGTCTGACTGATTTGTTCCGTCGGACCTTTGATGCTGAAAATTCCGGTCGTGTGTATGTGGCATAATGCATACCAGATTTTTATGTTATTTTTAAACACTGTAAAATTATTCAAAAAACCTTGAAAGAGGCAGAAACGACACTGCCTTTTTATGTCTTGATTGACCAAAAAAAGTCTGCTGGTTTAAACAGGATGTAGTAACACATAAAAAATGTGGGCATAACTGTTTATATTAACTTACAGTACATAGGTTGTTTAAATTTCACATGTTGGTATAGTAACCCTTCCCCTATAGTAACTCTTTTCCTTTTTCAATGTAGTAAAATGAATAGTGGATTCCAAGCAGAAGCAACAAGCTGTCATTGAGTTTTTGACAAAGGATTGGTGTAGGCTGTCCAACATCCACAGAAGGCTACAGAATGTTTATGTAGATGACACCATTGACAAGAGTCACCTATGACAAAACATTGCTCTTGTCATTGGTGTCATCTCCATAAACATTCTGTAGCCTTCTATGGATGTCAGACAGCCTCCACCCCTCCTTTGTCAAGAACTCAATGATGGCATGTTGCTTCTGCTTGGAATCCATTGTTTACCTGCAATGAAAAATAAGAAAAGTTACTATAGAAGAAGAGTTATTACACCAACATGTAAAATTTGAACAACCTATATAGGTTAATAAAAAAGTTATGCCCAAGTATGCATTACTTTTGCTACAGCCATTGTGGCTTGTGCCTCTACTTATATGGCGGAAGGTGTGGCCTGGTCCACCAGTGGACAGAGTATGTGTGTGAAAAATGGTGTAAATGTACATAGTTGGGGTCTTGTCCCATGCCAATGTCTACCTATTAGGAGGCGGGACTGTATGATGTATATTGTAGGCGTACAGCTTGTACATACAGCTCCCCCTTGTAGCTTCTAGGGATGGCATTGGTGTTTAGTCAAGTGGCCAAGCCCCGAGGTACACAGTACATGTTGGGAGGTAGGGACTGGTAGTATGTGTGAGAAGTAGAAGCTGTAATTGAGAGCTCCCTAGACTTTCAATTATACAGCCTGGCCCACCAGTGTATCAGAGAAATTAGTAAATTAGTAAACACATGTAAATACTTAAATCTTGTCTATATTGTAGAAATTGAATGTTCACATAATTAAGGAAATTTACAGCAATGGCACCACAAACGTAGAAGGTCATACACTTCTTTATCGAGGGTCAGTGGGAAGAATGTCCCTTGCATTGGTGGTCACTGGGAAAAAATGCCCCTTACATTGGTGGTCAGTGGGAACAATGCCCCCTTACAGTGGTGGTTAAAATGACACCCTTACAGACAGATAAAAGGATCATTTGAGTGGTGCCACTAACTCGCCGTGGCCCTGGAATTATGCAGGAATTATCAAATGACATGTCAATCAACCACAGTTCAAGGAACCTTTAGCAACCTCTGGAGGAACCCTAGGGTTCTAGGGAACCCTGGTTGAGAATGGCTGTGACATAGCTTGATCACAGACAGTGTGGACCCCATTACATTTAACCAGCTGCCAGTGAGAGAATGTTCCAGGAAGCTGACAGAGGAAAGACTCTGTCAGGGGAGACTTTCTCTTTCCCTCCTCCTCAACAGTTACCTCTGCCTAATGCTACTACCACTCTCTCTGTGCTGGGTTTGAAACACCACTCGTGAATCTTTTTAACTCATAGACATGCCTTAATGCAGGACACAGCTATTCTGCTGTTCACTGTGGCAAGCGTATGTACCAAAGAGCTCAAACGTGTGTGAGCACATGTCAAAACTTTGCAAAGTGTACACAGTTATGAGCACTAGATGCTCGTTGGGACCAAGCTGTTGACAACGGTCATGGTCACATGGGGTTTAGGGGGTAAATACATTGATCTAAGCTGGAGTAATACTTTGTAATTTGATGTTGACTGCTGATTTCATTGATGTTGTCCAAACACTACTCTGTCATATAATTCTATGTCTTGTGCCATCCCTTACAATTAAAGTATGGAAGTCTGCAGTATGAGAGTCTAATGCCGTATACACACGGACAAACTTTTCGACCAAACTGGTCCGACTGACCGAATCCAGTGGACAATCCGACCATACGAATCTGTCAGACTTTGGTGTGATCGTGTGTAGGCAAGTCCGTTCGTTCAACAGTCCATCGGAAGTCCGTCAAAAGTCCGTCGAAAGTCCATCGGAAAGTCCGTCAGACCAGTCCGGTCGAAAAGTCCACCCCTGTGTACGCGGCATCAGTCAAAAATCCAGTTATTATGTCATGCATAAGCCTCATAAAGTAAACTTTCAAGACCTGGATGAGCTGCTGGTGGCACTGTGCTTCCCAGAGTAGAATGTTGTCGTTTTGGTGTCCACCAGCAGGTGTCTGCCAGGACGAGTATTTCGGCCCCCCCTACTAGTGTCTCTAACCTCAGTGTTTTGCTCTGCTGCCAGAGGCTGCTTGCAATTTATTCTGATCCTGACCCTGATCTTGCTTATACCCTGTATCCTGTGCCCTACTGCCTCTAATCTTCTCCTCTTGTTCCTAAACCCAGTCCTGGCACCCCCTTCCTATCTGTTCCGCGTGCACAAGTTACCCAGTTGATCTGCGTTCTCCATTTTGTGTATTGCATATAATCAGTCTGTTAGGATTTCTGTTACTCTGTTAGGTTGCTAGTATTTTTGTCATTGGGGTATGGTTCACTAATATCTTTATGTTTGCTATGTGTTGGTGTTTGTATGGTTTTGGTTTCAATGTAAAAAATCTAACTTAAAGCCCACACAGTCTGGTCCCAGTCTCCTTAGTGTAGCCACTCAGATCTAGCCATCCCTGCTTCTGATTCTTGACATAAAGACATAAAGTCATCATTTGTGTCTCCCCCTCCAAGACACTGCAGCTCACAGTCAGTGGAAGGGTTTCAGCAACAGAGGCAGTGCTGTCAAACCAGAAAGACAAGCTACAGTTGTGAATCAGCAGTGACAATGCTGATAGCCACACCCCCATTTTTTAAATAAAATATTTATTTTAAAATAATAAGTAAAAAAAAGTAAACATTTTATTTAAAGTGGTGTTCCGGCCGAAATTATACTTTTTAAATAAAAATACCCCTATAATACACAAGCTTAATGTATTCTAGTAAAGTTAGTCTGTAAACTAAGGTCCGTTTTGTTAGTTTATAGCAGTAGTTTGTTATTTTATAAACTTACAGCAGGCCGTGGCCATCTTAAGTGTGGGCATCTGAAACCAGACTGTATTTCTTCCTGCATCTCATCCTTGCAGATCTCGCACATGCTCAGTGCAGCACAAGCAGTGTAAAAGGTTTCAGGTCAGGTTTCCATAGCAACGGCAGTGTCAGAGGAAGTTGCCACCCCTTCCCAGAAGGCATTGCAAACAGGAAATGATGCGATGGGCCACGGCCAGGGAGGGGGAAGTGAAAAATGAATACAGATATACAGTAGGTGCTGAGAAAAAAAATAAAAAAATATCCAATTTGTTTACAGTGCACGTTTAGTGAGGGATGCTGAAGAGTTGTAAAAGTGGGTGGAACTCCACTTTAACCTCTTGCCAACCAAGTAACGCATATGCACAGCAGCATTGACAGTGGATTCTGTGCTGAGAGCACGCTCATTGTGCACTCCCAGCATAATGACCAAGATGTCACAGACAGCTCCGGATCTCTAGTCATGATTGATAGACAGCAGGATAAACTCTCAATCATGTGACCACGTGACAGGAAATCCCAGTGATCACGCTTAACCACCTCATGCCCGCCGGCCGTCAAATAATGGCTAGGCGGAGCGGCTCTCGTTCTGGGAGGCCATCATATGACCCAATCAGACACACCGCTACACCGATCTCGGTAAAGAGCCTCTGTCCAATCACTGCTGATCACGATGTAAACGGGAAGAGTCGTTGATCAGCTTTTCCTCACTCGCGTCTGACAAACACGAGTAGAGGAGAGCTAATCGGCTGCGCTCCTGACAGGGGGGGTCTGTGCTGACTGTCCCCCCTTCAGGTGCTCACCCAGGACCACCAGGGATTGGCACCACCCTGGACCACCAGGTATGCTACCCTAGACCACCATGGAATTGCCAATCAGTGCCCAGGCAGCTGCCAATCAGTGCCCATCCCCAATGCCTGCCAGTGCCATCAGTGATGCCTATCAATGCCATCTATCAGTGCCACGTATCAGTGCCCAGCAGTGCCGCCTGTCAGTGCCACCCATAAGTACCTATCAGTGCAGCCTTTTAGTGCCCATCAGTTTTCGCCTATCAGTGTCCATCAGTGACCACCAGTGCCACCCATGAGTGCTCATCAGTGCCGCCTATCAATGCCCATAAGTGCTGCATATAAGTGCCGCCTATCAGTGCCACCTATCAGTGCCCATCGTCAGTACCCATCAGTGCCACCTCATTTGTGCTGCCTTATTAATGCCCGTCAGTGCCGCCTTATCAGTGCCCATCGGTGAAGGAGAAAAACTTACAGTATTTACAAAATTTATAGCAGAAACAAAAGAAAAATTTTAGGTTTTTTAATTTGTTTAGCAAAAAATAAAAAACGCAGGTGATCAAATACCACCAAAAGATGGGAACGAAATGATAACAATTCTGTTTGGGTACAGTATAGCATGACCGCGCAATTGTCATTTAAACAGCAACAGCCCTGAAAGCTGAAAATTGACTTGGGCAGGAAGGAGGTGTAAGTGCCCGGTATCGAGGTGGTTACTCTACAAACTGGGGTCTGTGGGTATGGACCATAGGGTTTGTTCTTGAATAGAAAACTGGCTACAGGGGAAGGTCCAAAGGGTGCTGATAAATAATAAAATAACGTGTACTCAAAATGGTCTAGAGTGGTTAATGGGGTACCCCAAGGCTCTGTCCTGGGACCAATTCTGTTTAATTTATTTATAAATGATATAGAGGATGGGATAAATGGCTCAACCTCAGTGTTTGCTGACAACACAAAAAAAAGTAGGGCAATAGCATCACAGCAGGGTATAGAAATCTTACAATAGGGTCTGAATAAATGAATGGGGTTGGCAACCAGATGGCAAATGACAATGGCACTTGGGGGTTAAAAATATAAACGCAAGTTCTCACTAGGGTGAGAATCCCTGGGGGATTCCAGGATGGAGAAGGATCTGGGGGTCCTAGTAGAAGACAGACTGAGCAATAGAATGCATTGGCAAGCTGCAGCAAGCAAAGCCAGCAGAATATTAGCATGCATTAACCACTTGCCGACCATCCGCTGTCATTATACTGTGGCAGGTCGGCTCATTTCTTCGAATCACCGTAGCTGTACGTCGGTCCGTTTTACAGCTATAGCACGGCGGGGAAGCTGATTCACGTGTCCGGCGGCCGCGATCGCTCCACAGAGAGCCAGAACGGGGATCTGTCAATGTAAACAAACAGATCCCCGCTCTGACCGGGAAGTACAGAGTGATCGTCTGTTCCTAGTGATTAGGAACAGCGATCTCTCTGTACTCCCAGTCAGTCCCCTCCCCCCACAGTTAGAAGCACCTCCCAGTGAACACATTTAAAAAGGGAATTTACTCCAGAGATAAAATTATAATCCTGCCACTTTATAAAACTCTGGTTCGGCCACATCTGAAGTATTCCATCCATTTCTGGTCACCAATCCTACGGAAGGATGTGCTGGAGCTGGAGAGAGTCCAGAGAAGGGCAACAAAATTAATAAGGGGGCTGGAGGACCTAAACTACGAGGAACGACTACAAGCACTAAATATATTCTCCCTGGAGAAGAGTCGCTTGGGATGAGATATGATAGTGATAAATAGGGATGGGCCAAACACCAGGTTCGGTTCGCACCAGAATATGCGAAAAGGCAAAACATTTGTGCGAACATGCGAACCCCTTCTTAAAGTCTATGGGACACGAACATGAAAAATCCAAATCGCTCTTTTTAAAGGCTTATATGCAAATTATTGCCATAAAAAGTGTTTGGGGACCCGGGTACTGCCCCAGGGGACATGTATCAATGCAAAAAAAAACGTTTTTAAAACGACCGTTTTATCAGAAGCAGTAATTTTAATAATGCTTAAAGTTACTCAATAAAAATGAAATATTTCTTTAAATATTGTGCCTGGGGGGGGGGGGGGGTCCCCTTTAGTCTGCCTGTAAAGTGGCGGATGTGTGATGTGTTTTAAAAATGCTGCAGCAATATGACATTTCTAAATGAAAAAATGTCATTTAAAATTACTTGCGGCTGTAATGTATTGCCGGCTTCCAGAAATATAGCTGAAAAATCAAGGAAAAAATTGGCGTGCCCCACCCCAGTTCATACCAGGCCCTTCAGGTATGGTATGGATTTTAAGGGGAACTTCGTGCCAAGATAAAAAAAATTAAAAAAAAACAGTGTGCCCACTCCCCCCCCAAATCCATACCAGGCCCTTCAGTGCTGATATGGATTTTAAGGGGAACTCCATGCTGAAATGTAAAAAAAAAATTGGCGTGGGTTCCCCCCCCAAATCCATGCTAGACTCTTATCCAAGCATGCAGCCTGGAGGACAGGATGGGGGGGGACGAGTGAGCCCTCCACCCCCCGAACCATACCAGGCCACATGCCCTCTACATGGTGGAAGGACCATGGTGGAAGGACCACGGTGGAAGGACCATGGTGGAAGGACCATGGTGGAAGGACCACGGTGGAAGGACCACGGAGGAAGGACCACGGTGGAAGGACCACGGTGGAAGGACCATTGTGGAAGGACCACGGTGGAAGGACCATGGTGGAAGGACCATGGTGGAAGGACAGGCTTCCTAATTATAGTATGATGTAACTATGATCAGGAAGCCTGTCCTTCCACCTGACAAAAATATAGGGCTGCAGTGAACGGCTGGGAAGGGGTTAAAAAACATTTTTGATTATATTTCAACAAATTTAATAGAGAGCAGATCAATGTCAGACAGTTTGCAAAGCATGCTGACCTTTTTAATAATAAATTCCAGCACTGCCTGTGTTCTTAATGTCAACCTGGGTACAACTGACTAGGCCAGACAGTACCATCTATGTTAGGGAAAAGAAAAGGAGAAGTTCACCCTTCTAAAATATTTAGCTGTGTAACCTGGTCTTAAATCAGATCATCACAGTATGTTGAGCTTAAGTTTTACTACATTACCAGATGGATCTCACCAATCAATAGGGTCTTCTATGAAACTTGCAGACACTATGGTTTCTCAGCAAAACACCTCCGGAAAGTGTGCCTACAGTTTAACTACACACTGGCTGCAAGGCGTGACTATAAAATAGGCATACATAACATTTGAAATGTACCTTACCTTTATCTGTTAATTTTTTTCTTTTAGTCGGGAATGTAATATCTAAAGAAAACATTCCTTTTATAGGTTTCTGATTGAAATATCTGCACTCAAACAATAGTCACAAAGGGGGTTAACAGGTTCATCTCAGGAAACGCGGTGATGCATTGCAGGAACATATGTAGGAGAGAGTTTCGTTCTCAGCACAGGTGATTCTTGTGGCTGTAACATTTCTGCTGTGGGGTTTTCTACTCGATCAATTCACGTTTATGCAGGAAAAGTTCACCTGACATTTAGGGTTGTCTGAATGAATAGCGAGGCCTCGGAGAAAACAGCAACCTCCATAAGGAAAGACGAAGGCTTACCAATACCCGCTCCCAGATGTGTATGCAGAACAGTGCTTTATAAATAAACTTTGTCATTTAGCAATAGATCTGAACAAGAAGGATCTAATGAATGCGTTCCGCAGGATGACAAAATATATATATGTATATCAGTGGCGTAGCGTGGGTTGTCAGCGCCTGGGGCAAGGCAAGTAATTTGCGCCCCCTAACCTGTGGACTTTTAGCACTCCCCGAGTCCTGTCCCTTCCCTTCCTACAATAGTACTAACCAACCTGATTCCTATACTGACCACTACACTCTACTGTCCACTACACTGACCACTATACTACACTGACTACTATACTGTCCACTACACTATACTGCTCACTACACTGACCGCTATACTGTCCACTACACTATACTGCCCACTACACTATACTGACCACTATACTGTCCACTACACTATACTGCCCACTACATTATACTAACCACTATACTGTCCACTACACTATACTGCCCACTACACTGACCGCTATACTGTCCACTACACTATACTGTCCACTACACTGACCACTATACTTTCCACTACACTATACTACCCACTACACTAACCACTACACTATACTGTCTACTATACTGACCTCTATACTGTCCACTACACTATCCACTATACTGACCACTACACTGACCACTATATTGTCCACTATACTATACTGTCCACTATACTATACTGTCCGCTATACTTACCACTACACTATACTGTCCACTACACTATACTGCCCACTACACTGACCACTATACTGTCCACTACACTATACTGCCCACTACACTGACCGCTATACTGTCCACTACACTGCCCACTATACTGCCCACTACACTATACTGTCCACTATACTGTCCACTACACTATACTGTCCACTACACTGACCACTATACTGTCCACTACACTGCCCACTATACTGTCCACTACACTGCCCACTATACTGCCCACTACACTATACTGTCCACTATACTGCCCACTACACTATACTGACCACTACACTATACTGACCACTATACTGTCCACTACACTATACTGACCACTACACTATACTGACCACTACACTATACTGACCACTATACTGTCCACTACACTATACTGCCCACTACACTATACTGACCACTATACTGCCCACTACACTATACTGCCCACTACACTATACTGACCACTACACTATACTGACCACTATACTATACTGCCCACTACACTGACCGCTATACTGTCCACTACACTATACTATCCACTATACTGACCACTACACTGTCCACTATACTGACCACTATATTGTCCACTATACTTT
>JBBGZY010001415.1:0-222500 GCA_037952925.1 Lithobates clamitans | reverse complement strand
CAGGGCAAAAGGATAAGGCCATCCATTTCCAGGGACACTGTATACAGACACCATTGTCCTTTCACCTTGCTGAGAAAGATCCTGCTTTCTTCACTTGATAATCTGGGCAAGTTGTGTTGTTTGGCCCTGCTATTCAGGAGTTTATGTGCATCAATGAAAGTGGCTAGCTGAAGACACAAGGTTTTATCTGTTCTTCAAAAGGACTGAAGCTACTAGTGCCATACGGACCCTCACACACATATTCAGGGCTCTGTATATGCAGTGGGTGTGTGGGACAGTTCATCTAGGTGGTTAAGCCATTACATGTTGATTGAAATAAAGTGTTTAAAGTTGGGCCTTTGGTGTCAGGGGACAGAAGAGAGAGGTCTGACACAAAGAGGATAATTCCTCTGCTCTCCTCCTGCCTGGACTCATAGAGCCAACCTGAGTAAAGGTAACCAATCTGATACGGATTGCCATATTGTGATTTATTTGCCATGTAAGTGTGCCTCTTCTTTTGGGGTTATTCTTAGGTTTTGGATCCCCTGAAAGCAGCCTGAATATAGTATTGAGCTATATTGCTCAAAACCTCAGTTATTGCTCTCCCATTGCATTCCTTGAACATATATATTGTTACTGTTTGTTACCTTTCCACAGAAATATTGCAGTAAAGACAATGTCTGTGTTTTATCATAACGTGTGTGTTTCTCATTGGCTTTTGCACTTACACTATTGCCAGGTGTGCCAGAGGGGGCTGAGACTGTTAATGGGGTTGAGAGGCAGAGTAGCGGACTAAACAAACTTAAGCAGCTCCTCCAGGGGTAGCGCTACAATTGCAAAATACTACAAAGCAGATTATGAAAGCTGCACAAACATGGACTCTTCGCAGCAAGGACTCTGTGGCTCAAGCAGTGTAACATGTGGCTGCAAATGTAATTCTCCCCTTTACCACAACAAAAAATCTAGCTGAGAACCATATCAGAAAACAGTTCAGAACACAGCTACTTGCACTTAACCTCAGAAACAGCATCTCCCCACCATGAGATCCAGGGTAGATCTGGTAACACAGGCAAACATTTAGAAGGATGTCAAACAAAACCAAAGAAAGTTCCTAGCTTAACTTGCCCACCAGTTTGCAACCAACCTGTCAGGTCACCTTGAGGCTAGGTGACAGATGCACTCTGTAGGAGTCAGAAGTGCACCGCTAGGTAGTGGACTCTAGGACTGACTGCTGCGGATTGAACCATGGGAGGTTCAGGAAGCAGGTCTACTGGATCACTGACACAGATCCCACTGGGAGCTAGAGCATAGATTCCCCAGGGTGCGGAGTCCAAGAGCCAGCAGGTGTTCACCAGAGCCTCTAGTGGTGAGGATGGACTGCGCTGCAGTCTGGCTCCAGGTCGCGGCCCCCAGGGTCTCACAGCTCGCGCTCACGGTAGACTACAGGAGAAGAGGAAGGAGGCAGCAGGCTGGAAAACAAGGAAAGTAAGGGACAAGCCAAGGGGCTACAAGCAGACAAGGACAACAGAGTTCACGTCAAGGTTCAGGGTCACAGGCAAACAGGGATGGTCGGGGACACGCCAAAGGTCAGGGTCACGAGCAGACAGGAATAGTTAGGAACAGGCCAAAGTCGGTAACTGGAATCAGATGTAGGGAACACAGCAAGTACACACGAAAGTTAACACACAAAGGTTGATCAGCACTGCTGGCTTGCAGTGCACAGGTTAATATGGGGTTCCCTGATAGGAGCTGGGTTGGAGCCATGCTAGAGGAGAGTTTACAAAAGCAGTCAGGTGAGGGTCAGCTGGTCTCTAGAGATGAACACATGGAGACAGGTAAGCTGACAGACAACTCTATTGCATAACCATGACACAACCAAATTATCCTGTTTAACAGTATGCATTAAAGACAGAGGTTTAGTTTGCACACATTTGCAAATACATTCAAATACATCCACTTCACGGCACCTCAATAGTCCTTGCTCTAAATTTTGAGAGCCCCCACAGTGGAAGAACATTTAGAAGAAGCCCAAGGCACACAGGACATGGGGCCACCACACTGGACTGGAGTAGTCTGGATCAGTGCTCTCCACAGTACCTAAGCTGGCCCAAACAAACTATTTCCTTCACTAACATGTGTGACCACTAGGTGTGCTGTATAAACTGTATGCAATTGAGGCTACATACAGTATACAGCACAGTGTTCTGGGTGCGAGACAAAATAGCATCGGTCTGAGCGGCACTCAGCCATTCATAGGCAGCTTTGTATTCTACCAATGGATACAAAGCTTCCTCTGATTGGCTGAGTATGAGATTGTGACATCATCAGACCACCTCTCTGACTCAGTCAAGTCAGTCTTGATTGGCCCAGCACTGTCTATTGGGGATGAGAACCCTGTGTAAGCTCCAACTAAAGCAACTAGGAGCTTCCTTTCTTCATTTCCAGTGACTAAACAGATCAGGGGCTCCTGGAGTGAGGCTTTAAAGCCAACATGTTTCTTTGTCCTTCATTGAGAAACCACAGGTTTGCTTTAGAGCATCATTGTAGGGGTTAATTTAGGTTTTGGGTTTAATCTTTCATACCCAAAGCCCCAGGCTGAGCATTACCTGCCACAAACCAACATAATGACAAAAATATGACTACCCAGTGGCTTAGTGGCTATCACTCCAGCCTAGCTGTGTACTAACATCCTTGGTTCAATTTCCAAATAGGACACTACCTGCATAGAGATTCCATGTTCACTCTTGCCTGCGTGGTTCCTCCCACCCAACAAATTGGCTCCTGACGTATGTGTATGCATGTGAGATAAAAAGCTTAGATTGTAAGCTCCACGGGGGCAGGAACTGATGTAAATGTAAAAGCAATGTGCAAATTGTTGAGGCTCTATAAACACCCACAATAAAATAATTCAATAAGGAGACATAAAGGTGTAACATTTTGGATATACATTCTGATAGACATGCATGTAACTGATGAATACCTTTAAAAATCAAACTAGAACATTTTTCTTTTTATTTATTCAGCTTATTAAAATCTGATGCTGCAGGTACGAAGGGTAATGGAGCAATTTTATGATGCTCTTTAGAATAGCAGCCCCTGTAGGGACGATGGTGTTGCGGTCTTTGAATGGTTACCGGCACGGCAATGGCCCCGCTTTTGCTTACCTTTGAAAAGTCTTGGCGTTAAGCTCATAAAATACGGAGCACGCTCTCCCAAAGCACATTTTTATGTCTAACACGACGATGAATGATTTATGAGTATTTTGACTTTTTTGTTCGGTTTGATGGCGCTTCATTGAAAGCCCTACAGCTAGTTAAATCCACTCTGGCATTTTATCCTATAAAAGACCTACAAAGGCAGTAACAGAAGACAGAGGCTGCACATCACCGTGTTGCCGGGATCTAAATGCAATAGGTCCCTTTACAGGACGAATATCGCAAATTTAAAAATTTAATACCTGCTACGGAGAGATCTTTCTGATTAAAGTGAGAATCAAGGCAAAAAATAAAATTACTCTGTGAATGCCTAATCTCGGTATTTTTTTTTACTATGACCGATTCTCTTTCCGATAAAAGTGGTCCCGTGGGCAGATTCGCTGTGCAATCGCTTTTAGAAGCCCTCCTGTCGCTTCCCGGTTGTTCCCAGGCTTACCTGATCCATCGGTAAAGCCTGGGAACAATCCAATGTGGCCGTTAGCTGTGTATAGGGACAAACGAGGCAAGATGGCCATAGCTCTTCTCTATACCCTTGGAGGACCAGAGCAAAAGTTAAAAAATATATATATTTTTTTGCTTTTACTTTTAAAGGTAAATGAGGGATCTGGGGTCATTTTGACCTCAGGTCTCTCAATAAAGTACCTGTCATCCTTATTTCTATTATAAGGGATGTTTGCATTTATTGTAATAGGACTGCATCTCTGGAGCTCAGCCACAGTGATCTTTGGGTTCTTCTTTACCTCTCTCACCAAGGCTCTTCTCACCCGATAGCTCAGTTTGGCCAGACGGCCAGCTCTAGGAAGGGTCCTGGTCGTCCCAAACATCTTCCATTTAAGGATTATGGAGGCCACTGTGCTCTTAGGAACCTTAAGTGCAGCAGAATTTTTTTTGTAACATTGGCCAGATCTGTGCCTTGCCACAATTCTGTCTCTGAGCTCTTCTGGCAGTTCCTTTGATCTCATGATTCTCATTTGCTCTGACATGCACTGTGAGCTGTAAGGTCTTATATAGACAGGTGTGTGGCTTTCCTTATCAAGTCCAATCATTATAATCAAGCACAGCTGGACTCAAATGAAGGTGTAGAACCATCTCAAGGATGATCAGAAGAAATGAACAGCACCTGAGTTAAATATATGAATGTCACAGCAAAGGGTCTGAATACTTAGGACCATGTGATATTTCAGTTTTTCTTTTTTAATAAATCTGCAAAAATGTCAACAATTCTGTGTATTTCTGTCAATATTGGGGTGCTGTGTGTACATTAATGAGGAAAAAAATGAACTGAAATGATTTTAGGAAATGGCTGAAATATAACAAAGAGTGAAAATTTAAGGGGGTCTGAATACTTTCCGTCCCCACTGTAAATAATGTTTGGGGGTTCTAAGTAATTTTCTAGCAAAGAATACAGATTTAAACTTTTAAACAAAAAAGTTCCAGAAAAGGCCCGGTCTTCAAGTGGTATACATAAACCCAACCATGAAATCTCTTTGTATAAGCTTTTATTTGGTAACATTACCACTTCAGCCCTGGAAGGTTAAGTTCCCTTCATGACCAGGCCATTTTTTGCGATTTACGGCGCTGTGTTACTTTAAGTAAAAATTGTGCGGTCATGCAACGCCGTACACAAATAAAATTGATGTATTTTTTATCCCACAAATAGAGCTTTCTTTTGGTGGTATTTGATCACCTCTGCGGTTTTTATTTTTTGCGCTATAAACAAAAAAAGACCGACAATTTAAAAAAAAAACAAAACATTTTTTTACTTTCTGCTATAAAACACATCTAATAAAAAAAATGTAAAAAATCTAATTTTTTCATCACTTTAGGCTGATATGTATTCTGCTACATGGTTTTGGAAAAAAAAACAATAAGTGTATATATTGATTGGTTTGCACAAAAGTTATAGCGTCTACAAACTATGGGATATCTTTAAAAAAATTTTATGTATTTTTTTTTATACTAGTAATGGCATCGATCAGCGACTTATAGCAGGAATGCAACATTGCCGTGGACAAATTGGACACTAAGTAACACTTTTTTGGGGAACAGTGACACTAATACAGTGATCAGTGCTAAATAAATATGCATTGTCACTGTACTAATTACACTGGCAGGGAAGAGATTAACATCAGGGGCGATCAAAGGGTTAAATGTGTTCCCTGGGAGTGCTTGCTAACTGTGTTTCGGTGCTTTGACTGGGGGAAGACAGAGATTTGTGTTCCTGCTTAGCAGAAATCTCCATCTTCCCCTCTCACAGAACGGCGATCTGCCTTGTTTACATAGGCAGATGGCCTTCTGCCTCTCTTTGGAATGATCGCCTGGGGAAAATCGGGTCCACCAGACCCGCTGATTGGCTCCCGCTGTGTCCAATCACAGCAGGAGCAGGTCGCCGGCATGCCTGCGAGCCCCAAAAATAAAGATGATGTACAGGTATGTCATTTTGGGCTGAAGGGCCGCCCTGCCGCAGTACATGTACGTGGGGCGGTCTGGAAGCAGCTAAAATATTTTGCAATCTTTTAAAATCTGCATTATTCATTAAAACAATGTAGCCAGGAGCTGGCTATTGTGGCTGCAATTCAGGGACAGTATGCAGTGTTATTAATGTGGAGCTGTCTCCTTCTAGTGTTGAACAGAGCAAAGCATTATGGGATGTGTAGTTCAAAATGCTGGGGTTTCAATCTCAGTAGGACTGGCCTGAACTACAACCACCAGATTGCTGAAAGTAAAGAACAAACTGCTGGGAGAGGATATAAAATGACCGCTCTCTTGGGACATCGGCCTGGATCTGCCAGCAGGAGCTCTGCGGCCGAGTTGCGGCCTGCATATGAGAGAGTTATCTACAGCTGCATATAGAGGGACATCTGTGGACAGCATTGCTTCCTATCTACCAATGGTCCGGAGGCTGTTCCTGATCCTTCAGCATTGCCTGCACTTCAGATCTGGGTAGGCCGCGGCGCAGTGTGACAGAGGTCAGACACCATCCCCTGAACCAGGACCCAGAGGGAGTTTCTGAAAGAGTATTCGCCATCATCTGCATTGCTACCAGCAACATCTGTTGTGCTGTGGGTGAGCGGGCACCTGCATATAGACATCATTGTCCCTGCATGCATTCCTGATACTTCTAGTGCAACTGGATACAAGTTCAGTCAATCCCATAGACACTGTATGCAGACATCTGTGCCGTGCTCACATCCCTCTCATCAGTCGTTCCACTGGATACAATACTAGTGAAATGGCTTACATTGTGACCACTTGTGTTTAGGTCATGCAGGAAAATTCTGCATTCCAAAAGGGGCCAATCACATATCAGTTAAAGTTACTTTGCTCTAACCTCACGGAATATTCCCTTCATCATACTTTAAGTGCTAGCTGAAGATTTGCCAGATTCTGCAGGGTTTCCATTAACCTCTTGTATCCTTGTATCCTCTCCTTAGTGTCACAAGTGACTAAGTGCTGTCTGACACAAGGGAACCTGCTCTCATCCTCTGGAACTCTACTTAAAGGAGCCAGCCAATTTAATCACAATAGTTTGCTAATGTTTGTTAATTGTTTGATGTTAAGTGCCTGTGGGCTGAGGGGATAGAGGGGATTGGCCTGACATAGTTCTATTAAAGCGGAGTTCTGCTTAAAGAAAAAAAAATACAAGTCAGCAGCTACAAATACCGCAGCTGCTGACTTTTAATAATCGCCCACTTACCTGTCCAGGGTCCAGCTGGGCACCCACTGCGCATGCGCGAGCCATGCCGTGACTGGCCGGGCAGTCATCTGGGACCTGTGAGGTGTCCCAGATGATTGCCAAGAGGGAGGGGGGAGAGGTGATCTCCCTTCTGTTGCCGCGGTGCGCCGGGAGGAAGTGGGAGCTGGGACCCTCTAAAAAAAGGGTACCGGCTACACCCCCAAAAAAAATGACATGCCAAATGTGGCATGTCAGGGGGTCACCTCCATTCCAGTTCCATTTTTGGGTGGTACTCCACTTTAAGTGTACTTTGCATTTCACCTTGCTAACATAAATCTTATTTTGTTCAGATAAAATAACTTGATAACTAACAGGGTTATGGTTTGCCATTTTATGTGTCACTTTTACCACAGTAAACAAACTTGAACTGCTTCACTGATATTGTGTAAGTTTCTTGTTATTGGTGTCAATGGTAAAAAAATGACTGAACCCAAGGTGTCAGAGGTATCGGAGGACTTGCAGAGTCAGAGCAACCAGTGGGATACAGATCACGAGGGTAGCTCTACAATAATATCTGGTGATCCTGCCATGAAGGCTTTTTCTCAGGTACTTCCCATTATGGGGTGACAACACTTTGTCCCTGTCTTCCATTTGTTCTTTAGCATTGTCACCCTGTTATGTGTGCTTTTAGACTCCACTCACACTCGTGCGACTTGTAATGCAACTTTGGACATTAAAGTTGCATGACAAGTCGTTCCGCATGTTTTCCAATGATACCCATTCATATATGCGTGTCTTAAAGTTGCAGCAACTTCAAAATAGTTCATGCACTACTTTTGTGCAACTTGAGGGCCATAGACTTCAATATTAACCCTCAGAAGTTGCATGAGGCCCGGTTCACACTGGTACGACAACCGCTCTGACTTTGAGAGCACAAGTCGCGTGACATCTAAAAATCAATGTTTCCCTATGAGAGCCGTCTTAACTGGTCCAACTTGTGTTGGTCGACTTTGGAAAAGGTTCCTGTACTACTTTGGTCAGACTTCAGTTCAGTTTCAGCCCATACAAATGAAGTCGTATCCAAGTCGGATCAGCATCTTAACTGATCCGACTTGTGACATGCGACTTGTGCTCAGAGGCAATATTGGCACTGCAAAATGTATTGAACCCCCCTCCCCCCAAAATCCATACTAGACCCAACTTGCACTCATCTTAAGTCGAATCCTGTTCATTAAAGTCTGACCGATGTTGGATTGGAAGTTGCACGACTTTCATGTCGGAGCAGTATGAATCGGGCCTGAAAGTCGTACCTAAATGTTATACAACTTGTAGTTGTCCATTATCACTGGTCAAAGTCAAAGTTCTATCCAAGTTGCACCCATCCAAAGTTGCATCAAAGTTGCGTTATAGTTGCACCAAAGTTGCACTCCAAAGTCGGCGCAACTTTGGAGTTGCACAAGTGTGAATGGAGCCTTAGGCCTGATTCACACTTTTTAGTGCTTTTAACATGGTTTCCTATAGAACACAATCTGTTGTACAAATCTGCAAAATGCAAAAAGCACTAAAAATGCATAGGTGTGGGCCTTAGTGGAGACTTTGGATTAAATTAGCTCAGGCATGTTGTGTCATTGTCACCATCAGGCAAGCTGCAAATGAGCAATAACATGCAGCTACTGCCAGTCAGGAAATGGCTGAAAAAAGGCTACAGGAAAAGAAAACAAAAATGAAGGATAAAAAAAGGTAAAAACTATATTTTAAAGCAGTAGTTAACCCGCGGCAGTTAAAAAAAACAAACAAACAAACAAAATAAAAACAAATAAAAACAAATATGGTTGCACTCTATACCCTTAAACTTTAAATCATGATGATAAGTGATCAATACATGATAACTTGAAAAAAACTGGAAAAAGTCCCTCAAATAAATAAAAGTGTTCAGTGACACTAAGTAGAGATTCCCATAGCAGTCGGCCAGACTTCCAATCGACCAATCTCTAACAATTAGTAAAGATTAGGGATGAGCTTCGAGTTCGAGTCGAACTCATGTTCGACTCGAACATCGGCTGTTCGCCAGTTTGCTGAACAGCGAACAATTTGAGGTGTTCGCGGCAAATTCGAAAGCCGCGGAACACCCTTTAAAAGTCTATGGGAGAAATCAAAAGTGCTAATTTTAAAGGCTTATATGCAAGTTATTGTCATAAAAAGTGTTTGGGGACCTGGGTCCTGCCCCAGGGGACATGGATCAATGCAAAAAAAAGTTTTAAAAACGGACGTTTTTTCGGAAGCATTAATTTTAATAATGCTTAAAGTGAAACAATAAAAGTGTAATATTCCTTTACATTTCGTACCTAGGGGGTGTCTTTAGTATGCCTGTAAAGGGGCGCATGTTTCCCATGTTTAGAACAGTCTAACAGCAAAATGACATTTCAAAGGATAAAAAGTCATTTAAAGCTGCTCGCGGCTATTAATGAATTGCCAGTCCGACAATACACATAGAAGTTCATTGATAAAAACGGCATGGGAATTCCCCATAGGTGAACCCCGAACCAAAATTTTTTTTAAAATGGCGTGTGGTCCCCCCAAAAATCCATACCAGACCCTTATCCGAGCACGCAACCTGACAGGCCGCAGGAAAAGAGGGGGGGACGAGAGAGCACCCCCCCCTCCTGAACCGTACCAGGCCACATGCCCTCAACATTGGGCCTCATCCCCACAACCCTTGCCCGGTGGTTGTGGGGGTCTGCGGGCGGGGGGCTTATCGGAATCTGGAAGCCCCCTTTAACAAGGGGACCCCCAGATCCCGGCCCTCCCCCCTGTGTGAAAGGGTAAGGGGGTACAAAAGTACCCCTACCATTTCACAAAAAAAGTGTCAAAAATGTTAAAAATGACAAGAGACAGTTTTTGACAATTCCTTTATTTAAAAGCTTCTTCTTTCTTCTATCTTTTATCTTCTATCTTCTATCTTCCTTCAGTTTCTTCCTCCATCTTCTTCTTCTTCTGGTTCTTCTGGTTCTTCCTCCGGTGTTCTTGTTCGTCATCATCCTCTGCGGCATCGGCATCTTCTTCCCTTCCTCTTCTTGGGCTGCTCCGCATCCACCATGAAGGGAGGCTCCCGCTGTGTGAAGCTTCTCCTCTTCTAACGGTTCTTAAATAACGGAGGGCGGGGCCTCCCGGTGACTCCGCCCCATCTGACGCACAGGGACATGATGAGGGCATTCCCAGTGACATCAGAGGGGGGTGGACAGGGAAGTCACCTGGCGTCAGAGGGGAGCGGGGTCACTGGGTGGCTTCGCCCTCCATTATTTAAGAACCGTCAGAAGAGGAGAAGCGACACACAGCGGGAGCCTCCCATCATGGTGGATGCGAAGCGGCCCGAGAAGACGAAGGGAAGAAGACGCGGGCGCCGCAGAGGAAGATGCCGGACGAGAACACCGGAGGAAGAACCAGAAGAATCAGGAGAAGAAGAAGATGGAGGAAGAAACTGAAGGAAGATAGAAGATAGAGGATAGAAGAAAGAAGAAGCATTTAAATAAAGGAATTGTCAAAAACTGTCTCTTGTCATTTTGAACATTTTTGAAATTTTTTTTGTGAAATGGTAGGGTTACTTTTGTACCCCCTTACCATTTCACACAGGGGGAAGGGCCGGGATCTGGGGGTCCCCTTGTTAAAGGGGGCTTCCAGATTCCGATAAGCCCCCCACCCGCAGACCCCCACAACCACCGGCAAGGGTTGTGGGGATGAGGCCCTTGTCCCCATCAACTTGGGGACAAGGTGTTTTGGGGGGCTACCCCAAAGCACCCTCCCAATATTGAGGGCATGTGGCCTGGTACGATTCAGGAGGGGGGGCGCTCTCTCGTCCCCCCCTCTTTTCCTGCGGCCTGCCAGGTTGCGTGCTCGGATAAGGGTCTGGTATAGATTTTTGGGGGGACCCCACGCCATTTTAAAAAAAAATTTGGCGCGGGGTTCCCCTTAAAATCCATACCAGACCTGAAGGGTCTGGTGTAGATTTCGAGGGGGACCCCATGCCATTTTTTTTTTAAGTTTGGCCGGGGTTCCCCTTAATATCCATACCAGACCTGAAGGGCCTGGTATGGAATTTAGGGAGACCCCCCACGTCATTTTTTTTAAAATTTTGGTTCTCATTTCCCATGCCGCTTTTATTAATGAACTTTTATGTCTATTGTCGGACCAGCAATTCATTAATAGTCGCGAGTAGTTTTGAATGACTTTTTTTCCTTTAAAATGTCATTTTGCTGTCAGACTGTTCTAAACACGGGAAACATGCGCCCCTTTACAGGCATACTATAGACACCCCCCAGGTACGAAATTTAAAGGAATATTACACTTTTATTGTTTCACTTTAAGCATTATTAAAATCACTGCTCCCGAAAAAACGGCCGTTTTTAAAACTTTTTTTGCATTGATCTATGTCCCCTGGGGCAGGACCCAGGTCCCCAAACACTTTTTATGACAATAACTTGCATATAAGCCTTTAAAATTAGCACTTTTGATTATTCATGTTCGTGTCCCATAGACTTTAACGGTGTTCGTGTGTTCAAACAAATTTTTTACCTGTTTGCATGTTCTGGTGCGAACCGAACAGGGGGGTGTTCGGCTCATCCCTAGTGAAGATATCGGCTTGTGATCAGTTCCAAAAAATAAGTGTGACTTTGCTTGCAGATCCACCACCATAAGAAGTGTGAGCTTACCAGCTCCACAGACAAGTAATGCCTGTGGCTAACACCCAGCCAGGGCCTTTTCTTCAGTGGAGTTCCGATATCGGTCCGATCACCGCTTCTGTGGAGGGATCCTCTGGTCCGGACTTCAACTGACAAAAACCTCCGCTGGAAGCTTGTATGCAACTTAATGCATAGTGATGAAAACTTGGCTCAGGAAAAAGATCAATAGAGTAGCCATAGGTAAAACCTGTTTGGTTTTATTCTAAGCTTTAAAATACAAACCGCCAATAGGTGTAAAAACAGCAAAAGATAAAAATATATGCGACCGGTCGGCTATATTACACACGCCCATGCTAGCAAACAACAGGACGTAGGGCACGGTGACGTCAGTATGTCACTCCACCCGACGCGTTTGGGGTTTGACCTCATCATGGGGCAGGTTTGACCTCGTCGACGTGCCCCATGACGAGGTCAAACCTGTGACGAAACGTGTCGAGAGTTCAGAGTTCAGACAAATGCTCAGCTCATCCCTAGTTGGCCTAGAGGCCCTAAATGAGACTCAAACATGTCTGCCTTTGTTCATCTCCATTACATGGTGGATTGGTGGATCTAGTAGTTTACACAACATGATAAGGTTCTATCTTTTAAGCTTACAGGTAGTGACAAGGACACAACATTTCAAGATCAGCAGGTATTCTCTGTACTTGCCTAAAAAGGTGCCTAGTCTAAGAAGTTAAAACTAATGCAGTCACCACATCCGTGGACTGGTTAGTTGAAACATATAATATTTTTGTTTTTGGCTCTAGATACGATTTAAGTTGGGTCTGAGAACATTCCATTTAATGCAAGTGCTTCATAAAAATGATAATTATAGTCATAAGGGGTAACATAACAATTGTTACTTATTTTTTCTCACAAAGACACCCTTACCTATTAAATGAGGAAAATGGCTTACTGAAACCTATTTTGCAAAGCATGCACAATGTTTATTACCCAATGTCCTCTTTGCATTATATGCACTATCCTTATAGTTATTAGTTCTGTATTCTCTCTAAGGTTTCATCTAACATTATGCTGTTCCATTAAGGTGTCGAATCCCTATAATTGATAAGTAGGTAGGATATAACATGTTATTAGCACTTAAATGGAATCTACAGTTACATTCTCATTTCATCTCCAATTTGCCCAGCTAATACTCACAGAACACAATAATATTAACTTACGAGCCTTGCTGTCACAAAAGGTTACACTTAACAATCCGTACAGCCTCACTTTGCTATCTTAATCAAATTCTGAACAGACCAGAGGCTGAAACGAGAATGAATCCTTTTAAACCGAGCTGCAGATAATTTGGAGAGACATCCTTTTCCACCATACAAAGACAACGCGACCTTGTCAGTCTAAAACTTGAGGCCTCTAAGATTGTCAATTATGATTTGGTACGTAAAAAAGTGCTTAAAGAGCAAGTTTGCCTAAAATAAACCTCTGTTTTGGTCAGAGTGGGGCAGGATTTGATTTTCGTCTTTTACTCTCTCTACCCAAACTCTAGTTTCCCTCTACCCAACTCCACATTTCTGATATTCTCCTCCCTCACTTCTGTCTTACATTTAAGACGTGTTCTTGCCATACTTCTTTACATGTCTTATTTTGCTGTCCAGGACCTCACCAGACAGATCTCCTATCATCCATGGCATGATTGTGTTGGTGAAGTCAAGCTTTTATGTTAAGCTACTGTTGGCCCTGTCCTAAGTGAGTTTCTTTACATATTCTAATGGAGAATCTACTGGAGGGAAGTGCTATGAGCTAAAGCACCTGCAAAAACATGAACAAAAATTTTGGGTGACTGTCTAATCTATCTATCTATCTATCTATCTATCTATCTATCTATCTATCTATCTATCTATCTATCTATCTATCTATCTATCTATCTATCTATCTATCTATCTATCTATCTATCTATCTATCTATCTATCTATCTATCTATCTATCTATCTATCTATCTATCTATCTATCCATCTATCTATCCATCTATCTATCTATGTTTTTGGAGCTGCTTTTAAATGAATTCTGGAGTTCCATTTTTCATTTTTACACAGCAAATAACATCTGTAAATACCAGTCTTTTTTTTTTTTTTAAAAGGATCCCCAATTTCTTACCTGATGCTAAACAGTTTCTCATTAACCAACATCAAAATCATACGGTCTTTGAGTTCTTGAAAGGGGACCGTGAGCTTCTTCCAGGCTTTGACAATCTGTTGGTATTAAAAAGGCCTGAAATTTTGTGGTGACTGAGGGCCATACTCATATCCTTAGGGGATATTATACGTGTATGAAACAGGGTTTGAAGGAAGCCAAATGTTCTTGACCAAAATGTGGTCAGATTTGGACATTACCACCAGATGTGTAGTACATCACCACATTGACCGCATCCCCTAAAACACCTGTCACTGAAGCTCAGGAGGCTATAAGCTATTTGAGCTGGTACTTCACTTTCCTTCTTCACTTTCAATTTTCTCCTCCTAAATTTCTCTTACCCCTTCAACCGCTTCCTTTCATATTCCTTTCCCACAAATCCAATTCCATCCTCCTTCATTTCTTCGCTACACTTCTGATTCTTCCCTTCCACATGCTGCCTTTACCACACTTACAGTTCTTCTCTTCCACATTCCTTCTCTACACTTCAAATTCCCTTTTTGCACTCCTTAACACACCTCCAATTGTCTTCTCCCACACTCCAGTTTTACACTTTCGAATTCCTTCTTTCATACTCCTGTCTTACACTTCAGATTTCTTCCCTCAGCATTCTAATCCTACATTTCTGTTTCACTCCTCCCACATGCAAAACTTACATTTACAATTTTCCTCACCCAAACTCCTATTTGTCAATTCCAATTCCCTCTACCCACACTCCAGTTTTACATTTCTGACTCCCTCTTTCTTCACTTCTGTCTTGCACTTCAGATGCCTCCTTCCCATACCTTTTTCTTGATTTTATTGCGGTGTGGGAGCCCAGCAGAGAGAGCTTTTCCTATCCATGGTGTGATTGGGAAGAAGGCATCTTCCCATACTTCTTTCATACTCTTCCAATTCCCTCCTCTCATTCTTCCTGCTTATGCTTATGATTCCCACTCCCCATACTCCTCTCATCTGATTTCCTGTCAAACTATGGCCATCTTTTCTATTAGAGTGAATGACGGCCATGGCATGCATGTGTACTTATAGGCCAGAAAACTTCAGAAGATTATGGTCAGAGTCTGTGCGGTGGTCAGATGTACGGTGAAGATCAAGATACTTGACATATACTGAAGTGGGTAGGGGGGGTTTATAAAAGGATAGGAGTATTAAGTTAAAAATTAATCCCAGTCTACAGCAGTCTCAGAATGACAAGTGTCTCTTTTAAAGAAAAAAAGCTACAGAACATCTTCAGCACCACAGAAGAAGTGAAGTTGAATGTGACCAACTACTGTAAAGGAAATGTTTATGTTCTGTATATAATTGTATTCTAATTCGTATGTATTGCACACCGCACTCACTGTGCACATGGCACTAATAATGTTTTCATTACATGTTTGCATTCTTTCAAGTCCTGATTAGAATTAGCCTGCCTATGTTACGTCCCTTGTTACAATAAAAGTACAATTGTAATATTAAAGTGATACCTATGCAATCATGTGTATAAAAACCTTCAATTGCGTCAAAATAAACAGAACAGTCATTTTGGAAAGATGCTGAGTGTATCTTTTGTGTCTGTTCCCTACTGCAGTAGTTGTTATTAATATGGAACCACAAATCAATATGAGGACACGAGTTGCCTATCTACTGTATAAAATATCCAGAACACTACTACTAGATATACCATGACCTAGATAAATGAGAATGTTAATGTTATTTCACTTTGCCAGATACTCTTGAAACCCTTCCTTTTTTTATTAACCTCCCTGACGGTATTCCCGGGTGTGGCTGAAGGTTAAATTTCAGCACCATTAGCGGTAACCCTGAGCCACACTCGGGATTACATCTCAGGATCCTGGTGCAGGTTACTTACCTAGTCCAAAGGATACTGCGATGTCCCCCTGTGCTGTCTGCGGGCTCCGTCCTCTGCCTGAAGCCTCTCAGTGCCAGGCTTCATTCCCTGCGAGCGTTGCGACGCACGGGGGCGGAGCCTGGTGGTAAATTTAAAAAAATGTAATAATCATAACACATACAGTACTGTAATCTTACAGATTACAGTACTGTGTGAAATCATTTCACTTCTCTTTTGTCCCCAGTGCTTTGGCCCATGCCCTGCATGCAGTTTTATATTACATATACTGTTCTTTCTGCCTGGAAACCTGAGATTGTCAATAGCAACCAAAAAGTGTTCCTTTATGTCAAAAGTGGCTTTCGATCAGCTAAAAAACAGCGATAGTAAAATTAGAAGACTTGCAGAATTGAGCGATAGTAAATCGTGGGGAAATTTATTTTATTATTATTATATTATTTTTTTTTTTAATTATTTATATTTATTTATTATATTATAATTTATGATTTTGTGTTTCAAACTTCATCATACCCGGGATATCTACTAGACTCTTGGTGGAAAGATCTAAGTGTGTTATTGCTAAGAATTACAGACCTACAATATAAATGCCATATTTCTATGCAAAATAATTGTACTGCTTTGAGACGCAAAAATCTGAAATAATCATACCGCCAGGGAGGTTAACTTTGCTTAAAAAAATTACGTCCATGTTAAAAATATGAATATATACCACATTAAACTTGCACAGTGCCCAATGATTCTGGAAGTATCACTGTCCCCACCAGCAAGCTGAACATAGCCAAGGCTGGCTACATGTAGCAGCAAGGGATAATTATGTAGTGGTGCCTCATACAAATACTCTGTGGACAGGCACAATTGCTACAGCTAAATGAGCTTTCATGATATTGTCGACTATAATAATATCCTGCCTTGGTTTGTGAGGTAAATGCCACAAGGGCAGTAGTCTGTTTCAATCACGGCCCATTTATAAAGCTCTTTGGCTGCTGCGATGTTGCTTCCTTACCGGTGTAAAACAAAGTGACACGAGGAAGATTGAAAGGTGCAACTTCGAGCAGAATAACTCTGCCGGCTAGCTGTTGGGCCTAATCCCATTTCCTCATGTCTCCTCGGCTGTTGCCAAGCATCATTGCGGTGAGGAGCCGTACGTGATATGTTTTCAGCGGTTTTGTTCTCAGCGAGGAACAAATGTCTCATATTGTAAATAGAGCGTTCCCAGGGCCACCTCACAGCAACCTAGATTGCCTCACAGAAGCTTTTACGAAGACCAGATAGCATTTGGCCTTTCTATTACAGAGGAACCGTAATGGTCCTTGGACAATTTTGATTATTTTTTATAATCTTTTATAATCTATTTTGTATAAGTTTATGATCTGTTTTTTTACTATGTATAATAGTATATAATAATAATAATAATAATTATATATACAGTCTCTCATAAAAGTGAGTACACCTCTCACATTTTTGTAAATACTTTATTATATCTTTTCATGTCACAACACTGAAGAAATGATACTTTGCTACAATGTAAAGTAGTGAGTGTACAGCTTGTATAACAGTGTAAATTTGATATCCCCTCAAAATTACTCAACACACAGCCATTAATGTCTGGCAACAAAAGTGAGTACACTCCTAAGTGAAAATGTCCAAATTGGGCCCAATTAGCCATTTTCCCTTCCCAGTGTCATGTGACTTGTTAGTGTTACAAGGTCTCAGGTGTGAATGGGATGCAGGTGTATTAAATTGGTGCTATCGCTCTCACTCTCTCATACTTGTGTCAGGGCTGGGCTCAGCCCTTCCTTTTCTTCGGCTGTCGACTAATTGCCAGCTCTTATCTCTCCAGTGTTACTCAGCTGTTGATGATATCCTGCTTGTTAGTCCTGCCTACTTAAGCCGTCCAGCCCAGAGGATCTCTGCCTTCGCCTTTAACATCACAGAGATGCTCTCCTGCATTCCTGTTAAAAGACTTGCTTGGCTGATATCCCTTCTGGCTCCAGATCCTGCTTGCTGTTTTACTACGCTCATCTCCGGCTTCCTGATGTTTGGCTTGTCTGACTATCCATTCCGGTTCCTGAACTCTGGCTATGTTTTGACTACATTTGTTCTATTTACTTTTATTATTAAACAAGTGTGATTTAACTGTACTTCTGTCTCGGTCTGATTTCATGGTTTCTGACAACTGGTCACTGGAAGTTCAACATGGCACTTCATGGCAAAGAACTCTCTGAGAATCTGAAAAAAAGAGTTGTTGCTCTACATAAAGATGGCCTAGGCTATAAGAAGATTGCCAAGACCCTGAAACTGGGCTGCAGCACAGTGGCCAAGACCATACAGAAGTTTAACAGGACAGGTTCCACTCAGAACAGGCCTTGCCATGGTCGACCAAAGAAGTTGAGTGCACGTGCTCAGCGTCATATCCAGAGGTTGTCCTTGAGAAATAGAAGTATGAGTGCTGCCAGCATTGCTGCAGAGATTGAAGGGGTGGGGGGTCAGCCTGTTAGTGCTCAGACCATACTCCGCACACTGCATCAAGTTGGTCTGCAAGGCTGTCGTCCCAGAAGGAAGCCTCTTCTAATGATGGTACACAAGAAAGCCTGCAAACAGTTTTCTAAAGACAAGCAGACTAAGGACATGGATTACTGGAACCATGCCTTTGGTCTGATGAGACCAAGATAAACTTATTTGGTTCAGATGGTGTCAAGCGTGTGTGGCGGCAACCAGATGAGGAGTACAAAGACAAGTGTGTCTTGCCTACAGTCAAGCATGGTGGTGGGAGTGTACTGGTCTGGGGCTGCATGAGTGCTGCCGGCACTGGGGAGCTACAGTTCATTGAGGGAACCATGAATGCCAACATGTACTGTGACATACTGAAGCAGAGCATGATCTCCTCTCTTCAGAGACTGGGCCGCAGGGCAGTATTCCAACATGGTAACGACCCCAAACATACCTCCAAGACGACCACTGCCTTGCTAAAGAAGCTGAGGGTACAGGTGATAGACTGGTCAAGCATATTTCCAGACCTAAACCCTATTGAGCATCTGTGGGGCATCCTCAAATAGAAGGTGGAGGAGTGCAAGGTCTGTAAAATCCACCATCATCCACTGTGATGTCGTCATAGTGGAGTGGAAGAGGACTCCAGTGGCAACCTGTGAAGCTCTGGTGATCTCCATGCCCAAGAGGGTTAAGGCAGTGTTGGAAAATAATGGTGGCCACACAAAAAATTGACACTTTGGGCCCAATTTGGACATTTTCACTTAGGGGTGTACTCACTTTTGTTGCCAGCGGTTTAGACATTAATGGGTAATTTCTTCAGTATTGTCACATGAAAAGATATAATAAAATATTTACAAAAATGTGAAGGGTGTACTCACTTTTGTGAGATACTGTAAGTGGTTCCATCCGGGGTTGCCAGATTTTTTAAAAATTTTGGGGTCCCGCTCTCTCTTAGTATATTAGCTTCAATTTAGGTAAAATATTAAGTATTTGAAAGAGCAAGGTTGCAATAGGTAGATTGAGTCCTTTTATGATCAAAGAAGGGCATTTTTCATAACATAGATCTTTGGTATGTATCGAGAAAAAAATCATTCAGTATTCCCAAAACATACATTTCAGGTGTTTTCGGTGCAATGTGGTGGAGTTGGCCTTTTAGAGCAGTGTATATTTGTCAAGCTGAGAACAAGTTCCAACCAAGTACTGTTTGGCCACTGCCTAAATTGAGATGTTATTGGGGGATTGGTGGTAGCTTCCTTGTTTAATAGGGATGAGTGGACAGTTTCTCAACTTGATTTTTTGGCAAAATCCTAACCCTTAAAGGGGTTGTAAAGGTTTGTGTCTTTTACCCTTAATGCATCCTATGCATTAAGGTGAAAAAACACCTGGCAGTCACCAGCCCCCCCCCCCCGTTTTACTTACCTGAACCCCTTCATTCAGTCGGCGGGGACGCGCTGTCTCTCTCTCTCCACGGGCTCCTGGCTCTTGATTGGATAGATTGATAGCAGCGCAGCCATTGGCTCCCGCTGCTGTCAGTCAAATCCAATGATGCCGGTGCCGGGGGCGGGGCTGAGTCCTGCATTCGGCCTCTATGGATGCCGAATGCTGGACTCGGGAGCGCGCCCACAAGGTAATCCCCGGGAGAACGCTTGTCCCAGGGGGTTACCTGATGCAGGGAGGAGCCGCGAGACCTCCTGAGGGACCCCAGAACAGCAGGTTCAGGGCCACTCTGTGCAAAATGAGCTGCACAGTGGAGGTAAGTATGATATGTTTGTTATTTAAAAAAATAATAATAATACCCTTACAATCACTTTAACTTAGGAGTTTAGGGGTTGGTTATCTTTACTTTAATCGGTTAAACAAGCCATTTATCACCATTTCAGCAGTAGCTGAAAAAAAAAATGAAACAAAAAAAAGTATAAAATAAACAGAACTGTAAATAATGAAAAGGAGCTAACAACTTTACTACCTCTGTACATTTAAGAACGCTGAAGTGGTGAAGGATAATTTCTAATGTGCCACTTAGAAATAGCACTTCAGAAAATACAAAGGGGTGGCCAGTGCATTTGTGAATGGTTGTGATCTTAGCTTTTATTAAGGCTAAGATAATGACTCAGATAACAGACACAATGTACAGAGCCGATTTGAGCATCTCCGTACCTTGTGATTATCACAGGGATCCCAAATGTAAACAAATTCTGTGTTAACATCTAAGGCCGGCCATACACGGTTCGAATCTTGGCCGGTTCTGCAGGAATCGGCTGAGATTCGAACCGTTAGTTAGCAGGCTGAATGTATCAAGTTGATCGATCAATCAACTTGGGTACAACCAGCCTGCCAGATTTGCTTGTGATTATTGCAAGCGGCTGCTATAGCCACTAGCGATAATCACTGTCTTCTCCGAGCACCCCCTCCCCCTGGGAGAAGACAATGGCCCGACACAAGGGATTCCCCTGTCAACACTGTCCGTGTGGATGGGGGAATCATGCAAGTTTCTTTCCTGAAACCCGTCTGTGCCTAAAAAAAGCTTTGGCCATACCTTTCCTTTAAGGATCTGGTAACAATAAATGGACATTTCTAACCTCAGCTTCCTTTTGGTAAACAACTACATCAGTGGGTTTAGTTCCACCTTAGCCACTTGCTGCCCGCTAACAGTACATTTACTTCTAGCCTGTGACACAACCAGGCATGACAACATACCGGTATGTCCCGGTGTCCTTCTTGGTTTTTGGGCTGCTCCCTGTTGATCTGTGCTGTGATTAAACACAGCATGAGTTTATCAGCAGGTTACAGCCAATGCTGTGGCCACTCATAGCACAGAGTTACAAACACACAGAAAACCGAACGCAGGACAGCGATCTGGCTGTTTCTTCACCTTGTTTGCCCTTCTGATCACCCCTGTCACTCGCCCTAATCACTGTATTAATTACATAGTTACATATAGTTACATAGTTAGTCAGGTTGAAAAAAGACACGAGTCCATCTAGTTGAACCATAAAAAAATAAATAAATAAAATAAAAAATATCACACAATCCCATATACCCAATACTATACGATCCAGAGGAAGGCGAAAAAACCCCAGCAAAGCATGATCCATTTTGTTACAGCAGGGGAAAAAATTTCTTCCTGATCCCGAGAGGCAATCGGATTTTCCCTGGATCAACTATACCTATACATGTTAGTACCCAGTTATATTATGCACATTTAGCCCCCGTTCACACCCATGCGAATTAGATGCGTCTTACACCGCATCCAATTTGCAGGACATTTTAAAATACATTCATTTGAATGTATCTGGTTCACATATGTGCGTTGCATTCGCACTGCGCATTGCACAAAAAACGTGTGCGTTTTTTGGGCATTGCGGTGCGAACTACAAGCCTATTATCTCCTATGGGAACGCATCTGAGTCGCAGATGCATTGCGTTCTGAACAAGGATTTTCTCCTTCTCCTCACTATACCTCCCCCTCCCCTCCCCCCCTCCCCCTCTCCCTGCTCACTGATCCGCAGCTACAACGCAGTGAAACCTTTGAACAGCAGACTTTTATCTTCCCAGTGAAACCTGAGCTTCAATTCGCACCGCACATGTGTGAACCCAGGCTTAGGAAAGTATCCAGGCCTTTCTTAAAGCAATCTACTGAGCTGGCCATAACCACCTCTGGAGGGAGTCTATTCCACATTTTCACAGCTCTTACTAGTGTCACTAGTGACATCGGTGTCAGTCAGTTAGTGTCCTTCCCAGCCAGTCTTAGTTAGTGCCAGATTGCCAACCACGCTATCACAGTCACACTATGTCGCTGATCACCACCATTTCTAGTATAGCGTCTATAGCTGCGTAAATTCCAGTATATACAGTATACCATAGTTTGTAGACGCTATATCACAAGCCAATCAATGTACAGTACACTTATGCAGCGTACACACGAGGGGACTTTTCGACCGGACTGGTCCGACGGACCGAGTCCGGCGGACAATCCGATCGTGTGTGGGCTTCATCGGACCTTCAGCTGACTTTTCCAGTCGAAAATCTGACGGACTTTAGATTTGAAACATGCTTCAAATCTTTCCGACGGACTCGAGTCCGGTCGAAAAATCCGCTCGTCTGTATGCTAGTCTGACGGACGAAAACCCGCGCTACGGCAGCTATTGGCTACTGGCTATCAACTTCCTTATTTTAGTCCGGTGTACGTCATCACGTACGAATCCATTGGACTTTGGTGTGATCATGTGTAGGCAAGTCTGTTCGTTCAAAAGTCCGTCGGAAGTCCGTCATTTTGTTTCCGAAAAGTCCGCTCATATGTACGCGGCCTTACTGGATTTTTTTTTACCAAAGACTATTCGTTTGAAAAAATTATATCAATTTATATCAAATTATATCACGGTGTTGTATGACCGAGCAATAGCCAGTTAAAGTAGCGCAGTGCTGAGTAGTAAAAAATGGCCTGAACATGAAGGGGGTTAAACCTTCCCGAGGTCAAGTGTTCTGGACGGACAGACTTCATAATTGTGACAATTGTGGACCACATCTATGTAATGTGTATGAGCATGGCTTCTTTATGGGTGCATGTGACAGAATGACAACATAGGAACACAATTAGGTGACAGTTGTCAACCCATAACAGAAATGGCCTGAACCATGAAAAATGAAAAAAGGCCTGAACTAAGAACCACCAGGTATTATTTTAATGAAATTTGCAGATTTAAAAAGAAAAACACAGTTTGGAATAATAATAACATATTAAAATCTATATGAGATTTTAGTGATTGGGTTTGGACGGACTAAGGACATTATTGCTCCAGAGACAAATCATTATATAGTGCTGTACAGTATTGAGAGCTATGGTTCGCGTGGTTCTTCCAAATGTCGCTAAGATGAAACTCTAGCAAGGTTAGCACAGGAAAGTGCCTCATATTTCCTGGTAATTTGTGTCTCACTGTGGTTCATTGCTGTGACTTAGACGTTTCTTCATCCCGGCATCAGGGAAGCAAAAAAGGTTTGCCTATTATGTGAACAAATCGTCTCAATAAAAGACCTCGGCCTGCAGCCGACTGGCGGAGGACTTCCATCTTTCACACTTTGTGATGCTTTTTTTCCATATAACGTGCTATCTTTGTTTGTCATAATAAATCTGTCGGTTTAAATGTCACATTTATTTTACATCAATTGAGCATGGAACATTGCGTACTTTGAAAAGCTGCGTCCCAGAGGCCTGCAAATTTAGGCGCACATTACAGAAAATGCTCTCATTTGTTTCTTCATTGAGAATTACAGCAATATATTATATAAGTGACAATGTGTGTGTGTTAAGTGGAGGGAGGAGAAAAAATGAAGCAAAACTGATGAAACCTTTATCTGCTTAGGCTTTCGGAAATTACCTTCTGTAAAACTGAATTCTAGGTTCCTTTAGAAAAGCACAGCTTACAGGCATCAGGCAGAAAAATGTGGAAAACCTAAAGCCTATCTGTTTAAAAAAAGGGCTCTTGCAAAAAATATTGTTCAGATGTACCTCTCCGGTGGGCCCTCATTGTTGTTGTCTTGCTCATGAGCTATGGCCTTTGGGAGATTCTTGACATCCAACACATCCACTACAGGACACATTAGTGTGTATATGAAGATAACATAGAGCCCATAATACATCTTGAGAGGTTGCAAAGGTTGCAGTTGGCGCTGAAGCTGACCCCTGTGAAGTTTCAAGTGGAGGCCTGATGTCAGACTAGGGTTGCCACCTTTCCTTCAAGCCAAACCCGAACACTTTAGCTTCTTATGGCATTTTTTTTTTTTTTTTGAGGGGGAACACTGTGGACTCTGGTATAAAGGAGAACTCTGATACATGGTAGTTTCTGCTCATCAAAACTACAACTTACAACATAGTTCCCAGCATTTTCCCTTAAATTAGGGTTCCCAAAGCCCCCCCTTACATCAGAGTCCACGGGGCATCCCCTACATTTGAGTCTATCTATTACAGATACCTTCACATGGATTTTATCCTGTATCTCATGTTACATTTGATACTATTTTATTGACAGACTCCCATGCAACCCTGTGGTTATCCACCCTCAGTGGTGGGCTTCCACACATTGTACCCTCCATGATGCCCCAGTGTTTGGAAATGTTTGGCCTTCCTGCTCATTACGGGCCACCCGACCCCCGCGCCACTGCAAGTCTCCTCGTGGCTAGCATCTTTATTACCCTCTGGTCAACCATTATGGTGAGCTACACTACACGCTCCAATTGTATATTAGCCTAGTGCAATCCCTCTTGTCTGCTCCTTTTCCCCCCCTCCTCTATCCTCCCCTTCCCTGTGTATTGTTTGTCCCTGTTAACCCTGTTCCCTACCCCCTCCTCCCCCTTCCCTCCACCAGCCCCTCCCCGGTGTCCCTCTAGTTTCCCGTCCCCCCTCCCTTCCCCCTCCCCCCCCTTCCTTTTCCCTTCTCCATGTTCCAATACCCATACCCTTACCCTCCTTTCCCCTCTCCCCTCCCCGCCCCTTCCCCTCTCTTTCCCCCCCCCTCCCTTCCCCAGTTCCCTTTCCCCTTTTCCCTTTAGCCCTCTCCTTCCTTCCCTCCTTCCGCCCCTGCAATATGTGTATGGCTAAATCCATTGTATCCTATTATCAGCTATCCTTGTGGCCCCCTACTCACACTATGCTTTTCATTTAGAGGGCTCTACATTATCCCCCTTGTCCGCCGCGGGGGAGAGTTTTTAGGCGGCCCGGTGCCGCACACGATCACCTAATTATAGGGTAAGCCGAACTAGTAATTATGTTTTTTCTTTCCCTTTCCTATATGCTGTTTTTACGATCACTACTAGTAGTGTACTGTATAATGTTTTTGCTTGTATTGCATTATATTATATGTCTTATAGATTGGTCCTCCTGAGGAAGCGATGATATCGCGAAACTAGTCGAGAACCAGACCAGTCAATACTTTGTAATTTACAGATATTCTTTGGTGAACCCTGAATTTCTGTTTTTGCATTTTAATATGTATACCATGTATTTGCTTTTTGTAATAAATTTCTTTTATACATATTGTTTATCATCGTTTATCTGTACCGGTATAGTCCAGCCATTTTGGGGTGTGAACATTATGGGGCCAACATCAGCCACTGTCCCCTATGTCCCACTCTCTTTTCCTTGTACCCATCAAAAGTTTGCAATGAAGCCTATTGTCTGTAGTTACATCTTGACTTGAACGAGTACATTCTGAAGTCTGTCCTAATTCTCAGCTTGCTATGTCATATATTACATTTAAGCTTTAAAGGCAGGTCTTGTAGCATACTCTGGTGAGCTCAAGGTTGCTAGTTGGTTCAGGATGTAACTCAGGCAACACTATACGGCCAAAAGTTTGTGGAAACCTGACCTTCACACCTATATCAGGATCGTTGGACAAAGCCATGGCCATTAAATGAAGTTCCCCCCACACCCTTTGTCATTATAACCATTGTGAGAGGAGCGGACCTGGCTCTCAATGGCTTTCCAATTCATCCAAAGGTCATGTCTCTGTGCAGGCTACTCAAGTTACTCCATTTTAGACTAGTCAAACCATGTCTTAATGGAGCTGGCTTTGTACAGTACACAAAAGAATTCTGGAAGAGAAAAGGGCCTTCCCCTAATTGCTGCAACAAGATTAGAAATGTAAAGTTATCTAAATGTCCAGACTGTACATATTAAGTTATTCCATGTTAGACGAGTCAAATTGTGTCTTTATGGAGCTGGCTTTTTTACACAGGGGCATTCTGGAAGAGAAAAAGACCTTCCCTAAAAGTTGGAAATGCACAGTTATTTAAATGTTCAGACTGTACATATTAAGTTCTTGAAGTCTCTCCTAACGTCTCTTCTCCAAATTGTTGCCACAAGGTTAGAAATGCACAGTTGTCTAAATGTCCAGACTGTACTTATTAAGTCACTTCATGTTAGAGTTCTTGAAGTCTCTTACTGAAGTTCCTGAAGTATTGCCTCCAGTAAACCTGGTCCTCCTTCCCATCTAGAAGTAGATAAATTACCTTCAGAGATTCTTGTCCAGCCCGGCCCAGCTTTGAACATAGGGACGTTCTGGAAGAGAAAAGGGCCTTCCCCAAATTGATGCCACAAGGCTGGAAATGCACAGTTGTCTAAATGTCGAGACTGTACATATTACATTCTTAAAGTCACTCCTGATGTTCCTGAAGTCTCTCCTCTGGTAAACCTGGTCCTCCTTCTCATTTAGGAGTAGATTAATTACTTTAGAGATTCTTGTCCAGCCCGGCTTTTTACACAGGGGCAGTCTGGAAGAGAAAAGGGCCTTCCCCAAATTTTTGCCACAAGATTGGAGAGGCACAGTTGTCTAAATGTCTTTGTTCTAGCATTACCAATACCCTTCACTGGAAACAAATAAACTGAAAAAGGAGTGTTTACATACTTTTGACCCTATAGGTAAATGTTTTGATCAGGTGTTTTGACCATATACTGTATCTTGATCCCATTAGATGATTAAAACACAGTGATGCAGAAGTATATCTCCTGTTCCTTCACTGTCATGTCATCACACTAAAAGACAATGGTATTACCAATGATGCATTTCAGACTTAAAGGGGTTGTAACCCCTCAAGGTTTTTCATCTTAATGCATTAAGGTGAAAAACCTTCTGTGCTGCAGCAGCCCCCTAGAGCCCCCCTTTTTCTTACCTGAACCCGATCGTTCCAGTGATGAGCACGAGCCCAGCAGCTCCAGCCACTATCTCGGGTCCTCATTGGATAGATTTATAGCAGCAGGAGCCATTGGCCCCTGCTGCTGTCAATCAAATCTAGTGACACGAGAACTGGGGGAGGGGCCAAGTCCTGCTGTCTGTGTCAATGGACGCAGGGGCACCCGATAAAGAGGAGGAGCCAGGAGCTCCTCCGGGACACCCCAGAAATGGGGGATCGGGGCTGCTCTGTGCAAAACCCTTGCATGGAGCAGGTAAGTATGACATGTTTGTAAAGGTTTTTAGTTTTGTTTTTTGTAAAATAACAATCACTTTAAATGCATATTAAACAGAATATTAGGAAACTGTTTTAAAATTTTACAACATGAAAAAAAAAATAAGGACATGTTCTGTAATATCTTTAAAAATATTAAAGGCTAAGTTCACCTTTTGCAAAAATAAATAAATACATAAATAAATGCACACATATTTGCACATATATGAGCTTGCAAAGCATTGCAACTGTGATCAATGGATTGCGGGTGCAATGCGAGGCTCCTGCAAACTGTTCCCCCCAGCTCTATGTTTGCATACAGAGTACAAAGAGTCAATGGACTAAGGTGTCTGTTTATAAAACAGAGATTAGCCGTGATAACGACTGATCTCTGGGGTGTACCGGTTTATGTCGCTGAGATAAGGAGCAGAGAACATGTTCTCCGCTTCTCATCACAGTACATGACTGTTCTGTCACAAACGGACAGTTTATAAAAGTGAGATCTGAAGATCTTAAAGCCGTTACACTGAAATATCTTCCTTCCAGATTCACCAGCTCAGAGGTGGAGAATCTGGGAGAGAAGCTGGTGTGATAAGAGGAAGAAGGCTTCTTTCTTCCTAATATCAGCACCAGTGGGTTAAAAATGAATATTAACAACATATACAGTATCTCACAAAAGTGAGTACATCCCTCACATTTTTGTAAATATTTTATTATATCTTTTCATGTGACTACACTGAAGAAATTACACTTTGCTACAAAGTAAATTAGTGAGTGTACAGCTTGTATAACTGAACACACAGCCATTTATGTCTAAACCGCTGGCAACAAAAGTGAGTACACATCTAAGTGAAAATGTGCAAATTGGGCCCAATCAGCCATTTTTCCTCCCCGGTGTCATGTGACGCATTAGTGTTACAAGGTCTTGGGTGTGAATGGGGAGCAGATGTGTTAAATTTGGTGTTATCGCTCTCACTCTCTCATACTGGTCACTGGAAGTTCAACATGGCACCTCATGGCAAAGAACTCTCTGAGGATCTGAAAAAAAAAGAATTATTGCTCTACATAAAGATGGCCTAGACTATAAGAAGATTGCCAAGACCCTAAAACTGAGCTGCAGCAGTTTAACAGGACAGGTTCCACTCAGAACAGGCCTCGCCATGGTCGACCAACGTAGTTGAGTGCACGTGCTTAGCGTCATATACAGAGGTTGTCTTTGGGAAATAGGCGTATGAATGCTTCCAGCATTGCTGCAGAGGTTGAAGGGGTGGGGGATCAGCCTGTCAGTGCTCAGACCATACGCCGCACACTGCATCAAATTGGTCTGCATGGCTGTTATCCCAGAAGGAAGCCTCTTTTAAAGATTATGCACAAGAAAGCCAGCAAACAGTTTGCTGAAGAGAAGCAGACTAAGGACATGGATTACTGGAACCAGTGTAGGGCTGCATGAGTGCTGCCGGCACTGGAGAGCTACAGTTCATTGAGGGAACCATTAATGCCAACATGTACTGAGACATACTGAAGGAAAACATGATCTCCTCCCTTCAGAGACTGTGCCATAGGGCAGTATTCCAATATGATAACGACAAACACACCTCCAAGATGACCACTGCCTTGCTAAAGAAGCTGAGGGTAAAGGTGATGAACTAGCCAAGCATGTCTTCAGACATAAACAATATTAAGCATCTGCGGGGCATCCTCAAACGGAAGGTGGAAGAGTGCAAGGTCTCTAACACCCACCAGCTCTGTGATGTCATCATGGAGGAGTGGAAGAGGACTCCAGTGGCAACCTGTGAAGCTCTGGTGAACTCCATGCCCAAGAGGGTTAAGGCAGTGCTGGAAAATAATGGTGGCCACACAAATATTGACACTTTGGGCTCAATTTGGACATTTACACTTAGGGATGTACTCACTTTTGTTGCCAGCGCTTTAGACATTAATGGCTGTGTGTTGAGTTCTAATAAAATATTTACAAAAATGTGAGGGGTGTACTCACTTTTGTGAGATACTGTATATACTGTACAGTATATCTAAAGCACTGCATAAATTTATGGTGCTATATAAGTACCTGTAATAAATAAAATAATAAATATTCATTCAAGGATCTCTGTGAATGAATGACGTACTGTAGCTAGCTCTACCATCTCTCAGAGGAGAGACACTGTGTTTTCACACACAACATCTCTTCTGCTGTGCATTCACAAAAGCATGAATGAGTTCACAAAATACAAAGCGCTTTGTGACTTTACAGGTGAAGGGGAGCGCTGGACACAGCAGCTACATGCAACTCTGCATTTGAAGGATCTGAGGCGATAACGTTCAGCGATAGCAATCCTTCTGGAGCTCCCTAAAATTGTCAGATGCAAATTAAAGAGATCATGCACATTGCTGGACTTAACTCATAGTATACCTGCAAATTTATCAAAGTGGCTGAATTTCTGGAGTTCAGTTTTATGGATGTATTCATAAATATAAAACTGCATAATAGCTCCGTCCCCATGACGATGTTGTCATGGGGACAGGGACAGCTGTGTGACAGTGACAGTTGCTGGCAGAGGGTGCTTGGCGCTTCTTCTCCTCCCCGGAGACATCCCTATCTACTTCTCCACATTCTACCGACACAACTCAATATACAGTGCCCATGTCCAGGGGGTGAGGGAGGTTGACTGGCTTGGGCTGTGGAGTTTCCCTGTATGGTGGGGGTCTGCTGAGCCCATAGTGGGGGGTATTACAGAGGTAGGATGGGGACACTGCTTCCAGTGGGGTGCCCGGTGTGGGGTGATTAGCTGTGTACTGGCAGGAGCAGGTAGGTTTGAATACCGCCGCGTACACACAATTGGATTTTCCAACGAGAAATGTTGGATGAGAGCTTGTTGGCGGTAAGTGCGACCGTGTGTATGCTCCATCGGACATTTGTTGTCGGACTTTCCGCCAACAAATGTTGGCTAGCAGGTTCTCAAATTTTCCGCCAATGTTTGACCATTCTTCCAGAAGCAAATTTGTGAGGTCAGGCACTGATGTTGGACGAGAGGCCTGGCTCGCAGTCTCCGCTCTAAATCGTTTGGTAGAGGGGGGATTATAGTGTGGGGTTGTGTTTCAGGGGTTGGGCTTGGCCCCTTAGTTCAAGAGAGGGGAACTCTTAAGGCGTCAGCACACAAAGACATTTTGGCAAATTCATGCTCCCAACTTTGTGGGAACAGTTTGAGGATGGCCCCTTTTTGTTCCAACTGCGCACCAAAGCAGTAACAAGGTTCATAAAGACATCGATGAGCGAGTTTAACATTCCCATAGACACACTCCTAAATCTTGTGGACAGCCTTCCCAGAAGAGTTGAAGCTGTTATAGCTGCAAAGAGTGGTCCAACTCGATATTGAACCCTACGGACTACGACTGGGATGCCATTAAAGTTCATGTGCGTGTAAAGGCAGGCACCCCAATACTTTTGGTAATATGGTGTACAGTATGCATCACATCTCCCTGTCGGCTTTCAGAGCTGCCTACTCTCAGACATTTTTACCACTTGATGTTCTGTTCCTCTGAGGGTACATTTGTAAGACTTTCCAGCTGATGTTGATAGCGCCTTGGAAAATGTTGTTGCTCATAGATATGATTGAATTTCTCTTTGTGATTTGTAACCACTTAAATACTTTGGTGATAATATGCTCTAAGAATGATAAATATTAAATTGCAATTTAAAAAATGCAAACTTGTATTCCAGAGGTTTCATGGGTTGGTATGTCTTCGCATCATAATCTGATCTCCCTCCTGTAAAGCAGTTAATGATTTTTCTGTACTGTAGTATTCAACTTACATTTGTTTCTGTGCTTTGCCCATGCAGGGCTAAGCGGCAGTTTATGGTTAGTGCACCCTTTTCCCTTTCCTTTGTTCACCTGCTGATCTGTTCAGCTGCTGGGAGTGAAGAAAACACCAGGCACTTCAAGGTATAGAAGAGCATGTGATTTATTCCATGCTACAGCTCAATTTAGCCTCTAGTTTTATGCCTGTGAAATTCTTACCTCCTTGCTGCCGTGGTTCTGCTAGACCTGTGATCCTGTTTACATGTGTTGTTTGGCTTCTGTGCTCACCCATTAGCATTGCCTGTCATTCTGTGGGTAGCAGCCCGTTTTTTTTTTTTTTTGTTTTTTGCTGTTTTTTTTTTTCTTTTTTTCTTTTCAACTACCCTTGTAAAATAACACTTTCTAGGGTTAGTTTTGAACTTTCCACCAGTTACACATACTTTGAGGTCATATCCCCATTTTCTTGACTATGGTTTCATATTGAAAAAACTGAACCTTATTCACCCCCTTAATGTTTAGAGGTTTCAATCACATTTCCCCTTTCCCTTCTTTCCTCCAGACTGTACATATTTTTTTTTTTCTTCTCATAAAATTTTTATTGAGTAAGATAAAATTACACAAAATAACAGGTGATACAGAATGTTATCATGCACATAGATGGAGCATTTACATTAGATCATAAGTTTAGTCATTGAGCATTTAAGAACTATCTCAGTATGGAGTAAAATTATAGTTAACCATGTGTGCCCTTACAAAAACAGTGGTAAAGAACATGTTTATCTAGGTCATTGAAGAAAAACTCTTGAAACATTTCTGTGTGGTCTGGGAGTTCCAGTTTGTCCAAGATAATTTGGATGTAGTAAGAAGTGGCTGTTTTTTGTTTTTGCTTATAGTGGCCCATGTTTGTCATGTGGACCAGCGTTATACCTCACCCAACCCAAGCACCCCTATTGGGAACAAACTGTGCAAGGGGGGTGAGGTGGTGATTGCTAATTATAAGGCGTTTTTAGTGTTGGACACATAGACATTATCGAAAAGTCTCGTAGGTATTGTTTTAGGATTATAATTTTTATAGCTACAATGAGGTATGGGTAGAAAGTGGGGAGGGGGAAGATGGTAGTGTTGACGGTTACACTCTAAATTGTGAGGGGGGGAGTTTTGAACTGTTAATGGTAGAGGTGTGATTGGTTCTCCTTCCTTTCATGTTGAGGGTATGAGAAAAAGAGGTGAATTAGGGGGTAATTACCCGATATGTGCAGAACTCAAAAAGAGTGGATCTAAACTAGTACGGCCAAGACTCAAGTATATCTGGTGGGTATTCGGATTTTATCTCAAATCAGCACTTTTATGTATTGGAACCATTAAGTCCCAGTGTGTGTCTGTGGGGCGGGTCGAGGAGAAGTGTTTGAAATTCCGAGGATTCTCGAAAGTGTAGCCAACATGCCCATGTTTTGCGAAATTTTGTGGGATTGTCGTTGGCCTGATGAATTAGGTCTTCCATTTCTGCTATCTTATCTATGCGCTTTAACCAGTCTGAAATTTTGGGTGGGTTGATCTTTCTCCAAAATAGAGGGACACATTGTTTGGCAGCGTTTATGAGGTGAAGTGCTAAGGACTTCCTGTATGTGGATTGTGGCAGGCTGTACATATTAAGTACCTGAAGTCGATCTTGATATGTTTTAACCCCCTAGACCTTTCACCATTTTTGTTACCTGTCTCTGGACTCGTTAAATCTTATAAATATCTTTTTGTAAGTGAGGTCTCCAGAACTGGACACAGTAGTCCAAATGAGGTCTCACTAAGGACCTATAGAGGGGAATCAGAATCTCCTTCTGGTGATCCCTCTAGTGATGCACCCTAGATTTCTATTCGCTTTCCCCACTGCCTGGTCACACTGTTTGCTCATTTTGCAACCATCTGAAATAAGTACAGTACCCCCAAATCTTTTGTAGTGCTGGCCAACTCTCTACCCCCAATGTTGTACTCTCTCAAGAGATTCTTTTTCCCTAGGTGCAATATGTTTACATTTAGAAACATTGCACTGCAGTTTCCACTGCTTTGACCAATCTTCCAGCAATGCCAAATAATGTTTCATGTTACAGACACCTCCAGGGATACTACATTACCTTTGTATCAAAAAGCAAAAAGACACACCTTGCCCTACAAACCTTTAGTTATATCACTTACATATAGATTAATTAGAACAGGACCTAGCACAGAGCCTTGTGGTACCCCACTAGTGACTGGTCTCTGTTCCGAGTGAACCCCATTTACAACCACACTATCTATCCTTCTATCCTTTAGCCAACTGCATATCCACTGGACCACCCAAGGGTTAAGTCCTAGCTGTTACAACTTTTGTATTAGATCCTTATGTGGAACTGTATCAACATGGGCGTCCGCAGGACTTTTTTCGGGGGGGGGGGGGGGCATCATTTTAAGGTCACCCATTCTCCACCCTTTTTGATAATGTCATGAAGGAGAGGGGCTTAGTCATTCATTATCACATAAAGCGCATGCCAGGGTCCCTCATACAGATCCCCCTTTAGAGCAGGCCAGGGCAGGTTCCCCATAGAATAGACCCCTCTTTACTTAGTCTTCTTACTCTTACCTTTTTTCACCACTCTGCATTACATGGTGGGTACAGCACATTACATGGTGGGCACTGTACTTTACACAGTAGGCACACCACACCACATGTGGTCACAGCACACCACATTACATATGGGTACACCACACCACATGACATGGTGGGCACAGCACATTATACAGAGGGCACACTACTCCGCATTACATGGTGGGCACTCTACAGCCCAGCAGAGGATATGGTGGGCACAGCACATTACACAAAGGGCACACTACTCCGCATTACATGGTGGGCACTTTACAGGACAGCACATGACATGGTGGGCACAGCACATTACACAGAGGGTACTCTGCTCCGCATTATATGACTTTGATTGACAGCCGCGGGAGCCAATGACGCAGTTGCCCCATCTCAGCCATTTAGGAGGAGTATACTGGATGGTTGAGGGGACCGTGGACATTGCTGGAGAGAGAAGGAGCTCAGGTAGGTAAATGGGGTGCTGGGGGGGGGCTACTACACACATAAGGTTTTTTTATCTTAATGCATAGAATGCATTAAGATAAAAAACCTTCTGCCTTTACAACTCCTTTCACTTATGCTGGACCTTAAACTTTTTGCTCCTCCTATGAACTTCCACATTATGTCATGTCTATGCACTTCCTGTTTGCCAGATTATTGTGCTCTCTCCAGTCAATATCTCACTCTGTCTTCCCTGCTGCTGTCCCTATCTTTGCTACCACTCGTTACCGACCCTTAACTTGTTCCTCGACTACGCTTCTGCCTGATTCATCCTGCAACTACTCTTTACTGACCTTTGTTTTGTTTACTAATTATGCTTCTGTTTGATCTCTACCTGCTATATCTACTTCTGGACCCTGGCTTGCTCACCTCCCGGTAGGACAATCCTGTGGACCACTACCTGTTATACTAACATGTGGCAAAATCCATCTCCACCATCAGGAGCTCTGGTGAACACTGTTTAGTACTTAAACTCCGCGCCTCAGGTGAGCCTGTGCTATCTGCAGCTGAATGACTGCCTGCTGGTTGGTGGTAGACCCACCCCTGATCATGACAGGGACTCTGATAGGGACCTTGATGTAAGGGGTACTCTGAAGGGGACCCTGATATAAGAAGGGACTTTGATGCATTGGGCAGCTCTGATAGGAATTTTGATGTAAGTGGGTCTCTGATGTTAGGGAAACTCTTATGGGAACCCTGATGTAAGGGGGACGCTGATAGGGACTCTGATAGGGACCTTGATGTAAAGGGGGAATCTGATGGACACACTTGATGTAAGGGGGCTTTAATGGGGATTGTAAAAATTGTAAAATATAAAGCGTGGCCCTTGTACTGAAAAACATGGAGACCCCTACTGCAAGAAAAAGGGAATGATAGAAATTATGTGTATATCCTATTGGGAAGGGGGGCGTTACATTGGCCTTGTTGCTTTTCTCTTCATGGACATAGCACAGGTTCACTTTAATCCTCCATTATTGTTTTTTACTAGGGCAGGATTAACAGCTTGTCATGGACAACAAGGTGGGGTGGAGATCACCAGCTTAGGAGCAGCTGAATGTAAGAGTTTGTCATCAGTAGGTGTATTTTTGCCTTTCAGCCTGACAGCATATGGATGGCCTTTGAAAGCCTTCTGTTTGAGTTTGAATAGTTAGATGCGGAAGCTGTATGCTGAAAATCATAGTTCTTAGTAAACCTTCCAAATGCTTTTGAAGCAAACTGAAAGCCATTGCTTGACACAAACCCTTCTGGAATTTCATGTCTATGAAACAGTGCTTTCAATTTATCAACAATAATGGATGTCAAGGTAGTTATAACAGTTTCTATTTAAAAAAAAAAATCCATTCATTTTATAGTTTGCAATTTCTGGACCAAAAAGATATAATGCATCCTTTTGTGTGCTTGTAAAGAAATTGCTTGTGGAAATATAAGTTCGCTTGTTGTAAGCAAAGTGGCTATCTGAGCAATTTTTCCTTCAAGTGTATGTATAGCCAAACTTTTTTAGTTGTGGATAGAGTGGTAAAGTGTTTAAAGTAATTGTTTTGCTGTTGGTGAACCGTCTAGGAGATTTTCCTGTTTGTATTCCAGAGACAATACAGGAAGTGAGAGAAACCCTACCACAGTAATGGAAGTTCCCCTCTTGGACACCATAACAGATATCGCCATTGACAGATTCTCGCTCACTTTTTGTTCCCTCACAGAGAGAGACCATGGTTACCAGGGCAAATAGAGTGGTCAATTTTCCCAAAAGGGACACAGACAGCAATGACAAATTGACAGAGGGTGTAACCTATCCCCATGCTATCTAAAACTTAGAGTGGAAGTAAGGTCTCAAATTAAAAAGGTGCAAGTAGTCAGGCTCTTTATTGCAGAAAAGACATGCAATGTCTCTTCTGCAATAGTGTGGTTGCAGACTGGCTGGTGAGTTAAACTGGGAATTTTCTTTGGATTTGTTTTTGGCATTGTCCTTCCATGTGCTCCTTGCTGTGAAGGCCAGGTATAGGTGTGGGCAGTGACCAGTAGTTTGTTACTGATATAATATTGAAGAGGGGACACACTGGACACCTTTTCTGCATTTGTCCTATGTGTTGGGTTTCCAGTGCCTTAAAGGAAGAGTGGGTTACCTCCAGGCTCACCTGCCCTTTATCTATCCATTAGAATACATGTGCTTCAACTATGGAGGCTCTCTCAAATATATAAGAGTTAGGACTGCAGATAATACTGAGGCTCCTCGGATAGGCTCTGTAGCTTACGCATGTATTTGCAAATGTGTGCAAACTAAACCCCTGTTTTTACAGGTGAAAATATTTTTTATTAGATCATTTTGAGACAAGGAAAAAAAAATAGAACACAGTAAGATAATAACAAAAGTCAGCAACAGTGGCTATCGCCTATAGCATAACACATATCATTTGGGACAATACAGTCCAGGCTGGAGGATGTGTCCAACAAACCAGTAATAGCCGTACCAACATATCTGCATTAAATGCTTGAGTATATTGTAAACAGAAAAACACAACTATCAGTATCGGGCATCATCTACGTACCTATTGTCCGAGTCACATTAGAATGTGACCCAAACATAGCCTGGAATACCAGTTGTTCAAATATGTTTGTTAAAAGAAAAGGACAGGGAAAAGAGTGGGGAGAAAAAATAGAGGGGAGAAAGAGAAGAAGTGGGGAAAAAGGTAGCATGGGGTTTGAGGGCTAACTGGTCGAGAGAGATATCACATGAGCGATCACAAAAGGAGGTAGAATACTTAAAGCGGTTGTATACCTATATTTGTAACTTTTACCTACAGGTAAGCCTATAATAAGGCTTACCTGTAGGTAAAAAAAATATCTCCTAAACCTGTAAGGTTTAGGAGATATTCCCCTCGCAATGAGCCGCTAACTGCAGCGGCGCATGCGCACAGGGGACTCTCGGCTGACAGCCCGGCATGCCGGGCAGAAGTCTCCCGCGCGCATGCGCGGGAGTGACGACATCGCGGCTCCGGCCACTCACAGCGCCGGAGCCGCGATACCCGGAAGACACGCCGAGGGGAGATGTCGGCTCCCTCGGCGTGGACCAGGTGAGATGCCGGCGCCTCGTTCTAAGGTACGTATCTCATAATGAGCTAGTATGCGGTGCATACTAGCTCATTATGCCTTTTCCCTTGCAGGTGTAAAAAAAAAAAAAAAATGACAGCGGGTATACAACCGCTTTAAGGGAAAGGGATGGTGAGGAGGCTGTACCACATGCCTATGAAATGCCTATGAAATAATGGGCCTGTGTTATGATAGGGATTATGATGTCCCCTCTGGGGTTGAGAGCATTTTAGTGAGAGTAGTAGAGGAAGAGAAATGGAGCCAAATGAACCATAAGACCATAAACTTGTCAAAAGTGTCATTACCAAGCACTAACATTTCCTCCATCCGCATAACGTCATTTATAGTTGAAACCCATAAAGACAAAGGGGGAGTAACATCTGTTTTTACCAAATAATGGGATGATCTGCCTCATGGCGGATAAGAAAAAACATAGGAGGCTCCACTTTGTGGGTGTCAGCAAATCATCATAAATTTTGTTATAAACTTTAAAAACTGTTAGGATAATTTGGTTAGTTGCAAACTGGCTGGTGAGTTGAGCTGGTCTTTGGTTTTGTATTAAATAAAATAACCTTCCTGCCTGTTCGCAGTCTAATTATACACTGAGCATGCACAGCTAAGTTTACAATACCTGTGTGTTATGCCCCGTACACACGATCGGCCTTTCCGACAACAAAACCGTGGAATTTTGTTTGAAGGTTGTTGACTCCAACTTGTCTTGCATACACAAGGTCACACAAATGTTGGCCAACAATTACGAACGTAGTGACCTACAAGAAGTACGGCGAGCTGATAAAAAGGAAGTTCAATAGTCATGCGCCACCCTTTGGGCTCCTTCTGCTTGTGTTTGGTGAGCATTGATTCCGAGCATGCATGGACTTTTGTGCAACTGACTTGTGTACACACGATCGGAAAGTCCGACAACAAAAATTTGTTGCCGGAAAATTTGAGAATCTGCTAGCCAACATTTGTTGGCGGTAAGTCTGACAACAAATGTTGGATGGAGTATACACACGGTCGGACTTTCCGCCAACAAGCTCACATCCAACATTTGTTGTAGGAAAATCCAACCGTGTGTACGCAGCATTAGAGTGACTGAGCTCCTGCACATGTGCAGGAGTGACATCTTCCAAAGTCAGCCAATGAAGATGCCCAAAGACTGGTGCCCATAAGAAACTGGGGAGAATATGTTGGGCCCGATTAGAGGGACCTTGTGGGCATCAGACCATTGAAGCAGAAGTAAGTATTGTGGACTTTTGTCCACTGTAAAAAGAAAAACAATTCTACATTTACATACACTTTATTGGAGCTATCAAAAATAGCCAATAAAATACATCCCAGGCTCTGTTTTTTGCACTTCTCCCCTCCTATGTGTGCTGGAATGTATTTATATCATTTGAATTTTCATGTATTTGGAAACAACTAAGATGTCACTGTTACATATCAGATAACCCATAATAACCAATTCTTCACAAAAGTTCCAAAACTGCTTTTGTTGGAGGACATGAACACTTTGCCGTTGGCCAGATATTTAGTATAACATTTTTTCATGCTAGTAATTAAGGGCCATTAGCTGTGGGATCTTTTAGTTGTCTGAAAATTGGAAAATTGGATTTAATTAAAGTGGAACTGAATCCTTATAATTAAATTCTGATAGCATAAAGGGATATAAATCTAAATTAAATTGCACATTGTTAGCAAAGAAACTAACTTTTTAGGAAGTAAGTCATTTCTCCAAGCTGACACTCTGAATGCCTGTGCCATCTACAGTATGTATCAATATCATTTTGAGCCAGCGTCTTATTCCTGAATCTAGATGCCAGCCCACAGATTACGCAGTCTGGACTGTTCTACAAGGTGATGCATGCCGCTGCACATTCCATATCCAGTGTGAAGTTTGAAGTGATCAGCAGACCACGATATCATGAGATTACTGTCTGCGATAAGTTTATTTTTAGCATATAGGATATAGGATGCAGAAAATGTGAGTAGGGGACAGTAAAGCACTGAAAAGTTAATGTAAATCAAAAAGAGAAAGTAGGGCTATTTAAAGTTTAACTCCACCTTTAAGACCATGTTGCATATTGATCCCATATTTAGGTAGGTGCAAAGTGCAGCATGGTGCCAAAAGGACACCCATACCCCCAGAATGCCCCCACCCCCTGTGACAATGTCTGGGGAATCATCTACCCCGTGGCAGCTGTCACTTTTGAAATTGATACGGCTGTGTGGTGTCTGCCTGTGCAGCTACTGTATTCTTCTGGAGCAGCATAAAACCATAACTCCCAACTTTTTGGGATGGGAAGGAGGGAAACCTATTAGTAAAAGTATGCAGGCATAGGACACACACCCTGCCATGCCCCCTTAAAGGAGAATTATACAAAAAAAAAAGATTAGTTAAACCCACAAGTATTTTTTTTATCATTATTATTCATTTATACTGGCTTTTGACACTTAGAAATGCAGCAATTTAGAAACTGGATGAAAGGTTTAGTACTGGGAAACATTTTTTTATAAGATAAATAGTGCATTTTATATACAACTATATAGATCAGACCAAAATTAGGGACAAATAGGGAGGAAAGAGGGACAGAGGGGCATTGTTCCAAATCAGGGACAGTCCCTCTAAATCAGGGACAGTTGGGAGGTATGATAAAACTGTCAGATCTAAACGTAGCACCCTGATGTTTAGGATGGGTTGCTAGTAAATTTACCTGCCAGGTATAGTTGTCTTGGCCAGTTGATAGAAGATCAATTAATTCCACCCTAATTCTGGAATTGCTGCACTTCTCTCTTCTGTCACTAGATGGTATCTGGTGGCATTAGATAAGACAAGGGCATTGCAAGGACAGATTAGGAATAAATGGGGTATCTCAGCCAATGGGCAGGGATCTTCTTGGGTCTCTTGGCCTGCTGGGAGAGGCTATTTATTTGGGTGAGGTCAGGTGATCGGGGTTCAGTGCCACCTGGACAGCTGTCTGCTTGGACGTGTGTTGTGCTGCCCTGGACTGCTAGGCCAGAGCCTGAGGTCTATCCCGGGGACATCTGGCTGCTAGGCTGTCTGAGGGCCTATCCAGAAGCAAGAGAGCAGCGCAGGGTTGGGATTGCGGCTTGCAATCTAATCAGAAGTGACGGTTTTGCGGGCCGGAGAACCTGTCGTGGTCGGAGGTAGAGGGGAAGCTGTCACCACTAAGGGACCATCCAACTTATTAACAGGGACCAAAGTGAGTAGCTGAAGCAAGTACCGGAGCAGTATTCTCACCAACCGGGGACAGTGAAGAATTGGGAAACTTCAGCAGGTGTCAAGCCAGGACCCAGCCAGCGGAGGTGACGCTTGCAGAGCAGCCTTGTGTGCCAAGCCAGGGACCGAGCAGGCCAGTGGGGTGATGCTTGAGGAGTATCTCTGAGTACCCAGCAGGGATACGGGAGTGACGCTTGAGGTAGATACTGAGTGAGAAGGTTGGAAGAGCTCAGGAGATCCAGGGGCAGTGGATCAGCAAGTATAGTGAGAGAGACTGGGAGCTCAGTTGAGTGAAGATCTACAAGAGGGGATTGTAGAGGAAGTACAGAAGTTTGTTACAACTTGTGTTAGAAACTGTTATAAGACTGTTGCCATAGGAGACAGCATTCCTACATATGCAGATGTGGTGTCTTGCTGGGTGCCTTTCCCTGCATGGCTGTCTACCTATAGAAGTCTTGGAGTCTGCTAATTACCATTACAGGGGGTCCCCTAGTTACAAACATCCGACTTACAAATGACTCCTACTTACAAATGGAAGGAGACAACAGGAAGTGAGAGGAAATCTACTCCTAGGAAGGAAAATTCTCTCCTGTAAGAGCTATTATGGGGAAAAGGTACCTCCACTGATGCTTTACCACAAAGGCTTGTTTCCACAACAACCCAAAATTTTCAAAATCCAATTGTCAATGGGACAGAAAGTGAGGTGAAATCTTCTGAACAGGGGCACACACAGCAAAACAAATGATACAGGGGTGATACCTATTCCCTATGCTATCCAAAAAGCTTAAAAATATTTTTTTTGGCTGGAGCTACACTTAAAAAATGGACCTGTCCTGACTTGCAAACAGATTCAACTTAAGAACAAACCTACAGTCCCTAACTTGTTTGTAACCCGGGGACCCCCCGTACAACTACCAAAGGGTGTCTTGGCCCTAGCCCTCTCTCCCACAGTTCTGTTCAAGAGAAAATAACACATTGATATTTAGTTATAGGATTTTGTTATGGTGAAGGATGTTATGTTATCTATGATAGGCTCCATTTGATTATCTTGCACATGATTCACTGATTAACCATTAGGAGATTATATCTTGTTATATTGGGAGGTTAATATTAGCGCATTATACATTCCGAATATATACAACACTTTTTGTGTGATATCAGTTCACATACACAATAATTGCAGCTATATTATTTGGTCATCTTCTAGTATTTGTCACTTATTTATTTATTTACTAGTTCATATTAGCGCTTTAGTACACTTTTTACTCAAGAGAAAATAAATCTCTTTGCATTCAAGAAGTGTCTGGCGTCCATGAATCTACCTTGCACTACACCCACCATGCCTTGTAACCCACTCTACGCAGAAGGATGTCTGCTGTCCCCAGCTCTAGAGGTTCTCATTAGACTAGAGGGGACCGGGGACCTTGCTACATAAACTAAAGCGATAAGTCCACAGGGTGAAATGCACATCATTGTACTGAGCTCATTGTGTGACTGCACAGTTATCAAAGTGCCTGAATTTCTAGAATTTGGGCTTTAAATGTATTTTATTATGTACAGTACAAGCAAAGTAAGTATCTTAATCTGATTTGGTATCAGCCTCTTGTAGACTGGAGAGGATGAAGCAGCAAAGAGAGCCAACTAGTTTATGTCCTGACAAGAAGTATGCTGATAGGAGAAGAAAGCAGAGTGATAGATGGATGAAATCATCACTGTGCTGCTTCTCCTTCGCTACCCTGTTGCAGGCTGTGGGCGGATTCATGACAACCTAGGCTTATTGGAAGTCTATGAATGATACTGGTTGTCAACCCTGAAGGCAATTGGCATCTAGTGGGGGAAAAAAAGTACTGCCGGGAACCCTTCTGGACTAACGTGAGTATTGCAGCAAAAGCTGTTTTTTGGATCATTTTATCTTCAAGGATCTTTACATCTTTTTTGACTGGAGTTCTGCTTTAGGCTATCTTGTTCACAATAAATATTGAACAGAGGGATTCAGCAGCATTTCACTTGTGTCTTGAACGTGTCCACATGCAAAGCACAGAATCTATAAATGATTCCTAATACTGACTTTTGTGTTATAGGATCCAATAGAGGTGTTATCAGGAACCTCTCTCCTGCATCAAAACAGGTGTTCCCAGATCATAATATTACCAACAACAGGTAGCAGGATAGACTGGTATGCTATTGTCAGGGCTTTTTTTCAGCGGGAATATGGGGGGACGTGGGGGAACCTCCACGCCATTACATCCAGCACTGACTGTATGTAATGGCAAGGGGTGTTGGGATGTGCTGCAGGGTCTATGGATGCTGGCTGCTGGGGGATTTATTCTAGCTGTTTTTGCAGGGGGGGTCTATTGTTGCTGGGGGTGGGTCCTATTTTTCTGGGGGGGTCACTTGTTGCTGGGGGAGATGTACTGTTGCGGGAGGGATCTATTGATGATGGCTGATGGAGAGTCTATTTGCGGGGGGGGGTCTATTGTTGCTGGGGGTGGGTCCTATTTTTCTGGGGGGGGGGTCAGTTGTTGCTGGGGGAGATGTACTGTTGCGGGAGGGATCTATTGATGCTGGCTGATGGAGAGTCTATTGTTGCTGGCTGCAGGGAGATCTGTTGATGCTGCTGGGATTCTATTGTTGCGGGTGGTCCTCCATTGTTGTTAGGGGATCTACTGTTGCTGGGGGGGGGGAGGTATTTTGTTATTGGCTGCATGGGATCTGTTGTATTGTTTTTCTTGTTATCATGACCAAATTCCATAATAGAACACCACAAAATGATACTTGGTTCTGTATTCTCTAAAAGGGCAGTACTGGGATGTGGGTAGGGGGGTGAGACCACGGAATGGTGCTCGGAGGAGGGGGTTTGGGGCAGAGAGAAGGGGTGATTCAGAAAAGGGGGGAGTTCCTGCACCTATTCTCTGAGAAAAAAAGCCTGGCTATTGGTAAGCCTGGATAACAAATTAAATTATTGAGGTTGTTCTCCATGTACAGTACACAGTTCGTAGTCCGTTTTTAGTTTTGCCTGTAGTGTATCATTACATAAAGCTAGGAGTGATCTAAGGTCAATATTTGTTTTACTTTATGCTGGCTACCATAACATGAACATAAAAAAATAAAATAAAAATAAAAAAATAAAAAAGGAAAAAAAAATCCAGGTTTTCACTAAGCCGAGTCCTGCTCACTTGAGATATTGCACACGAGAAGAAGAAGAGATAAACCACACAGCTTTTCCCTAACACAATGATTATTTTCCATTCTCCGGTTTTAGAGGGCGATCAAACAGCTTGCGGATCTTATTATGCTCTCTGGGTTTTATTGCGGACAATGTGTTTTGCAGATACATGTGTAAACAATTCATTGATAATAATGCAGCATAAACCTGTCTCACCCAAGTTCCGCCAATGTTTGTGACCTTGTTTTGTCGGGACGTACAATGCGTGCAATCTGACTCCCAATTATATATTACACTCCACGCTCGGCTCTAAGTCTGGGATAAACAGAACTGAGCGCGGTTGACCGTTTTAAAACCGACAGGTGGTGTAACGGCTGAACTGCACAGGGTAATATTTTCTAATTGGTATCATTTAATACATTAAATCACAATGATCAAGGCATTTACAATCCATATTAATGTTGACCTCTAGAAAAGTACAAAACTTCCTAGCCAGTAATACATTAGTTAAAATATGCATTTAGACCCCATTCACACTAGTGCAGCATGACACTGGGCATCAAACATATGCATGTATTTGGCCCATTGTCATGCTTGACGCATAGGGCAGCACATGCATTTCAATGGACTGCTCCATGCACAGCATATGCAGCAAAGAAACTCATGCCCCTATTTGAGTGATTTTAAACTGCACCTTTTTTGCGCGCGTTTGCCTGTGCTGCTTTTTTTTTTTTTTTTTTTTTACATTCGTACATCAGGACATGCAAAACCGGAATATGATACAGGTCAAACTGTCATGTTTGAACTATGGGAAAATAAACAGTTAGACGTTAGATGTTAGGGTCTATGAATTATCATTCTGTTAGGCATGAGCAATAATATACTCGAGAATATTTAATAATTTCCCTTTGGGATTAATAAATGTAGTGCTATCCCCATAGGAGCTGCTAGAAAACTCTCTTGCTTCAACTCTTCAGCTAGGCACACAATATTTTCCACAGCCAGGCACACACTAATGCCCCATACACACAATCAGAAATTCCGTCAGAAAAAACTTGGATGGTTTTTCCGACGGAATTCCGCTCAAGCTTGCCTTGCATACACACGGTCACACAAAAGTTCTCTGAACTTTCGACCGTCAAGGACGCGGTGACGTACAACACTACGTTGAGCCGAGAAAATGAAGTTCAATGCTTCCGAGCATGCGTCAAATTGTTTCCGAGCATGCGTGATTTTTTGCGCGTCCGAATTGCATACAGACGAACGCATTTTCGGATAGGAACTTTTTCCGCCCGAAAAATAGAGAACCTGCTCTCAATCTTTTGCTGGCTAGAATTCTGCCAGCAAAAGTCACATGGAGCATACACACGGTCGGAATTTCTGACCAAAAGCTCACATCCGACTTTTGCTGGCGGAATTTCTGATCGTGTGTACGGGGCATTAGGCTCGTTTCTTGAATAATCAGTCTAGGGGTTTTGTTTGTGTTTTTTTTTTGTTTGTTTTATTGAGAACTTGTATAGGGAAGGGAATGTAGTGGGATATCCCAGATTTAACTAATTACAGGGAGGACAACCTCTTCAACTTGACTGTGGAATTCCTACTTGAAGCAACATGCACTCTTGAGCAAGTCCTCTATGTGAAGGATAGACTACTGCTCCTCAGGACACTAGCCAATATCCCCTTTCTGCTGCACCCAGTAGATGATTTTCCTAGCACAGAGGGGTAGCCTACAAAATAACAAACAGAACTGCCTCACAGAAGACGCCTGTTTAGACAAAACGTACGTCAGGCAAGGCAAAGAAATATCAGTGACGTTGTGGCGTCCGTGGAGGGTGTAGGACGAGTGTCTGTTTTTCCACAGCCTGTTGAAACTTTCCTCTTGTAAGCAGACTCTTTTATTAAACTCATTTGCTCTTACTGAACGCTGCACAATGAGGCTTTTCCTTTTCTAATTGACATACTGTGTGACCGAGTCTGAGGTTCCTTAAGGATTAATTTATACGGTGACTTCCATAATTGGCATCCATTAAGTGGCTGAAAAGGAGAGGCGCCTTATACCTGAAGTGAGGGGTGAATACTCACTGATGCGAATACAGACCTTGATGGGTCTAATGATCTGGTAAGAGGATACATTTGCCCTGTTTTTTTCTATGGGGAGCACTGGTTGTTGCACCTATTAAGAACCAGAGGACGCTTTTTATACTTCGCTGTATGGACTTTATTTGTTTTTTGACACATCATTTTTACCCTTTTTTTTGGACTTATTTAATTTAACACATATTAATTTGTGAAGATTAATGGACTATTTTTGTGACAGCGCAACACTGTTGATTTAATTTAATGTATTTATTATAATTTATCAATACATTGTATATACTAAGCGCAGTTTTCTTACTGTATTTACAAAAGAACACATGGGTCAGCTCTCCAGATTCCAGGCCTCCAGCCTAATGCCCTGTACACACGGTCGGATTTTCAGAGGGAAAATGTGTGATAGGACCTTGTTGTCGGAAATTCCGACCGTGTGTGGGCTCCATCACACATTTTCCATCGGATTTTCCGACACACAAAGTTTGAGAGCAGGCTCTAAAATTTTCCGACAAATTCCGATCGTGTGTACACAACTCCGACGGACAAAGTGCCACGCATGCTCAGAATAAATAAAGAGATGAAAGTTATTGGCTACTGCCCCGTTTATAGTCCCGACGTACATGTTTTACGTCACCGCGTTCAGAATGATCGGAATTTCCAACAACTTTGTGTGACTATGTGCATGCAAGACAAGTTTGAGCCAACATCCGTCTGAAAAAATCCTAGGATTTTGTTGTCGAAATGTCCGATCAATGTCCGACCGTGTGTACAGGGCATAAGGCTGCATGGCAGCAGGTGCTGAGGGCAAAGCGCCCCCTCCTCAAATGGACACTCTTCTCCAGACCACTTCCTGTGTCTCTTCACTGAATATAAATACCCCTTCCCAGCATGCATAGGGGCCCCTATGCTGTAATTGGCTGGGGTGGCATCCATATTCATGCTACTGAACTGTACGAGTCACTCCAGTCCACCCAGCAATTTCCAAAACTGCACGGATATACTGTAGATGAGTCAATGCAAATCCAGTAACACTTGTTAAATACACAGGTCTCCCTGGCTGTACCAATTCAGTCTCCCTTTTAGACAGGAAAACTAATATATTTTACCTTAGTTTCCTGTTAAGCAGGAGACCACACTATACTAACTATATACATCCTAGCAACCTACCTAGGAGGGTGCTACATAAAGTATTCTGAGTAACATTTTGCTGATTGTACTGAAACCCTCCCCCCCCACAAAAAAGGGGGAGGGGCGAGAAACTAAGGATATTCAAGTCCTGACAGTCTGCGTAGTAATAGCATATAAAGTAGTGTCGTGTGGATAAAAGCGAAAAAAGAAAGTAGAGGAAGGAGAGAGGGGAAAGAAACTCGACAGAGTACAACCAAGTTATGGAAGGAAAGTGAAAGAAAGGAAAGGGATATATCTAATTAAATAACTTTGAACCTTCTGGCCCCTGGTTTTTCCTGAGGTACCCAAGTACCTCTTGCTATTTTGGCTATGTTGGGCCTGCAGCTGAGCCAGGAGTAACATCTCTATGGGGTAGGGGGTGGTGGGAAGGAGAGAATGGCAGAAGAGTAGGGTGCATTAGGAAACTAAAGTAGGAGCGAAAACCACAAGGTTTCTCCATGGGTAGGCTGAGAGAGAGCCCCACCACTCCGGTAGACTTGCTTGTGAAAGAAACAAGAGCAACTATTAATCCGTCCAAGACAATAGTCCCAGGTGCTGGCTGATGCAAGATGAAGCAGAGGAGAACGAGGAAATCTGGAAGCCACACACCGGTCTGATGATAAGTACTTTTATTATTAAAAGCTGGATCACAAAAGTGTACAGAACATTACAGCTGAAGTGTACAGAGATCAACTGATGCGTTTCGCAATCATAGCGACTGCTTACTCATAGCTGCAATCGCTCCAAAAAGCTGCAAAAGCAGTCGCTATGATTGCGAAACGCGTCAGCTGATCTCTATACACTTCTGCTGTAATGTTCTGTACACTTTTGTGATCCAGATTTTAATAATAAAAGCACTTATCATCAGACCGGTGTGCGGCTTCCAGATTTCCTCTTTCTCCTCTTTTTCCTTCTGAGTGGCTCTTAGATGTTGGCTCTTTTTGTTTGCCTTGTATGATGCTGATCTACAGAATTCCTCCCTTGCATTCCATGTGCAGTTAAATTGCTGCAATTTGACAGGTTTGTAATGCATTATGGACTCCATCTTAAAAAGTAATCCACCAGATCTATCTAGTCTTTCACTGAAGGCATTGCAGGTGTCCGCCATAATCGGGGAATCAAGCTGCATGTTGCATTAATGAGGTGCCTAAGTAAGTGTTAGCCGGTAAAGGGGGTTGTTCTTTATCGGCATGTTGCAGGAACAGTTCAGGGGAGTATGTGCCTGTGCTCTTGACTGCTGAGGTGCAATAGACCCAGGTCCATACCATAATCCAGACAACTCTTACCACCATTAATGTTGGAAAGGGCAAGGCCACAGCTTTATTAACTGGAACACTTTATTAACTTGAACATATAACATTAAACATTCCACAGTGCCAGTCACAGTAGCGCTGTGAGCACTCAATTCCGAATGGTGAAAGGGAGATAACTGAGGGGCCTGTCCTTACCATAAGTGCTGGACCGGCCGTCTATCTCCCAATTAACATGAAGGGTGTACCTCTTACCGCCATGTTTTGCTGGCAAGGTCACCAAAAACCGCAGCAAGCTGTGACATACCAACCATAGATAGGGCGGGAGGGTGGGCAGCTCTTATCAATCTTTTTCACAAAAAGGCCCAGAATTTCCTGGGCCATCACCCTAGTGAGCTTAGGCCCAACCCCATCCCATCCCCCCACCAATCCGCAGTGACCCCATAGTCACCATACTCCGCCCTGGTTATGCCCCCATCAGTCAGGGCTCTCTTTCCCAAGGGGTTCAAGAGGCCTGCATGTGCAATCATAAACACGCCTCTTGCTAGGCACAATGAATGGCACGCAAGTGTAAAAGGTTTTTTTATTGAGGGTTTCCTGAACACATGAAAATTTCAGGGATTTTAAACGCATTTAAGCACTACAATAGTGAGAATGTGGGCTAAAAGACATTGTCACTTCAGGGCAAAGTGCCAATATCTGTGAAAAACACCTGTCACCCTGCCCCAATTATACTCCTTCACAAGTGTTCCCCCACTGCTCCTTTCTGCCCTGCAGCCACAATCAAAATATCCAGTATCAGAGTCATGTGACATTGTTTGTAAAAAAACATTGGCCAGTAGGCCTAACTATTGCACCACAGGAGCAGCTGACATGCTCCTCTACCCAGAAGCACCAGGTATGGTGTTTTTTTCCTATGAGGACCATATTTGGCCCTGTGATATCCAACGGGGTCCTCAAATCTGTATAGGGGACATACATAGCTCCCAACTGTCCCTGATTTCGAGGGACTGTCCCTGATTTGGAACAAAGTCCCTCTGTCCCTCTTTCCTCCTCATTTGTCCCTCATTTTGGTCTGATCTATATAGTCGTATATAAAATGCACTTTTTATCTTTAAAAAAGCATTTCCCAGTTCTAAATATTTCATCCAATGTCTAGATTGCTGCAGTTGTAAATTTCAAAAGCCAGTATAAGGAAATAGTAGTGGTAAAAAAAAGCACTTGTGGGTTTAACTAATCTTTTTTTTTTTTGTATAACTCCCCTTATGGTGGCGGGGGGGGGGGGGGGGTCCTCTGCCTACATACTTTTTCTAATAGGTGCCCCTCATTCCCATCCCTTCTAAAAGTTGGGAGGTATGGCCATGCCCTTGGTTAAGTATGGCCGAAAGCATCATATCTCCCTGTATTAGGGGGAACTTGGAGTCCATCTACATGGTGACATCCTCTTAAGAACCCATATGTATGCTCATATAAAGTATATGTTACATGGATATGATTTTTTTCCCAACAAAAGTTCAGTTTAACTTTATATTACACCTTTATTACCATCTTATCTTCTTAATTATCTTAATTCTCTACACAGCATGAGTTAAAGAGGGGAAGAGAAGAGAATAACCCCATCAGCCTGTAATTCATTCCTCAGTGTTAAAGTGTTGTCACTCTTAAAGCCCATACACACGATCGGACTTTTTAACAACAAACATGCAAATTAACTGTTTTAAGGCAACATCCGATCGTGTGTACGCTCCATCGGACACACTTTTTCAGTTTTCATCGGACAAATGTTGGCTGTGCGAACAGACAAAATTGGTGGCAACAAAAGTCCGACGTCAGCAAGTCCGATTGTGTGTACACAAAACCATCGGACTTTAGTACAAAGTACAAACACACATGCTCAGAACCAGTGCAAAAGATCAGACAACAATACAGAAGTTGACCAAAGGGTGGTGCCGGAGAATTGAACGTCCTCTTTTGAAGTGTCGTCAGTACGTTGAAACGTCATTCCGTTCGTGTTTGTTGCCTAAAAAGTCCTGCCATGTGTATGCTTAACAAGTTCACGGCCAACGCCCTTTGTACAGAAATCCACGGGAAAGTTTGTATAAAGTCCGATCGTGTGTATGAGGCTTAACACTGTACATACCTGCAGGACAGCAGAGCACAGGGATGACCTTATCAATTTGCTGATGCTCATCCATTTAGCAAGCTGGTGACCAACTGTATTACTTAAAGAGACCCTGCTGCCAGACCATTCATTTTAAAAACAATCTTTCTTAAGATTATATGTTCATTTAATGTATTTTATGCGTGGTATTTACCTGTAAAAGTCTCCCTTGTGTAGACATGCAGAAGCCCTGAGATGTCTGCAGGGAGCCACCATATTGGATGTGATGTCAGTAGCTCCCGATGACTCAAAGTTGTCACTCAAGTGACACTTGTAGTAATCATCTTCACAAAAACTGTGTGTTTACCTGCAATTTTTAGGTTGGTGACAGGGTCTCTTTAACTGTAATAAAGAAAGTGGTGTTAATCTACTGACTGTTCATTGGGACAGGAGTGTGTGAATAACAAGGGAGACTGCACAGAATAATCAACTGTTGTGGAAAAGCAACCATTAATGCCGCGTACACACGGTCGGACTTTTCGTCTACAAAAGTCCGACGGACGCCGACGGACAAAATACGGCGGACAATCCGATCGTGTGTGGGCTTCCCCGGACTTTCAGCGGACTTTTCCAGCCGCAAATCTGATGGACTTTAGATTTGAAACATGCTTCAAATCTTTACGTCGTAACTACGCCGGACCCAGAAATCCGCTCGTCTGTATGCTAGTTCGACGGACAAAAACCGACGCTAGGGCAGCTATTGGCTACTGGCTATCAACTTCCTTATTTAAGTCCGGTCATACGTCATCACATACAAATCCGTCTGACTTTTGTGTGATCGTGTGTAGGCAAGTCCGTTCGTTAGAAAGTCTGCCGCAAGTACGCGGCATAAGAACTCAGCAGTGGGGAGTGGGGACAGGTATAAGTAGGATTGGGGGAAGGGGGTGGTGGGCAAGGGGGCTGGTATCAGATAATAGTATTACAATTACACCCATGTAGTTCAAAGCAACATTTCACTTTATAGCTAGATTACAGTTTCTTTTGTATCTTCGATTAAGTTCAGCGTTAAACCCTCTAAAGGGCATTAAGGAAAAGTAAGAACATGTTTAATAATGCAGAGGCATTTAGCAAGTAAATTTACTTTTGTTAAATTGATATGGCCAGCTACTGAAAAGAAAGCTCATACCATACAAAATTCAGTACCATGATATTCTACAGATAGAGATGCTTTTTGGCTTGGAAAACGTAGTATCTCCTCTACAAGCTGTAAACCATTATAATTTGAGGGGGCTACCCAAGCAATGCAAAGTGGGCTTGTGCTTTTAAAGGGGTAGGGATTTCTCATACATTTTTGACTCCCACCAAACAACCTTAACCAATGTTTTGGAATGAATGAACTCTATACACATTTCTGTGTTGATCATGCATGGCTGAATTAAAATGTTGAATAAAACAATGAGGCTCTCCCATTGAGATAATGTGGCATCAGGGTGCACAGCATGGCCCCAGCAATAAGGCTACTTGGACATTCTTATATGTTCAAAAGTCTTGTGTGATAGTAAAGCCTTTCTTTTAATAACAAACATGTCATACCCACCTGCTCTGTGCAGTGGTTTTGCACAGAGCAGCCCTGATCCTCCTCTTCTCAGGTCCCATGCCGGTGCTCTTGGCCCCTCCCTCCTGCCAAGTGTCCCAACAGAAAGCAGCTTGCAATGGGGGCACCCAAGCAGGCTCATTCCTGAGCCGCTGCTCTGCATATCCATTCACGCACAGAGCCGTTGGCTTGGCCCTCTCCCCCTCTCTCCTCATTGGCTCACTGGCCATGACTGACAGCCAATGGCTCTCGCTGCTGTCCCAACCAATGAGGAGTGAGAGTCCCCAGAGAGCTGATGCTCTCGTGCACATCGTTTGATTGAGATAGGGCTCAGGTAAGTATTAGGGGGCGTGGGGGGACTGCTGCACAGAGAAAGTTTTTTTACTTTCATGTGTAGCCCTGAGCCTCTTCAGGCCTATAAGTGACCTCCAGAGTTAAGGACAGCTGACATCCTTCTGTGTAGAGTGAGTTACGAGGCATGGTAGGTGCAATGTAGGTAGATTAATGGGCGCTAGACAGATTTATTTTCTCTTAAACAGAATTGTGGGAGAGAGAGTTAGGGCCAGGACACCCTTTAGTAGTTGCAATGTTAATTAGCAGACTCCGAGACTTCTATATGTAGACAGCCATGCAGGGAAAGGCTGCCCACTGGCCTGCTCGGTCCCTGGCTTGGCACACAAGACTGCTCTGCTAGCGTCACCGCTGCTGACTGGGTCCCTGGCTTGACTCCTGCCGAAGTTTCCAAATTCTTCACCGTCCCCAGTTAGTGAGAATGCTGCTCTGGTACTTGCTTTGGCTACTCACGGTGATCCCTGGTAACAAGGTGGATGGTCCTTTGGTGGCGACAGCTTCTCCTCTACCTCCGACAATGACAGGTTCTCTGGCCAGCAGAACCATCACTTTTGGTTGGACTGCAAGCCGCAGTCCCAACCCTGCGCTGCTCTCTTGCTTCTGAATAGGCCCTCAGACAGCCCAGGAGCCAGATGTCCCCAGGAAAGGCCTCAGGCTCCGGCCTAGCAGCCCAAGCAATACAACACAGGTCCACCCAGACAGATGTCCAGGTGGCACAGAACCCCAATAAACTGACCTCACCCAAATAAATAAGCTATCCCAGCAGGCCAAGGGACCCAAGAAGATCCCTGCAATTGGCTGAGACACCCCATCTATTCCTAATCTGTCCTTGCAATGCCCTTGTCTTATCTAATGCCAGCAGATACCCGGCCATCTAGTGACAGAAGAGAGAAGTGCAGCAAATCCAGAATTAGGGTGGAATCAATTGATCTCCTATCAATTGGCCAAGGCAACTACACTTGGCAGGTAAATTTACTAGCAACCCTGCCTAAACATCAGGGTGCTACACATGCATTAAATGCATGAAGGTAAAAAACATTGAGCCTTTAGAACCACTTTAACCTAAATAGTTAATAAATAAAAAAACAGATTCCAATATCAGACCTTCTATCTCAGCATCTAACAGATTGCCAGAGGTGTTCTTTATTAACATCAGTCATCGCAGAAATCAGTACTGTGCCCTAGTCAATTGCATATGATTTCCAAGGTCTGTCTGTTCAGTAACTTGTGGTCTAATCCAGGGGTCTGCAAACTTTCTAAACAAAGGGTTAGTTTACTGTCCTTCAGACCTTAGGGGAGCTGGACTGTGGCCAGTGAGAGCAGAAAATGCCCTAGCATTAGTGGGAGTAGACCATGTATCAGGCTTGGTCAGTGGGAGTAAAAATTACATAGCACCCGTGGTCAGGAGAAGTAGGAATAGTGCCCCATCATTGGTATTAAAGGGAGAAATTATACCTCATTATTGGAAGGAATAGTGCCCAAAAATTGATGTCCACAGAAGCTATAGTGCCCCAATGTGAAGGAATGGTACCTCTTCATCGGTGATGGTGGAAAGATTAGTATTTCATGTGGCGGGAGTCACTTTGTGCGGGGGGGCCTATGGAACCCAGAATCCCTTGGAGAAGTTGGGAAGCCCTTGTTTCAGCTCCTAATGCACCTCCTATGTCTAAGCCACCCTGTGTCCCTAATAGGGGCACGGGGTGACCAAGAACCCCAGTCTGATCTGTGCTAATCGGCCTTGCTGTACAGCCACACTGGAATGTTGTATATATGTATATATTGTGTGTTGTCTCATGCTGTAGGACTCTTTGCTGCGATCGTTTGGGATGTGGTTGTATTTCATTGTTCTATTGTGTCTTACTTAGGAGAAATGTATATTATGGGATTTATGTCTATGTTTCTATTCCTCCAGCAGTCCCTCCCTGCTGATAAGACTGTTTATTGATGAGAAGTTGGAATAGACCTGACCTGTGTGTCTATTATTGTTGGACAGTTTACCCCGCCCTGAATGGGAGGGGTTGTCCCTGAGTGTTAACTCTCTGTACATGTGTTTCAATAAACAGTTCATGTTCCAGCTTGCAGCCAAACGAGTCCTGCCTTGTTCCTGGTTGTAATATGTGGCTAATATCTATATTCACACTGGAGGAAGCGGTATATGACGAAAGCACTCAAGCGGAGTTTGGGATGTTTCATTACACCTCGTGGTGCAAACAGTATAAAAAAAAGAGAACTGACATAAACAAAGTTCAACTCAGAATTCCTTGATAATACTTATATCACTGTATAGATCAGGGGTGGGCAATTTCTTCTCCCAAGGGGCCACATGAGAAGCTGGGACTGTTGTGGAGGGCATATTAAAGATGGTAAGCCAGCATCTCATTGGGCCAAACATAGAATCAGCAGAGCATGTCTATAGGAACCCCATGATGATATTTATATATTCCCTTGACTGTTATATATCCCCTGGCATGTGACATCCTTCCGCAGCAAGGCGGAAGTTAAGGAAGACAAGTGGAGGCCATAGGCTGTGGGGTGGACAGTGGGACCTGGCAACACCTCCCCACATGACCTCATGCGCATCCTTGTTGCCCACCTAGCGTGGTCCACTTGTTGCTGGGGGGGGAAAGCCACTGCCAAAGCCACACAAAAAGAGAAGCATGACCGCCACCATCTTGGCAACCAGTGGAACAATGAGAGCAGAACACAGCCACAACAATCTTGTTGACTGCCTGGCCTGAATCCAGGGATTTCCCTCACATGGGTAGAACAGGGTTAGTCAAAGGGCCAGATGTGGCCCGGGGCCATAAAATAACCATGTCTATAGAGATTTACAGCCTTTGAAAAAACAATAGTAAAGTAAAGAACGTAGAAAGTAAATCTAAACCCCAAAGTACTTGCTTTTAATTGAGTATGAAAGTGTTGGAACCTTTGTCAGGTCTTATTTGCGGTTTGTATCCTGACTAGAGAAATTTAGTCACTATTTGTCCTATTGACCATTGGTCAAGTGAGGAATAACAATCCAGAATTTTTAAATTGTCAAGCGAACAGAGGGGAAATGCTTCCAATTAGGACACTAATAACATATATAATTTTTCCTCCACTATATTTAAAAAAAATCCTTTGAGTTTCACTTTGAATGTTAATTAATTTGGGTTACCGTATATACTCAAGTATAAGTCGAATTTTTCAGCACATTTTTTTGTGCTGAAAGTGCCCCCCTCCACTTATACTCGAGTCAAGCACTTTTCTGCAGCAAAAAATTTCATTTTCCGAACCGACTTTGGGGCCCTGTATCTCAGGGCCACTTGGTGCTAGGAACCCCAAATTTGGTGTACAAACCAAGTGGAACTGGTACCATAACATATCCAAAGCTGGGATTCCTAGCACCAAGTGGCCCCGAGATACGGGGCCCCAAAATCAGTTCGGAAAATGTCATTCTATGCTGCAGAAAAGTGCTTGACATTTTCTGAACCGACCTTGGGGCCCCATATCTCAGGGCCACTTGGTGCTAGGAACCCCAAATTTGGTGTGCAAACCCAGTGGAACTGGTACCATAACATATCCAAAGGTGTTCCTAGCACCAAGTGGCTCTGAGATACGGGGCCCCAAAACTGGTTCAGAAAATGTCATTCTCTGCTGCAGAAAAGTGCTTGACATTTTCTGAACTGATTTTTGGGGCCTTGTATCTCGGGGCCACTTGGTGCTAGAAACCCCAGCTTTGGAAATTTTATGGCGCTAGTTCCACTGGGTTAGCATACCACATTTGGGGTTCTTAGCACTAAGTGGCCCCGAGATACGGGGCCCCAAATTCGGTCAACTGTGTCCATCTGCAGCAATGTCATTTCGGGACCCTTTGGGTTCAGAGACCCCAAATTTTGGCTGCAGCTAGGGGGCATCTAGGAACCCTTAACTACAGGGTTTGAAGTTCAGGGGACCTATGGCTGCAAATGGGCACAGTGATGCTGCAAATGGGCATTGTTGACCCTCTTTTCCACTTACAGCAGCTGTGCATTTCTCACCCTCGTCTTATACTCGGGTCAATAAGTTTTTCCCATTTTTTTGTGGTAAATTAGGGCCTCGACTTATACTCGGAATGACTTATACTCGAGTATATACGGTATGTTTGTGAATTTTTCTCCTTGTGTGAATCAATTCACCCAATTTAACCTCATAGTTTGCACATTCACTCATCTCTATAAATGATCTCTTTCCATCAAGTTGATAAAATCACATGACCAAGGTGATTAGTGTTGATCACAGTTAAAGGGAACCTGTCACTTTGGCCACCCACTGATAAATACTCTTGATGCACTCCCTGCCCCATTTGTCTGTCAGATCCATGAGTATGAACCCTTTATAGACTGCTGTCAGCACATACATGGCCTTAAAGACCTTTCCCCCCACATCCCAATGTTTGGGCTTTGTGATTGGGCGCTTAGGCTGAGCACTGCATTCTGGAATTAAGAAGAAAAGATCACACCGCCATCCCATATTCGGGAGCACAGGGTCTATTCAAGAGCTCTGACAGATAAATGGAACAATGGGGGAGAATGGAAAAGGCTTTAGAAGGTAGGGGCATCAGCTTTCAAGAGGACTTTAACCTTTGCCTTGAATGAGCAAATTGACAGATCTTCTTTAACATCTTCTCCAGGCCAGCATGTACCAGTGGGATTATTTAAAGTCCTCCGAACCCTGCAGCTTTTCTGCAATAGTTTGTTTTAAACCTAGTCTAGCATGTCTAAAGCATACAGTATATATAAGAGCTTTTTAAAACAAGTGCTTGGTTTAATAAACAGCAAGGAACCAGATAAGTGATAAAAAAAAGGCTCTATGAGAGAAGATGAAAGCACACCACAGCAGCTAGTGTGTGTAGAATAGCATTTTCTGCCCCGTTCATTGTCCACTGTACATTCCTCACTCTGCCAGATAGGAGGCGGCGAGGGCGATAACACTCAGACAATTCTTCAGAAAGACACTTCCTCTCGCCATGTACTCTCAGTCATGCTCTTTTATGCTCTAGAACAGTAACTACTGCTTTGTATTGATTTACAGGGGCTATGAGACAGAAAACGAAGAGCTCTGCGAGAAGGATTTTCAGAATAAATATTTGCCAAGCTCTTATTATTTTTCCTTCTTTCTCTGTTGGCAAACCCTGTTCTGTTCCTGTTCTGGGGAAACCAAGAATATTGATTAAAAAACAAAAAAGTGTTCGTAAGAATGGATTTGAGTAAACTTTAGGCAACGTTTAAGGTAACGTAGATAGTAATTATATTTAACAAATCACTTTTATCTTTACATTATAGATTACAGTAAAATCTTGGTTTGAGAGTAACTTGGTTTGAGAGCGTTTTGCAAGACAAGCTAAATTTTTAAATAAATTTTGACTTGATATACAAGCGATGTCTTCATAAATGAGTAGCGTCATGTCACAACAGGGTATAAGGGAGAAGAGAGGAGCCTCTAAGTGTAGCAGTATGGTTACATTTAATGAAGGTACAACATTTAGCAACATATTGCTACATTTAGAGGCTCCTCTCTTCTCTTTTGTACTCTGGAGCTCCTGCTGGATTTTGCTTCTAATCCCTTTGTGGAAGCTTCCATTTGTGGATGGACATTTTATGGTTATACAACGCATTGCTGTAATCTTTTTATATGGACTGAAGATCTTATGAATAAATGGTTGTGGAACAAATCATCTGAGTTTCCATTATTTCTTATGGGGAAATTTGCTTTGATATACAAGTGCTTTGGATTACAAGCATGTTTCTGGAACGAATTATGCTCGCAATCCAAGGTTTTACTGTACCAAATATTTTTGAGTTCAACAACAGTGACATATAATATTTTAATGTAATGCTAATGTTCTCCTTTTAATGTGGACTTGTACTCACAGGGGTTGATTTACTAAAGGCAAATAGACTGTGTACTTTGCAAAGTCCAGTTGCCCTCTGGAAGAGCAGTTGCTCCAGAGCTTAGTAAATGAGCAGAAGCTCTGCTGACTTCCATCATCCAATCATGCGCAAGCAAAAATGCAGTTTTGTTTTTTTCCTTGCATGTAATTGGGTACTCTTTGCAAAGTGAAGCCTTACCTTGTTTACTAAGTTCTGGGGCAACTGCACTTGCAGAGGGCAAAGTGCAAAGTCTATTGGCCTTTAGTAAATCAACCCTCTATATCCATATATAGTAAACCGTGCTGCTGAAAAATATTCAAGTACGTTATTTGGCTAAAGCATTGCAGATATCTAACCATCAAAACGATATTAGCTTGTTGAAGATCCCCTTCTGAAACCATATAAAGTTGTCCCACCCTTTGGTTGTGGCTATTACAGTCCTCACTCTTCTGAAATTTTTTTTTCCAAGGTTTTGGAGGATGTCAGTGGGAAATTACACTCATTTAGCCAAAAGATAATTTGCAAGGTCTAGTACAGGTGTTTGGATGAGAAGACTTGGCTTGAAATCATTGTTCCAATTTATCCTAAACGTGCTCAGTAGGGTTGAGTTCAGGGCACTCTACAGGCCACATAAGCTCTACATCAAGCCATGGGGGTCTTTTACTAAAGGCAAATCCACTATGCACTACAAGTGCACTGCAAGTGCACTTGGAAGTGCAGTCACTGTAGATCTGAGGGGGACATGCAAGGAAAATAAAAAACTGCATTTTAGCTTGCAGATGATTGGATGATAAAATCAGCAGAGCTTCCCCTCATTTCAGATCTTCCGCTAAGATCTACATCTTTCAGTGCACTAGTAGTGCAAAGTGGATTTTCCTTTAGTAAATCAACCCCCATGTCTTTATGGAACTGGCTTTATGCACAGGAGCACAGGACATACATCGCACAGGAAAGCTCTTCTCTCTTCCACCTTCCCACCATCTTTCATTATATTGTTCTAGTCCTAATTAAAATGTCATAATTACCATCCATCCCAAGGACAGCCTCTATTTTTAAAAATGTAGTCCAAGGATTTGTGCAGTGAAGGGCCTCTGTTTTCACATGAGAGTTTCAGACCTTTTATTCTTTCCATCCTCTAAGGATTTTTATAAGAATAGTTAATATTCTAAGAACAGTTAGAATTAATAGAACATTAGTTAGAATAATAGAATATTTAAAGCTGACTTCCACAAATTCAGCAACTTAGTAAAAATAGCTGCCTACCACATCTGGGCTTATCTCTATTATTTATATCCAACAGGTTTATGGCTCTGCCAGAGGATACACTCCACAGCAGGTGGCGCTCAACCGCAATGGCAGTGCAGAGAGAGAGAGAGCCGAAGTCAAGAGGAACATGGTTCCTCTATGGTTTCCTGGGTCACTGGGGCAGTGATCCGGTTGGATGCTGACAGCCCATGTGACTCTGGTGCCCATTTTGGGTCAGGCAGAGTCTATTTAAGTCCCTGGCTCCTGAGTTTGGTGAGTATTTGGTGTGTGGGTAATGTAGGGACAGATCACCCATCTGTCAGGGACAGTGATAGCAGCAGGGAAAGGTTGCAGATGGGTAGGGACAGTATAGGGATCTGCCACTCTTCCTGGAAACCTCCCCGCTTGGGCATGTACTGACCAGGCCGCATTCTTCCCTTCAAGTCAGACACTGTCAGTTCAGATCAGATCTTTTCTGCTATAATTTGCCTTTCATCTGTGAGTGTTTGGGGTAGGCCTACCTTCCTGCCGGGCTTGTTGTGAACGGTTATACTCTGACTACAATACAAGTTCTTTCTATTGCTTCTGGACTGTGTGTGTGTAACTTCCGATCCAATTACCCAATCACATGCAAGGAAAATTTAAAAAACACAGCATTTTTGCTTGCATATGATTGGATGATTGAAATCAGCAGAGCTTCTACTCATTTACCAAGCTCTGGAGCAACTGCTCTTGCAGAGTGTACAGTCTATTTGCCTTAAATAAATCAAGCATGGAGTTGATTAGTGATCGGGTTTGTGAGCTTATCACTTTGGAATGTGCGGCAGCACTCAAATGCTCAATTTTCACTGGGTTAAGGGGGATAATCTGTCACAGGACTGGTACTGATGTGTTTCCAGTGAGTATTTGCAGAAGCCAAGTATCCCATACCAGGTGCAATTGTGAATCCCTGTTGTGGTGCCCCTGGGCTCATGGGGATTGGTAATGTGCTTTAAGGTCATATGACCTTGCGCTGAAGTAGTGCGGCTGAGGGTTAGCACATTTCATTTAGATAAGTTGAATGTCATTGAAGCTGGATTCAAACTCTCAATGGAGCTGGTTCACACAGCTCTGGGGGGGCCGCGGTCCACATTGGAAAAGAGTCTTGTGCGTCTTTGGCTCAGTCTCAGGTGCAAATTCAGGCAAAAATTCAGACCTGATTCCCACCTGAATCGATGTACAGGAGCCTAAAAGACCCCCTGCTAGATAGTTTACTAAATTTTGGGGCATTTGTGGGTTGGTAGGTTAGATATTCAATTTTCTGTTTACTATATATATTGCATTAAAAATGCAAGTGAGTTTTTTGGTTCTTTGGGCTGTTTAAAATCCAGAAAAGCAGTGTGGTATCATGGTCAAGGTAAAAACTGAAAGTCACCCAGGACAACTGAGTAAAACACAACAATACAAAATGTGTCATCCACTAATTCATGGGTAGTCAATTACGTTCCATTCAAGCACTTTATCTGTAAACATTCGAGCACTTTGAAGGTAAAATGAATAGTTCTGCGCTATGGACTAGTAAGAAATGGGGAGAAATGCTAGTAGCTGCTGTCTCCACATATAAAGAAAAAGAAAAAAGTAAAAGAAAGCTGGGAACCTGAAGGATGGATGGATGGTACCACCCAACATGTGGGCAGGGTGTGTAACACAGCAAATAACCATAGAAATGGTCCATGGAACTCATTTCTTTGCTCCACATATACCATCCACCAAGGTAGATGGCCAAAATAAATTAAAATATGTCCGATGACGTCCTTGTGATGAAACGCGTAAAATGGAACTATTGCATCATTATGTTACAACCGGTTTTGGTCCATGGAACTCACTGCGACCCGGACTTCCTGTTTTTTTGATATACAAAGAAAAAAGTAAAAGAAAGCTGGGAACCTAAAGGATGAATGGATGGTGCTGCCCAACACGCGGAAAGGGTGTGTAACACAGCAAATAACCATAGAAATGGTCCCTGGAACTCACTTTGGTCCATAGAACTCACTGCGGTCCGGACTTCCTGTTTGTTTGATATACATAGAAAGAAGTAAAAGAAAGCTGGGAACCTGAAGGATGGATGGATGGTGCCGCCCAACATGCGGGCAGGGTGTGTAACACAGCAAATAACCATAGAAATGAAAAAACTAAAAATTGTCTACACCCAAAAGGCTACCTCATCACATTTATTAATTATATGCATATATGCATAGCCGCACATTCTCAGCTCCTTGGGGAGATCCCAGTGAGATCCCAGTGAGACCTTGTGTACAACCAGTACAATTTTGGTTGTACACAAGGTAGCCTTTTGGGTGTACACTTTTTTATTTTTTTATTTCTTTGCTCCACATATGCCATCCACCATAAGGTAGATGGCCAAAATAAATTAAAATAAATTAAAATATGTCCGATGACGTCCTTGATGAAACGCGTAAAGTGGAGCTATTGCATCATTATGTCACATTCGGTTTTGGTCCATGGAACTCACTGCGACCTGGACTTCCTGTTTTTTTATATACAACACCTGTATTCGTTTGATTCCTGTAAGTACAATTTTATTTTGAGCAATAAAAAAGGATTATACACAAAGGGGGTAATTTACTAAAGCTGGAGAGTGCAAAATCTGGTGCAACTCTGAATAGAAACCAATCAGCTTCCAAGTTTTATTGCCAAAGCTTAATTGAACAAGCTGCGGTGAGAAGCTGATTGGCTACTATGCACAGATGCCCCAGATTCTGAGTGCACCAGTTTTAGTAAATCTACCCCAATGAGTGATTTTTATGAGCTTACTGGGGCAGAGAAGAATAAGGAGATAACCACGAGGACCCCATTTACAGTCTTTGATGGGTAATGTGATCCGGTGAGTGCAGCATAAAAGGGGGACACGAGTGTGACACGGGAGTGACGCAAAAATACTGCCTGATTGCATGCACGGTTTTGCAGCACTTATTTCACTCCAATTGTTTACTTTTTATCAATTCCTTTTTATATGAATTGGTGGACTTTATTTGGTGTCATGCTTACACAGAGGCCACTGTAATACTTTGATTTTGATTTATTGTACTATTGCACATGAGCACTTTTGTTTATGACAGTTACATATGTAATTTGCACTTGCACACATCACTTTTGCAATTATATGTTATTGCTTTTATAGTTGTTTTATGGTGTTTATGCCTTGATTTGTTTTTTTTTTGCACATTTATGCTTTTTGCACATTTAAATTCAAGAGTGGGAGATCTGCTGACTTCCATCATCCAATCATGTGCAAGCGAAAATGCTGTTTTTTGGGGGGTTTTTTCCTTACATGTGATTGGGTATTCTTTACAAAGTGAAGCTTGACCTCATTTACTAAGCCCTGGAGCAACTGCACTTGCAGAGTGCAATTGCACTTGCAAAGGTACAGTCTATTTGCCTTTAGCAAATCAACCCCACAGTATCAACCCCACCACCCTCCTCCAATATAATTAACTCCCAACTTTCCATACAATGCCTTTGCAGAGGCTCCTTAGAAACACTTTTTTTTTAAACACAAAGTGACAGGTCCTCTTTAAGTAAAAGAAAACATTTTAAAAAATAATAAAAGCACACTTTTATGTAAGAAATAAAGAAAAGAAAATTTCTTCGCCAAATCTTTGTTCTGCCTACTAGAAAGACGGATCTCCTTCTCTGCATATAGATGAAGGAAAAAAATCATATTGCATTATACATATTATTCTGAAAGGCTCGAATGGTGCACACCAATAATGAGCTACTGTATACCTGTGACAGAAATCAAAGTGAAGAACATTCCCTTTTCTGGATGGATGGAGTGAGTAGAGGCAGAGATATAGCCCGGAGTCTTCTCATGTCTCTCCCCGCTAAATATTGTTTTTCTTAAGGATTTGCACTTCAATCATAGCCCGATACATGGATTTACATGACTATCTTTGTGTATTTTCAGTACCAAGCGCTCACAGGTCTTAGGGAAATAAAAATGAAATTTTGGTTGAAGAGGCTCTTTCCATGTTGAAATATTTTCACAAAAAAGGCTGATGTAAGTTATAGAAAGGCTTCCACATACTTTTTTTTTCATTTTTTTTTGTCTTTATCTAAAAACGTTGGTGTAGCACAAGAGGGAGAAACTGAACTGTGGTCGGATAATAACTATTCACAAAATGAGTAAAAAATATTAATGATTATAGAAAGGCTTTATGTATGTTTTAAGAGATTAGGTTTAAATTACTATTGTCTATAGATTTGAAATACTAAGCTTGTAGGCAGGTAGAGGTTACTGCTGCCCCAGTGGGAAGTTAGTGGTTAACTGCAACTCCCAGGCTTTTCTTGGTGGGTTTTTCTTGGGTCCGACCTTCTGGTCCTGTGTGCTATAAAAGGGGGCCCGGATCGGTGGGGATTTCCACAAATGATGCATTTGCCAGAGTCTGGATGGCCTGTGCCCTGCTGAAGCTGGAGCTAAGCTCCAGACATGGACTCAACCAGTATTGGACTTTTGCTTGAACAGGTATGCTGGGGCAGCTACAAGCCTGAAGTTAGGGACTAGAGATGTTAGGAAATGTCTGCACTTTATCTTGGACTGTCATCATGTTAATTCTTCAAGTAAAATGTTTGAAACTTTGCCTTTGTCTGGTCTGAAGTTACTAAAGGGGTGTAATGCAAGTAAGTAAACCGGCACACATAGTCTACAGCAGGGGTCTTCAAACTATGGCCCTCCAGTTGTTCCGGAACTACAATTCCCATCATGTCTAGTCATGTCTGTGAATGTCAGTGTACAATTCCCATCATGCCTAGTCATGTCTGTGAATGTCAGTGTTTTACAATGCCTCATGGGATGTGTAGTTCCGTAACAGCTGGAGGGCCGTAGTTTGAGGATCCCTGGTCTACAGCTCAGGTCACTAAACACATCGGGGTATGAAGACAGTGGTACATAAGTGTAGCAATAACTCACAGTGGAGCTGCTGGTTTAAGCGGGTCTGTTACCTTCACTCTGCTTCCCTCTGTTTCACCGACACAGGGTCTAGGGTTCCGTTGAAATTACTTCTGGACGATACACGCACCAACACTGTAAGTTTTCAATGCTTTATTAAACAAACGACTTAGGAAATAGCAGGAAAGAGGTGGAAAGGAAACTTGCAGAAGAAACTCACATATCCTCTTGTAGGGTTCTCTTGACAAATATCCAGGTAGAATTCAGATACTATATGGAATGCGCTCCCCTTGTGGGACACACTCCTTGCTCATCTGGATAGGCCTCTCTCATCGGTCTAGCAGCCAGTACGCAGGACGAATTAAAGTTTCTGCCACAGACTTGTTTGGGAACAAAACCCGTACGATCCTCTGCCACAGGATGTATCAGATTTTCTGCAGTGAACGTCAGTCACAGTGCTTGAACCTTTAAGCCAACCCGGCAACACTATGCTGTATAGTTACTTTCGGATACATCCTCCAACCAAGTCACCAGGCCCCTCTATAGACCAGCACGCTGCGTGATCCCTCCAAGACGGGTCCTCCCCTGGGATCTCCTCGGTTGTCCAGCTTCATCACACAGGACCGACAGCTCAGGACCATTCCTTGGCCGCGGTGGTAGGCCCCAGACAAGCCTCTGGACCCACCCCTGCGCCTCAGTATCGTGGGCCTCCGGAATGGAGGACCACGAGGTAGCTCCTTAACGCATACCTGTCGGCCAGGAGGGCCAGCTGGTGGCTGAAAAACGAACCCCAAAATATGGCGTCTGTCCCATAAATACCCTCGCCCAGAATGCAACTCGGAGGACCACCTCCACCGAGTTGTCTCTGGGACAGAAGAGCATCCATACGCTTCAATACGTTGCCTTTCCAACACTAACCAGTGGTAACAGCGACACCCACCGGTCAGCACGGAAACACACACAACGTCAGCCAAGCTGGAACAGAGGAAAACTTAACCTTCCTAATGCACAACTTACTAAATTTACCTAACATGCGGTAGATTGCAAATCTACGAGCGCTACATAAGTTAATACAGTGTAAAGATACAAGTAGTTACCAAGGGTAAGGAAGGTTCTCTAGCAGCCTGTCATTACAGTACCTGCCACCGATATTGTGTTTCCAGCGTGATGGGATCACGCTGGAAATCACTGCCGAGAGGCTGTGCTTCTCACGCTCACTGCCCCCACGAGATGCCGCGCATCCATAAGAATCCATTGGGGCGGCGAGCAGAAGGAGCGATAGAGCTCAGCGCTGGCTCCCGCGATGGGGCTCACAGGTGTCGATCTCGCCGCTACCAGCGGCGAGATTGATACAATATTGGCGGCACCTACTGTAAGCGTGTACATGCTGTAGGTGAGATAGCCTCTTGCAGCGAGGCAGATGTTGTCAGCACTCCTTTGGACTTGATTCATCTCCCATAGAAAAGTGCCTAGAGTAGCCCAAAAGAACTGATCCCGGTGTAGGCCTCTTATGTGACCCTTGCTTGGTGCCAAATGAGGAGGGAAAAATGGAGGATGTGGTGACCACCCTGTCACCTTCACCCACCCCTGCTCACAAGCCTATAATTAGTACAATACTAAACAAGAAGGGAAAGGGGAGATATGATTGAAACCTTTAAATATATCAAGAGAGTGAATAGGGTTCATGTGGGCAGTATATTCAATATGAAGCCAAGATCAAGAACATGGGGACATAAACTCAAACTAGAAGAAGGAAGTTTCAAAACTAATCTTAGAAATACTTATTTTACTGAAAGAGTGGTTGATGCTTGGAATAGACTTCCAGCAGAGCTAATGAATCAGTCAACATAGATCTGGACTCAAACTAAAAAAAGCCCAAAAAAAACCTAAATTGTCATTGCTTCTATAAACTTACGCAGAACCATAGGGATATTTTTTCACAGATACTTAATTTATACTTTTGATTCCTATAAACGCTATGTTGACTTATTTCATTTTCCAGCCATGATAAAGGGGAGATTAGGAGCTCCTAAAAGGCGATGTCTTTTTACCTTTACATCATCTTTAAAAGGAATCCAGTCTACAGGACTGATTTATTTGTTGTTGAGCTCTTATTCTTCCAATACCCTTTAAACATTTCCTGGGACCCGTTGGGATACCTCTGTGGACAGAGAGCTGCCTCCAAAAAGTTTAGAAATCAGACTTCCTATTCTCATTCACACTAGGGGTCCAGTGCTTCTACAATACACATCTGTTTCTTCTTTTTTTTTTAAAGGCCCTCATTTGAGTTTAATGAGGATGGTGGCAAGAGAAAAGTTCAGTGCTGAATTGGGGGATATATATTTACTGGTCAGGGAATGAGGGCTGTTATCCTCACCCATAGGGGTTAATAGCTTTGAAACTGGTGGTCATACTGAGTTTGATTGAAATAGTCCATGGCTCATATCAATCACGCTAGCAATCCTATTGCTGTCATAATTCACCAAAAAAAGAAGGCAAAGGGAACACACAATTGCTTCTATAGAATGCTCCATCACTGGCATTCTTGTGCTAAATGAGGTTCTGCAGCATTTCAGCCAGTGAGGGAGCAATGCTGTAGGGTCAGATGAATTGCTACTGGAGATGGATTGCTAGTATGATACGACCCGAAGTTCTGGTAGGTGCTGCTATCGGGGTACCTCTGAGGAGGACTGAGAATACTCTGAACTCTTAAGCCTCGTACACACGATTGGAATGTTGGCAAACAAAACCGTGGCATTTTATCCGAAGGGCGTTGGCCCAAACTTGTCTTGCATACACACGGGCACACAATTGTTGGCCAACATTTACGGACGTAGTGACGTACTAGGCGTACTATATGGTTTTTAAGCTCTTTAGCGCCACCTTTTGGGCTCCTTCTGCTAATTTTGTGTTAGAAGAAGTTTGGTGAGTGTTGATTCGCGCTTTTCTTTTCACGCTTTTCATTTAGCGCTTTTCATTTCACGCTTTTTAGTTCATGCTTTTCAGTTCGCACTTTTAATTTTGTGCTTTTCAGTTTGTTTGTTCTGAACGGCCGTTCGTCAACCAGACATGTTGCGGAATCGGAGGAGATAGCCTGTTATTTATTATTGGCCTTGGAGTTATTGCTTTGACATTATTTTTTTGGTTGAATAATGATTTGATTTGGTATAATTTTTGGATGCATAGAATGCACTTTTTGGTTAAGTTCTATTGGCAGATATCATGTCTAATTTTATTTGTTTTCTTTTTTTAATACACAATAAAAAAGTTGTGGAGAATAATACTTGGCTATGTGTTTTACTTCAAATGACAGTTTGGGAGTAGGCAGTTACATTTAAAAAAATACAATGTAAAATTGACAAGGGACACCAACATATTTGTATCTTTGATCTTAAAAACTACGGGATAATGGTGTTGTGGTAACTTGCCCAAATAATAAAAAAAAAAAAAAACGCATAATAATATTATTCTTGATATCACTAGAAAAAAACAGCTTTTGAAAATTAGTTTGCAATAACTCCATCAGTATCACCAGCAAAGCAGCTTCATTATTATCCCATTAAAGAAGAAGAGAATTGTGCGCTGCATTTGGAGATTTCATTATTTGCCACGTCACAAATGTTAATTCTCCATTACAAATGCTAGTTTACAAGACCGACCGCTTCTGGTTCGTCCTTGCTTCTGAGCATGCGTGTTTGTAGTTTGGACTTTTGTCCGACGGACTTGTGTACACATGCTCGGAAAATCCGACAACACACATTTGTCCGCAGAAAATTTGAAAATCTGCTAGCCATCTGCAGAGAGTCCGACAACAATTGTCCGATGGAGCGTACACACGGTCGGATTTAGCTTGTCATCAAACATTTCCCGTCGGAAAGTCCGATCGTGTGTACGTGGCTTTACTCTGAACTTGCACCAAAGTCTGAAACTTTCAGAAAGTAATGAACTTTCTGTAGAGAAACTTGTTGGTGTTAGTTGGATCTTCACTTCAGCAATAAATCTTTCATTTGTATATTTTCAGTTTAAGGTCTATACCTTCCAAAGGAGAAAAATATTGCCACAACTGTTTATCAGTTGTGTATCAGTAGAACACTTGTCCATTAGAATTTTGTTCAAAATTTTTCATTTTAAGAGTTTTCCCTTAATTTTTTAACGGTTAGTGGGCTAAAACGGTAATTTTCAACCATAGAGAATAGAAATGGAGAGCAGGATGGAATTTTTTTCTGGAATGTAACCTAACCTTGTGATTTTCATTTGAGAAAAATCGTTCATATTGTAATGCATATATATACCTTTGGACAGCAGCATTGTCAGTGTAGGGAGAGGATAGTGTTAGGCCCCTTTCACACTGTGACGTCGGCGGTAAAGCGCCGCTATTTTTAGCAGCGCTTTACCGTCGTATTTTCGGGGGTATTCGCGGCTATACCACTGGCAAAGCGCTGCTTCAGCAGAGCTTTGTGGGTGGTTTTAACCCTTTTTCGGCTGCTAGCGGGGGCTAAAAGCTCCCCTCTAGCGGCAGAAAAAGGGTTAAAACCGGTGGTATAGCCGCGCTGCCCCATTAATTTTAATGGACAGGAGCGGTGGAGGAGCTGTATACACACCACTCCTTCACCGCTCCAAGATGCTGCTAGCAGGACTTTTTTTACCGTCCTGCCAGCGCACCGCTCCAGTGTGAAAGCCCTCGGGCTTTCACACTGAATAGACAGGAGCGGCTCTTTCAGGGTGCTTTGCAGGGCTATTTTTAGAGCTGTAGCACCTGCAAAGCGCCCCAGTGTGAAAGGGGTCTAAGATGCACTGCCATGCCGCGTACACACGAGCAGATTTTCGGTCAGAAAAAATTTGGATGTTTTTTTCGACGGAATTTCGCTAAGCTTGGCTTGCATACACACGGTCACACAAAAGTTCTCGGAACTTTCGACCGTCAAGAACGCGGTGATGTACAACACTACGACGAGCCGTGAAAATGAAGTTCAATGCTTCCGAGCATGCCTTGAATTGTTTCTGAGCATGTGTAGGAATTTTGCGCGTCTGAATTTGTACAGACGATCGCATTTTCTAATAGGAACTTTTTCCGACCGAAAAATAGAGAACCTGCTCTCAGTCTTTTGCTGGCTGGAATTCCGCCAGCAAAAGTCTGATGGAGCATACACACGGTCGCATTTTCCGACCAAAAGCTCTCATCGGTCTTTTGCTGGCCGAATTTACGATCATGTGTACGCGGCATTAGATTTAGGTGGACTAGACTAACAAATTAAAGGCAGTTTTAGGCAGTTATAGCAACAGCTTTTTTTTTTTTTTTTTCTTTTTGAGATAAAGGATTGACATTTCGAAGGACGCCCTTCGAAAAAGTCGTTATAACGAAACTAGTCGGGGCGTGACCCCACGGCTATTGGAATTACGTCACGACGCTGTGCGCTCCAAGCCCGGAGCCACCTAACCGGAAGGAGGAAGTATTTGACGCTGTGATCGGTAAACCAATATTTCCAGCGTGTACTTTGCTCCTGTGGTCCCAGGGTTAGTGATTATTGGCAGCTCCTATTTCCAACCAATTTTGAGCTACATAACTGACGTTGGATCGGCACTGCGCCAAGAGATGATTTTATGTATTTTACAAATAAACTTTGAAAAATGTTATTGGACTATGTGGAGTCTCTTTCCTACATATGGATTCTGCTGGTGGCTCTAACCATTTACATACGAGGATCCCTGGAGTGACCGGACCTTAGGAAGTTGTCCATTGCCTGTTAACCCCCGGGTTCTGGTAAGTTGTAACCCCTTGTGGGGGTGTGTGGAGCACGAGGTGTTTTATCATATGGTGAATGGTGCACTCATCTTATCGGCCACACACACCCTACTCGTTCAGGCAGAGACCTTAGTTATCTTGTTACATCTGACTTTGCTCAAGTCCTTCTGTTCTTTGCTATTTGCATTTACAGCAGAGACTTTTTAGAGACTTGTCAGTACACTTTACTTGACTGATAAAAGCGCCACTTTGATGTGTTATTAGTTTTTCTTTTAGAATCATAATTCTCACATCTTACTGTATAAAAGGATTGACATAAATAATACAATAAAAGCTGACCATTGTAAGCACCCCTGTCAGTGTTAAATGGTCGGTTTCATCCCTCTAACTGACACTTTTGCTTAAAATAAAGTAAAAAAAAAAGTAAAAGGAAATATACTCACAAACAAATCAATCATAAAAGCATATCAGGGTCCACAGAGGACACAAAGCGTACAGGACACTGAGACTGTTCCCAGCAAGCTGGAGGACCTTCCAGATGGCTGACGCATTTTGAGGGGAGGGGGCTCTAAGGAAGAGGGGAATCTCCCCTTGAAACGTGTCAGCCATCTCCTCTGGCTTGCTGGGAACAGTCTCAGTGACCTGGTCGTTTTGTGTCCACTATGGACCTTGATATGCTTTTATGATTCATTTGATTGTGAGTATATTTCATTTTGGAAAAATGTATGTAGAAACAGCGTTAAGGAAACCAAAAAAGTGGTGGCAAGACAGTTACCAACTAACCGCAAAATTGGGAGCTGCAATAAATATGTACAACATCAATACAGAGGTATAATAAGAAAAGTAAAAAATCGCGCTACCCATAAATAACTGACCAAAACCTGTGCAATTGATAATTAATTTGATCCAAAATCAATATACAATAGTATGTGAGAGAATGCATATAGATACCTAAAAAATATATGAATTGAATTATTGTTAAACATCAAAACTTATTACCAATTAGTAAATTGAATGGCAAATAATAAATAAATAAAACACACTGGGTACACAAAAATAAAAATCATAAATGAACAGTGTAATGTAACATACATCAGTGAGTGGTGAGATAAAGTCCATAAAAAATGAACAAATTGTTGTCTTCAAATACTGTGCGAAATCCACCACCAATATGAGCAGAAATGCTCCCTTACCAAAACACCATGATCCCCCATGACAGAGGATCAGGGAGAGCGTGTGTTATACCATAGACTGGCTTCACGGGACAGCAGGCAATATCCCAGGTATTGGAAGGCCACCTCACAACAACTCAGATCAGCATATAGATGACGTGGTGCATGGAAGAAATGAATGCAAATTCTCCAGGGACGCCTCCTATATTTTGTCTCCCTCCAGCGTTTTACTGACAACAATATCTGCTTACCTCTATATTTCATTTTACTTTATATTATTAAACACCATTTGGGTAATGTGCATGGCTGGTGCGCCCTCTCTTTTTTTTCTTACAGTGTTTCCCAGTCTGACTTTTCGACCGGACTGGTCCGACAGGCGCCGTCGAATCAAATCCGGCGGACAATCTAATCGTGTGTGGGCTTCACCGGACCTTTAGCGGACTTTTCCAGTCGCAAATCTGATGGACTTTAGATTTGGAACATGCTTCAAATCTTTATGTCGTAACTCCGCCGTACCCAGAAATCCGCTCGTCTGTATGCTAGTCCGACGGACAAAAACCGACGCTAGGGCAGCTATTGGCTACTGGCTATCAACTTCCTTATTTTAGTCCAGTGTACGTCATCACATACGAATCTGTCAGACTTTGGTGTGATCGTGTGTAGGCAAGTCCGTTGGAAGTCCGTCAAAAGTCCGTCGGAAAGTCTGTCGGGCGGTGAAAAGTTGAAAAGTCCGCCCATGTGTACGTGGCATTAGAGGGCAGTAAAGCATGTGCTTCCATTGGAACTATCATGATCCTTTGTTACACCCCCCACCTTTACATCACCCTTGAGCACAGGAGACTGTTGTTTTTTTATGGCCATAGTTAAGCCCATACTGCTGCTTTAAAAATGGAGCCCTCTCTTGGAAGAAACCTACAGAACCTATCTCTATGTTTGGATCATGCTCAATAAACACCTTGCGAATATAGTTAATGACACCACTAAAGGGTTTGAATAGGTCTGAGGTCCATGGGCCAGCTATGTCCATATTGATCTTAAGGCTCGGTTCACACCTGAACCGGCCGCGGATCGCACAGCAATGCTGTCCGTCCCTGTTCTACGTTTCAGGGACGAAACAGAATATTTTCCTCAATTGGGCCCTCAAACGGAGGCAAAGACGCAAGTGTTTCTGTGCAGTGCGCTCCGCAGCCTCTATAGAGAGCCGGTCACATTCTCCTGCTATGCGAATTGGATGCAAGGAAACCCGCATCCAATTTACATATGTGTGAACCCAACCATAGAGGCCATAGCCACCTTTTGTGTGGTTCCATCTGTTTCATAAACCTTGTCTCTTACTCTCCCTCACCCTTCCTGTTCTTCCTCCTATTTTCCTTTGCTTCCTACTCTTCCTTTCCTTTTCACTGGGCTTGTTTTAACTATATCCCTTTTATCCTGTTTGGACATCGCCCTGCAATTCATACCCTGTATGATTTATGGGGATCAACATTGAAGCTGATTTGCATCTCTTATGGCATAACTTGGCAACCCTCTCGGAGCACCTATAGAGCCAGAGTTCTACTATGGGTCAGCCTTGACCATTGTGATAGCTTTATTTTGTCCCGATTTCTAATGTTCTGCTTTTTAAATGATGTTTATTTGACATGACTCGAAAGGGATCTATCATTTGTACTGATTGTTGGTTTGTATCTTAAACTTTTCAATAAAAAAGATTGCAAGTAAAAATGGAGCCCTAAGTCCATATTGTCCATTGTAGGACATCACTCCACATAACGCACACTCATACCTTGTTTCCGGACATCTTCCACAGCGGAGATTAGCTCCTCTTTTAGATCATGACTCTCTTTAGCGATCTGTTCCCCCTTTTCCAGAAAGTTCTGGGTGGCTTGCTCCACCGATGCTGCAAGCACATGGGCCTTTTTAGATCGACCTTTCTTTTTACCGGAGGGGCCCTTGCTACTGGTGTTTACCAGGGTAGTTACCTGTAAGAATCAAGAGAAACCATTCAGAAGATGAATATACAATAGCAGCTGAATCAAGCCAGCATATGAACTAATGCCTTCATTGCAACCCTCCCAATTTTGGAAGGAGGTTTAGGATGTGTAGGCCACGTGACTGTGTAAGGCTTTATAATGTTGAAAAATGCATTATGACCTTATCGATTACAAAATCTGTTAACCCCCACACACCTTATAAAGCAAAGCATACACAACCAGAAGAGAAATTTGAATTATTAGCAAAAGACTTAAAAAAAAGCGACAATTTTCATTAACAGCACATTCGATTGGAACTGTGTTTTCTTTGTGGATCATGATGAAAGATAACTTCTTTACTTGTAGAGAACAAAAAAACATCTGTAGCCCTTGAGCAATGGTTCTCTTTTTTCGGTTTCCAGATTGCTGCAAGGATTTTAATCTTCAGTTACAGAAATAGACTTCTTTCACAGGCTCAAGCCAAGTTTGTTCAGTAACCCATATTTTACCTGAATCTAACCGCACAGAGCATAGTTGTTGTACTGCTTTCCTCCTCCACCAACTGTTGTCCATGTACAGCGTGCTGCAGCAACAACACACCTGCAATCATCTAAAGCTGGCCACTGGGCTAAACTAAGCATGGATGCATAGGCGTGCGCACAGGGTGTGCTGGGTGTGCCTGGGTACACCCTAATCACCCCATGCGCATTAGCATTATCGCTCTGTGTGCCAGCAGAAAGATGGGAAAGATCTCCCTCTTACCGGCTCTGCCATAAGAGAAGTGTTTATGCACTCCTCTTTTACTGTGCCGGCTGGCAGATCAATGGGCCGGGTTCATATATAAGTAGACACAAACACGCACGTGTGCTTTAGGGTGCACACCATAATGCAACAGGCTGTGCACACCTATGCATGGATGCACAAATCTTCCGCTGCCAGCTATTGTATATTCTTACATATTCCTTAAGCTGGCCATACACAGGTTGAATTCCGGGCAGTTCCTGTGTATTGGCTAAATTTCAAGCCATACTGTACGTGTCCCTGCTGAAGCTACCCAGCTCGGCAAACTTCGAGAAATTGAAAAAGTTGGGTGGAAAATGGTTGGCTGAACAGTGACTGCAGCCAATAAGCTGCAGGCATTGTTCAGGTTGTCAGAATACCCAAACAGTGCCTGCAGCTGATTGGCTGCAGTCACTGTTCAGCCTAATTTTTTTCGCCGGGGTCCTTCGATTTCTCAGTCGAAGTTTGTTGTGCTGGGTAGTGTCAGTGGAGCCAATGGCTTGTATTTTTTAAACAATTCACTTGCATAGGCAGAAATTTAGGTTGCGTATGACCAGCTTAAAGCTGTATTGAACAGTGCTGTACACACCGCTCCTTCACCGCTCCTGCCCATTGAAATCAATGGGGCAGCGCGGCTATACCGCCGGCAAAGAGCCTCTGCAGAGGTGCTTTGCGGTGGTTTTTAACCCTTTCTCGACCACGAGCGGGGGGTAAAACCACCCCGCTAGCGGCCGAATGTCGCCGCTAAAACGACGGTAAAGCCCAGTAATAATAGCGGTGCTTTACCACCGACGCACCTCCCGCCCCAGTGTGAAAGGGGCCTAATAATTGATTGCTTTTGGGTTTAATTTCAACCACTGATGATCACATATTATCATTTATAATAAAAAGTTACTATATAGTTTTTTTTTTTCAGCACCCAAGCAAGTTTATTCAATATTCTAGCAAATGAAATATTTCACTTAGAACAACATACAATTAGTTTTTTTTTTTTTACATGTATTCATATTTTCTTCTTTTGTACAGTTAGAATGGGTACATTTTTGTATCACGCTCCCTGCACATGCTGATCCTGCACATCTCTGGTATTCAGTTCTCATTGACCTCTCTAGTTATATATATATTATGCAGTAAGGCATCCTCAGAGATCACAACAGAGACTCTCAAGAGAGATTTCACTTTGTTTCTAACATCTTAAAAACATCCGCTGATTGAATTAGAGGTTTACCAGACTTCCAAGTTTTTGCTATCCATAAAAAAGACACTATGATTTTGCTGCCTCTGTTGTTAACTTTGAAAATGAATTCCTCCATGGTACCTATAGTTATATAAAATCAGAGAGTAGCAATTATATCATGGGAAGAAGGCTGCTCCATCCTTAAACACTAAACAAAAGATATCTCCCATGGGAGTTTGTTGCAGCAATAGAAATCACACAATTACAAATTGGTGTATAAAAAGTAGAAACACGTTTATTGAGCAACAGGTTTAAAATTGGCTGGTCTAGACACTTCACGTCCTGATCCTATACCATTCCTACAATGGACATATACTGCAGGGATACATGAAATTATTAAAATAAATTTCATGTCCACAAAGTCAACCCAACTTGTTTCAACTTATATAAAGTCTTCATCGGGGGATAAGGACGTGGAAGCAATCCTACACACATAAAAAAAGCAAAAGAAAATGCATAATGAAATTTATATAAAATGTTACCAGATTGTACATGATTTTACTATTTACATATGACATTCAAAGCAAGTATAATGCACTTACAAAGATATGAACGTGACTGGATGCCCCAGTGATTTATGGTTCTTATAGACATTTGTTATTAATTATAAGATTTTTATAAATAATAACAGATGTCTATAAGAATCTATAAATCATAATACCTTTGAAAAAAAATGTATGGATCAGCTAAAGAGTGTCCCCATGCTTTGATTCAATTCAGTGAATGTGAGCAAGCCACCTCTATTGCCTTCTGCTTGATAGCCATTGATCTTGTCTGGGGGTTGAGGTTGAGACCTGTGTGGTCTGCACCACTGAGACATTGACTGTCTTTCTGGACATCCAGTCACATTCATATCTTTGTAAGTGTATTATTCTTGCTTTGAATGTCATATGAAAATAGTAAAATCATGTACAATCTGGTAAAATTTAATATAAATTTCATTATGCCTTTTCTTTTGCTTTTTTGATGTATGTAGGATTGCTTCCACTTCCTTATCCCCTGATGAAGACTTTATATAAGTTGAAACGTGTTGGGTTGACTTGGTGGATATGAAATTTATTTTAATAATTTCATGTATCCCTGCAGTATATGTATATTGTGGGAATGGTATAAGATCAGAACTTGAAGTGTCTAGACCAGCCAATTTTAACCCTGTTGTTAATTAAAAGTTACAATAAAAAATTACTTTTTATTTCCTATAGCAATATAGGTATATATACCGAGATATAAATGAGGCCTTGTTTTAAAGTGCTTTCACTACGTGTTCAAGATATCTAACATTATTAAAGTACATCGATTGGATACAGACGCTCTTTCGCATTGTAGTGCCCCTTTAAAACAGGAAATAATTGTCTTTTGAGAGTTGTTACGCATAACTTTTTTCCACCTTGACACTTCATACAAGTGTCAATAAGTGGGTATTAATATTCGTTTTTTTTCTTTCACAGTCCTAATGGATCACCAAACTGCAGGAAACAGCCAACGACCTGGATAAAGGCGCTGCTGACATTTAACTGTACCGCCTTTTGCTTCCAGGTTTAATGCCAACCTTACACTTGAATGCGCGTCCTTATTGCCTCACTGATTATACTAATAGCATCCCACCCTCCAGCTATAATCCTGCACGGAAAAACAAAAGGAGACTTCAAAGTAGCACTTTTGCAATCATACAGTTGTCAACGCAAATAAATGGTCATTCCAAGCTGTATGGAAATTAATGTTAGGAAGGTGGAGCATGGGAGAGCAATAATTCTCCGAGGATTCTAAGTGGCAAGAGTGTGAATTAGTTTTGAGATGGGGAACATACACCAATTCAATTTATTTCTCTGCAGCGTATGTAAATGAAGCCCGTCAAGTGTCCTACACACGTCCTGAAAGAAAGCCAGTACCGTATTGGAAAAGTGCCATTTCTAATAGAAGGCTTAGCACAATATTTTAAATAGGACTAGGAGGTTAGTAGAAGGAACAAACAAGAAGATATAATTAAAGTAGAACTACTTGAGAAGGAACAACGTCTTATTATCTAGGTTTAATGAAAAATTATACTGGTGTTTCTGAACTATAAAGCATACAGAGGGTTGTATTATTAACAGTGTGTTCAGCTCTGTGAAACGGGAAATGTCAGTGCGGACAGCGTAATGAGATTTTAAGGATGTACGGAATCCCTAGTGTGAGAGCATATTGGTAAGTGTAGAAGAAATCCTTTTGTAGGAGCTGAAAATTCCACAAAATTCCTTCTTTTTCTAAACTGAATTGTATCAGCAGTGAACATTAGCGGAGTTTCTTGGTAACTCTTTACCAAGTTTACATTTCCTGCCATCATGTACAATATATGATCCATATACCAAAAAAAATGGTGGAACTGAATCATTACACCTACTCATATTTCCAAAGTATGTGGATACTCCAAATATTTGTTTTCAGGTGTAGGGTACAGTTAATGCTACAGAAATACCAGACATTTAATACCCAACTCTAGGCAAAAAAAAGCTTCCCATGCAGTGGGACTGTGCCCACACTGCACGGGTTAACAGCTCATTTTTGTCTAGGGAAGGGGTCTCTAAACTTTTCTGTTTTAATAACTTTTAATAATTTAAGAAGGATAACAAGGGAAAGCCCCTAGTCTGCCCCACGCAGGGGCTAAGACTGGCAACATGGGTATAGACACAGTATGAACAAAAAAGGAGGAACATCTTCCATAGTCAATCATGATAAACATAAATACCGACAAAGAAAAAGTTCAGGGAAGGGAAGATTACCTTAGCTGTTGGTGCAAAACAGGACTTGTGAAATTCCATACAACCATGTAATTTGTCCTGGGCACATATGAAAATCAGATGAGGGCACAGGTTCTTGACAAGAAAGGAATAACGAAAGAAAAGAGGCGAGAAAGAGGAGACAAGGTGAGGTTAGAGGGGGAGGGGAAGACAGGGGCTTGGGATCATCGGAGGTGCTAGTCAAAGCCGGCATACAGTCAGGGGTAGAGAAGGGAAGGCATATGGCATCCAGATTTCTAAGAACTTGGCGCAAGAGTCATTAAGAATACAGGACATTTGTTCATTAAGCATCATAGCCATCAAACTGTCTCTCACCCACTGAAAGGGGACTGACTGTAGGTTTCTTTCAGGCCTGGGCAATCATCCTCTTAGCTGAAAAAAAAAGATAGGATGCCAATTTATGGCTGACAAGCAAGTAGGGCCAGGATTTGTCAGTGCAATAAGGCAAATGTAGCATCCTTTTGGATGTTCAGGTGAAACAGGTTGTGTAGTAGGCCGAACACTCAAGACCAAAAGCCTACCAGATGAGGATATGTCCACCAGGTATGTAGATTCTCAAAGCTTTTCAAAGGGCAAGTTTACTGTCCTTCAGACTTTAGAGGGGCCGAATTGTGGCCAGTGGATGTAGAAAATGTCCCAGGCCCAGCATCAGTGAGAATAAACATTGCCACTGGTGGTCAGTTACATAGTGCCTGTGGTCAGCAGGAGGAGAAATATCTTATGATTTTCCCAGCACAAGATCGGTCCTTGTGGATCCTGAAACATCCCCCCCCCATAATCTAGCGTATTTGTGCAATGGCTGTTCCTGACATCATCACGCCCATAGCCTTGCTCTGGATGTCAATACATTCGGGACAGTCTACCGTTGTGATGGTTTGTGCCGTTTGCCAGTGGAGTGGAGGTCCGGGTGAATATATGGCTTTCTCCTCTCCCCTGGACCAAAAACAAGCAGTTGACTTGTGCAGTGTGGGCACAGCACGACTGTATGGAAAAACCTTTTTTTTTTTGCATGGATGGAGTTGGGCTTTGAGACAATTGTGCACTTGTGGCCACCATTTGGGGAAGGCCATTTTCTGTTGCAACATGACTGTGCAGAAGAAAACCTGCTCCATACCATACAAATAAGGGTTTGATCAGTTTGGCGTGGGGGGAACATGAGTGGCCTGCTCAGAGCCCTGACCACAATGCTGTTAAAAACTTTTTGGGTTGAATTGAAAAGCCTATTGCAAGCAATAGGATCTTGCCCAACATTAGTACCTGAATAAAAAAATGCACTTTAAGCTGAATGGGTAAACATTCCCACAAAACACTTTAAAATCTTGTAGAAAGCTCTCCCAGAAGAGTGGAGGCTTTAAAAGCTGCAATGGGGGAGAGAGGTGAATCCATTTTAATGCCCATGGTTTTGGAGTAGGAAGCTCAACAAACCCATATAGGTGTGATGACCAGGCGACCACAAACTTTTGGTCAAATAGTGTACCACCCATGCTTGGATAAAAGCGCAACTCCAGACATTTTTTTTGTGCTTTGATACATGCTTTTGCTACATCAGGGAAGAGTTAAAATGTATTTCCATTTTTATTTATTTAAACCCATTGGCAAGCCTTTCCTTTCTATCCCTGTGATACCAGAACAAGAAAGTGGAGGAACAGTCATCAGCGGGACAGGAGGACACAGCCAGCATCAAAAAAACATTGCCTAAAGCTCTAACCATCCCCAATCTATTAAAAATGTGTTTTTGTTTTTGTCTTTGTCTGTCCTGACATGAAGTTAGGGGACGTTTTCCAAAAAGGTACACAAGAATGACAAGCAGGGCCGTCTTTAATATTGATTGGACCCTGGGCAAAACTTTTCTTGGGCCCCCCCCATGCAGTTTTGCTCTCCACCTGCTCTGAGACATACAATAAATAGCAGCTAGACTCAAAATCAGTTTACTCAATCAGATCAGGCAGCTATTGCGATTAGTTGCCAGAGGTTACAGTGTAACATTACCACTCACTGACTGTTTGCTAGAGGTTACAGCACACATTACGGCTCACTGATCAGTTGCTAGAGGTTACAGCACATAATTTCTGCTTGTTGAGTGGTTGCTAGAGATTACTGTGGATATGACCTCAGGGGGGCATGATATACATATCAATGCCGCTGGCTTCCCCTATTTACATATGGCTTCCCCTATTTACATATATTACAATACGTGTAAACACAGGGTCTAGAGGTGAGTCATCTTTACACAACAACAGGGTAGATCTGGGCAGCATTAGTAGCAGCACTTCACACTGAGATATTAGAACACAGCACAGGACTAAAACTTCAAGGGATGAGGGAAATTAAACCAGGATAGTTGGCAAGTATAAGACAGTTGCTTTGGGCCCCACAACAATGGCAGGGCCCAGGGCAGCTGCCCCTTTTGCCCTGCCTTAAAAACGGCCCTGGTGACAAGCTGACAGAGGTGATGTGTATAATGTCAGAATTAAAAGTCAAAAATTAAACTGTTATTAAACCCAGAAGCAAACATTCATGATATTGCAGATTACCAATTCCTAGATGTGATGGCTGAATAAGTTTTCCTTTTTTAGACTTTTTTTTTATTTTCTGGTACAAATATTTTGTATTCAAGATCTAAGAGAATAACAATGAATCCTCCAATCCGCCCAATGGGCTTGGAATGACAACAGAAAACAAAAGCTTCACAAATTGTCAAACAAAAAGGGAACGTCTTTTTTTCTTTTATTTTTCATCTGATGATCCAGCCAGTAAGTCTGTTGTATTTCAAAAGAATAAGCTTTCTTGCAGTTACCGAAATGAAACCATTTACCACTAGTGGGGGTGCTTACAATGATCAGTTTTTATGTTTTCAGGCAAAACCTTTATTTTATCCCAAAAGGAAAAACAATGTTTGCTGTAGCTTCTGATTATTATTATTATTATAACTATACAGGATTTATATAACGACAACAGTTTACACATCGCTTTACAACATGGGGCAGACAGTACACTTTCAATACAAATCCATACAGGAGGGATCAGAGGGCCCTGCTCGTTAGAGCTTACAATCTAGAAGGGAGGGTCAAGTGGAAACAAAAGGTAATAACTGTGGGGGATGAGCTGATGGAGAAAATGAAAATACAGTTGTTAGGTGTGGGTAGGGTAGGCTTCTCTGAAGAGAAGGGTTTTCAGGGATCGTCTAAAAGCTAATAGCATAGGAGATAAGCGGACAGATTGGGGTAAGGCATTCCATAGGATTGGAGAGGCTTTGGAAAAGTCCTGGAGGCGAGCATGGGAGGAGGTGATGAGGGAGTTAGAGAGCAGGAGGTCTTGAGAGGAAGAGTAGGTTGGTATTAGAGACTAAGCTAGTGATGTAGCTGGGGGCGAAATTGTGGATGGCTTTGTACGTAATTGTTAGTATTTTGAATTTAATTCTTTGGCCGAGCGGAAGCCAGTGGAGCGATTGACAGAGGAGTGGCAGACACTGAGCGATTGGTAAGGTGGATGAGTCTGGCAGCAGCATTCATGATGGATTAGAGAGGTGACAGACTATGTAAGCCAATGAGAAGGGAGTTGCAGTAGTCGAGGCGAGAGATGACCAGCAAGTGAATTAAGAGCTTTGTTGTGTCATTGTTTAGAAAGGGGCGTATTTTGGAGATGTTGCGGAGGTTGAGGCGGCAGGATTTGGACAGTGATTGGATGTGTTGCTTGAAGGAGAGTTCAGAGTCCAGGACTACACCTAGAACCTTGGCATGTGGAGATGGGCTTATAGTTGTGCCATCGATTTTGACAGAGAGATCAGGGGAAGGGAAAGGGCCATACGGGGGAGGAAAAATTATAAGTTTGGTTTTGGATAGATTGAGTTTGAGGAAGTGGTGTGACATCCAGACTGATATATCTGATAGTAAATTAGTGATACGTGAGGAGACAGAGGGAGTGAGCTGCGGGGTAGAGAAATAGATTTGGGTGTCGTCAGCGTAGAGATGGTATTGGAAGCCATGGGAGGCTATCAGTTGACCCAGGGAGGAGGTGTAGATTGAAAATAGGAGAGGTCCTAGAACAGAACCCTGGGGGACCCCAACAGAGAAGGAAGAGGAGAGGAGGAAGTAGACTTGTAAGAAACGCTAAAGGTGCAGTTGGATAAGTAGGAAGAGAACCAGCGAAGAGTACAGTCACGGAGACCAAAGGCGTGGAGGTTTTTTTTTTTTGAGGAGGGGGTGATCAACTGTATCAAAGGCAGCAGAGAGGTCCAGGAGTAGGAGTACAGAATAGTGTTGATTGGTTTTGGCTGTTAGTAGATCGTTTGTTAGTTTTAGGAGAGCAGTTTCTGTGGAGTGTTGAGGACGAAATCCAGACTGAAGGGGATCAAGAAGGCTATTATCAGCGAGGTGGACGCTCAGTCGGTTGTAGAATAATGTGTAAGCTGGAGTTTGGCTTCAGTTTGTTAGTGTATTTAAAACTGTTAGTATATCTAATACTCCCCTCACCCCAGACTGACAATGCCGCTGTGTTACTGACCAGATCACCAGGTGAACACAGACGGGAAAAGCCTAAAAAAAGAAATCTAATGGTTGATAAACTGCAATATATTACATTTTTGGGTTAAAGTGGTTCTAAAGGCTCAAGTTTTTACCTTCAGTGTGCAGCACCCCCCCCCCCCCCAGCCCCCCTAATACTTACCTGAGCTCCATCACAATCCAGTGATCTGCACCAGAGCCTCAGCTTTCAGAGGGCTCTCCCTCCTCATTGGCTGAGACAGCAGTGGGAGTGAGCCGATGAGGAGAGAGAGGGGGTGGGCCTAAACAACGGCGAACAGCCACTTGGGAGAGAGCCTGCTCGAGTGCCCCCATAGCAAACTGCTTGCTGTAGGGGCACTAGGCAGGAGGGAGGGGCCAGGAGCACAGACGGGGGACGTGAGAAGAGGGGGATCTGGGCTGCTTTCTAAAACAACTGCACAGAGCAGGTAAGTATAACATGTTTGTTTTTTTCTGTTTTTTAAACAAGCGTTTAATATCACTTTAAATACCACTTTAAAGGTATATTTACATTTTTTCTAGATTCTATGCTGTATTTGTATCTACAATGCAGCACTTATCCTGAAGAAGTCACTATTCACAAAACGTGTTGATATTGTACACTGTGCATATATCTATTTTATGTGGATTTGGTGCACTGTTATTTTAACCTGCATTAATAATAAATACTGTTTTTAAACATACTGTACAGTATTGTCTATCATTTACTATTAGTTGGTATTTGGTGCACTTAAAGTCCCATATTTTGTTCCTCATATTGTCATGATGGAGTTTTTTACCTTTGATTTTGGGATGGCACCCCAAGGACAGTCTATTTGTGGTTTATGACTCCCACCACATCCAGCTATTTGTATTTGATATGCATATGTCCTCTGGATATAGCAATGTTTGAAAGTTTTTTAATTATATGTTATTGTAATACAATGTCTGATGGATTTATTTTATCCTTAATAGTGAGACCTGTTCTATTCAACGACCCCCAAGCATGTCCTGACGAAGCAAAACAGCGAAACGCATTGACGCACTGGGGCTCACTGTCGTTTATTTGGTGTAAACTATTTTTGTACTATATCATTGTCCATTTTGCCTGTAAAGCCTGAATTAGGGCCCTGTGGCCCTTTACCCCTTCTCTCTCCCACCACATCCATGTGACAGAGGTTGTAGCTCTTCCCCACTCTATCCGATACTCAATACAAAAAAATTGGCTCGTGTCATTTATTGAACTGTTCAAGCAGCTATAATTTTTTTTCCCATTTGTTGTATTTAATGTAAGATACTGAGACACCTTTGGCTGGCTCTTACAAACTGGTCTTTTATTGATATACTGTGGGGGTTGATTTACTAAAGGCAAATAGACTGTGCACTTTTGCAAGTAAAGTTGCTCCAGAGCTTAGTAAATGAGGGGAAGCGCTGCTAACTTCCTAGGAACAAGGGCGTCAGAGTGACCAGAAGGATCAACACATTATTTCTATAAAAGGAACGTTTAAGGAAAAATAAATAATCAGCCATGGTTTAGTGGAATATAACCAATGATCTCTTTAGCACCCTGAAGGGATAGCATTCAGACCATTACTGTAAAATGGATCTTCTTCCCACTGATCACTGTAAAGGGTATCTTTCCACAGAAGTTTGATGGGTTTTAGAAGCGGTTCCCTAAAACCTGAAAATTATTTTAGCAATCCTTCTGGGTTAAAAAAGGTTAAAAAGGCTGGTCTACATGTTTGAATATCTTTCTATTTCCTAATGAACATGTCTGCATATCCAGCTTTATCAAAGAAAGCTTCGGCAGCATACCTTTAGACATTTAAATAAGTGCTGTGCTCAGAGAAACAATAAAAATCATGTAATAAAATATAATAAAACCAACCATTTACTGAAAAATCATATAAACAATAAATCCACTCAAATATAAGTCCAAATATAAGTCCAATAATATGTGATAAGATGACGGAAGACGTCATCTTTGACGACACACGTATGGCAGAGCAGATGTTTGTGATGTTATCATGCACACAGAGTACAGAAGTGGCTTGTTCGATTCCTGGGGCTGGTTTTACTTATTATAGGCACTGAGATTTATTTACTAATGGCAAATATACTGTGCACCAGATGTGCACTTGCAGTGCACTCGGAAGTTGCAGTTGCTCTAGATCTGAGGGGAAGCTCTGAAATGAGAGGAAGCTCTGCTGATTTCTATCATCCAATCATGTGCAAGTGGAAATGCAGTTTTTTTTTTCCTTGCATGTTTCCCTCAGAACAAGAGCATCTGTACTTGTACTGCACTTGAAGTACACTTGCGGGTGCACTTGCAGTACACAGACTATTTACCTTTAGTAAATCAACCCTATTGTAAATATTTACCTTTGTGAGTATTCTGGCACTTTTTAATAAAATGGGTTTAAATGGTTTTACGCTATGTGGTACCTTTGGCTTTTCCTTTTGTTAAACCCTTGGAGATTCAGAGGGTGACCTTACTACAGAAGATCGCTTACATTCAAACTCATATTACCTTCTCTTATACAGAGGGTCAAAGTGCTCTGGTAAGCATATATTGCTAGGCATGCGGTGGAGGAACACTGTGGTGTGATGGGCATAAATGAAAAGAACTGCCCTTCTTTTCTGCTGAGGAGGCATATATCGCACATTATTTATTTCACATATTATTGGATGGTGGACTTATACGCTTTCAGTTGGACTTATATTTGAGTAGATTTATTTTTTCTACAATTTTTCTGTGCACAGTGGATTTTATTTGTTTATTTTTTTTTACATGATTTTATTTGTTTCTCTGGTTTCAGCACTTATTAATATGGATTGATTCACAAATTTATTTCTGTTGGTGTGCTAGCAGCTGAGGTAGCGCGATTGCACTGCTGTTATTTATACCTTTAGACATGCATGCTGTCTGCCTAGATCAGTGGTCTCCAAACTGTGGCCAGATGCGGCCCTTTGCTTGCCTTTATGAAGCCCTTGGGGCGCTATTCCAACCAATGACTCTACCAACTGGGGCATTATTCCTGTCGCTGACACCAACAATGCGGCACTATTCCTCCAACTAACACCATCAAAAAGGCATAACTCCCTGCACTGATACCAACGATGGGGCAAAATTCCTTCCATTGACAACAATGATGGGGTATAATTCCTTGCATTGATACCTACAATGGGTCCCTTTTCCTCTCACTAACACAAACAAACAAGGCAAAATTCCTCCCACTGATACCAAGAACAAAGCAAAATTCCTCTCCCTGACATCAACGATAGGACAGAATTCCCTCCATTGACACCAACGATGGTGCTCTATCACTCCAACTGACTCCAACAATGGGGAACTATTCCTTCCACTGATACCAACGATGGGGCAAAATTCCTTCCATTGACACCATTGATGGGGTATAATTCCTTCCATTGACACCATCGATGGGGCATAATTCCTTGCATTGATACCTACAATGGGTCCTTTTCCTCCCACTAACACAAACAACAAGGCACAATTCCTCCCACTGATACCAAGAACAAAGCAAAACTCCTCTCCCTGACATCAACGATAGAACAGAATTCTCTCCATTGACACCAACGATGGTGCTCTATCACTCCAACTGACTCCAACAATGGGGAACTATTCCTTCCACTGATACCAACGATGGGGCAAAATTCCTTCCATTAACATCAACGATGGTGCACTATCCCTCCAACTGACTCAAAAAATGGGGTACTATTCCTCCAACTGATTCCAACAATGGGGAACTATTCCTTCCACTGACATCAACGACGATGGGGCACTAGTCCTTCTACTGCCAAAGATAGGGTATGGTTTACTCCTACTGGATGCCAGGACATTTTCTAGTCCCACTGGCCCTGGTCCGGCCCCCCTAAAGTCTGGAGGACAGTAAACTGGCCCTTTGTTTAGAAAGTTTGGAGACCCCTGGCCTAGATGATGACTTGAGTCTGATAAGCAGGGATCATGCACATCCAGTGGGTGTTGGATAGCCCTGAAACTCTGAATTTCCAATAGAGCAGGATGACATCAGTACAGTTGCACAGGGTTTAGCTACATACATGAATAAAATAAAAACACAACTTTTATTCTATTTACTGTGCTGACTTTCCAGGAATTCCTTTTACGAATGAGTGTCAGTTGATGTTGAGGAAATGTAACTGTATAAAATGCCTTTAAAGCAACAAGGTCAGCATAGACAATAGACCATAAGAGTGAATGCTGAGTGCTTAGAATGAATACAGCAGCTTGAATGGACTAAACAGCACTTTGGCCTTACAAAGGCTTACAAAGGCTTTGTATTTAGAATGGGAATTTATCATATATGAAACAGTAATGCACATCCAAATGGATCGCCAGGTAAAATGTGAAACCGCACGCTGAAATTGTAATTTTAGAATTACAGTGCCCTACACCCTCATTATTAAGTAGTGCAGAAGAAAAGTGTTAACATAAATGATACATATATAAAATATCACAAAATCAAAAATCACCACTTTGCAAAAAAAAAAAAAAAGAAAGAGAAAAAGTAACGAATTGCCAAACATACACTATATTGTCAAAAGTATTGGAACACCTGCCTTAACACGCACATTAACTTTATTGGCATCCCAGTCTTATGCCCCGTACACACGATCGGACATTGATCGGACATTCCAACAACAAAATCCATGGATTTTTTCTGACGGATGTTGGCTCAAAGTTGTTTTGCGTACACACGGTCGCACAAAGTTGTTGGACTTTCCGATTGCCAAGAACGCGGTGACATACACCACGTACGACGAGACTAGAAAAGGCCAGTTCAGAACCAAGCGCTGCACCCTTTGGGCTCCTTTTGCTAATCTTGTGTTAGTAAAAGTTTGGTGAGAGACGATTCGCGCTTTTTCAGACTTGTGGTTTTCAGATCATTTTATGCTGTTCAGTTTGTGCTTGTGGGTTTGTATCTGCTCTTCAGTGCGTGCAGTCAGTTCGTATTGTACTATTCAGTGCAATCTTGTCCACTCGTTACTGTTTTTCAGGTCGCTCTTCACAGGCCTTGCTGTTCTTCAGTGCATTCTGTTACTTCATTCTGAGCAGCCGACCGTTTTCTAGCCATGTTGCGTATACGTACTCCTCGTAGAGTTCGTGCTGTGCTGGGGCTTGGTGTTGGGGTCCTTACCTTGACACAAGTCCAGTCCATGAACAGGGTGGGGAGGAGTTCATGGACCAAGAATTGGTTGCTCCAGCGTGACCAGTTCTGTCATATGCCTTTGCTCCGTGAGATCCGTGAGAATAATCCTGATGATTTCAGGAACTTTCTCCGGATGACGGACCCCGTATTTCACCGTTTGTTGGCTTTGCTGACCACCTATATTAGCAGGCAGGATACCTGCATGAGGCAAGCCATCACTCCGGAGCAGAGGCTCGTCGCCACCCTGCGGTACTTGGCGACGGGGAGAAGCCTGCAGGACTTGAAGTTCTCGACAGGCATCTCCCCCCAGGCTCTGGGGATCATTATCCCGGAGACCTGTTCTGCCATCATCCAGGTCCTGCAGAAGGAGTATATTAAGGTAAGATTTTTATCCTTTAATATCACATTTTATTGTATGGAATGTTTGCTAATGTATTGTATTTCTTTCCTCATTCCCTAATTACCATGATTGTAATATGCTGTGAATGTCCCCTTTGTCCTCATGCATGCTGGATTTTTATGTAATTATTTTTTTTGTCCTTCATACATATTTGCCTTCACTTACCTCCTCAGCATGGTCTCCTGGCCCTATATTCACCTCATGTAGTCACTTAAAAATGTATTTTATCATCTCCATAGTAGTGCTTTACCCCAAACACCCCCTAAAATGTTTTTAAATGTGATTTGTGCTTTAAATTCAGGCAGAGTGCCAGAGGCTTTTTTTGGGGGGTCCCCAAATCATTTTTAACCCTCCCTCCCCCCAACTGCTAAGTCAGCTGATAACAATTCACTATCTATCCTCAATCATCTATCTGCTGACTTTGCCAAACCCATACACACTATACCCACCTCTTTTGTGGTCAGATTTATGGATGAATTCCCCAAAGCATGTAGTGCAAGGGCCTGCCTGAATACTGTCAAATGGTACTGTTTCAAGTTTCTGTATACTATTATTATCTTGATAGGTAATAGCAGAATGTCCAAATGTGCTCAAATGTGTACAGTGTGTATTTATATCTTTGTATTATGACACTTCTTACCTGTCCAGTGGGCTGCCAATAGTGTAACTAAGGAGGGGCTGTTCAAAGTAATACCCATTATTTAGGCATTCATTTCTCAATGACGTGGAGAGGGTTACCTGTCCAAGAGTCCCCCCCCCCCATATAATGTTAGAAATGGCCCATGAGAGGGGGAGGAGGGTGAATCTGATAGGAGTACCTTTGGTGTACCTTTGGTCTTTAAAAACTCCCTCAAATAAATGTTATCTTGATGTTGGCCAAGAATGTTTGTGTCCCTGTTTATGTGCAAAATGACAAAAATTTTTTTTTTGTTTGACTCCACAGTTTCCTTCCACACCACAGGAATGGCAGACTGTGGTCTCCCACTTTGCCCAGCGGTGGGACTTTCCTAACTGCAGAGGGGCAATTGATGGGAAACACGTCCACATCGTCCCACCACCCAACTCGGGGTCGTACTATTATAATTATAAGGGGTTCAATAGCATTGTGATGTTGGCGGTGGTGTCGGCTACTTATGAGTTCCTGTATTTGGACATGGGGAAGAATGGCCGGATGTCCGATGGTGGAGTCATCGCCCAGACGGAGTTCTACAGGCATCTCCAGAATGGCAGCTTGGACTTGCCACCTCCAGAAGACAATGTGGAAGGACTCCCATTTGTCTTTGTTGCGGATGAAGCGTTTGCGCTGGGGGACCATCTTATGCGGCCATTCCCGATGAGGACCCTCACCCCAGACCAGAGGGTTTTTAATTACCGGCTGGCCAGAGCCAGAAAAGTGGTGGAGAACACGTTTGGAATCATGGCCAGCCGGTTCCGCCTATTTCTTACACCCATACATATGGCGGAGTATAAACTGAATCATATAATCCTGGCGTGCTGTGTTCTACACAACTTTTTACGGCAACATTCTGCCAACTATGCTGGCTCAGTTGGGCCTGAGGCTGGAATTCAAAATGAAACAACCCTGACGGCGCTTGAAAGTGGCCGTCCTGGCTTGCCCCCCCTGAGTACCCGTGATATCTGGCTAAGATACCTTGAATTCTTTGCGGGTAGGGGGCTATCAATATGCCAGACAATGTCTGAAACCTTTTTCAAATAAAAAAAACAAATAACTACTCAAATCTTTGGTGACATTTACTGCTTGTGTTTGTTTTTGCTGACCCTGACAGAAATGTGATGAGTCCTGAAAATAGCGTGATTGTGTAACCTTACAAAGCACTGTTGGGTGTTATTTACTAAAGGCAAAGACACTTTGCACTACAAGTGCACCTGGAACTGCACTTGTAGTGCAAAGTGGATTTGCCCTTAAGAAATAACACCCATTGTCACAGAAAACACCAATTAGAGCACCACAAAAGTGTTGGAGGGTTGAAACAATAATCCACACATTCTTGATTAACAATCTTTTTAATACCAGCACAATCACATGTGCATTTAGAAAAGGTTTTTAAAACAAACCAACATGTTTGCTGTACAACAATTTTTGGGGTCACATTAGAAAAAGTAGAAATGTCAATTTAAGAAAAAACAGACATGTTTAAAACCAACAAGAAAGACACAAATCTTGAACTTACAAAGTTCACATTTGGTAGAACTTGAAGGCAATATCAGACATGAGTATTTACAAACTGTGTTTGATATTGCGTTCAGATGGAGCTTCACAGATGGAGAAACCCCTATAGTATACACTGGAGCACCTGTGTGGGCCCCCTAATAAAAAGGGTGTTCTTGTGTCCCACACTAGTGCTCCAGCGTCCAGATGTGTAAACAGCTGCTGAGTGTCCTCTCCTTACACAGAATCTAGTTTGCATTTCATTCTAGTAACAAACCCATCTACACAACCAAATTATTTTCAGACAAGTAGGCCCTAAAAAATGTGGGCAAATGCATATGGCCAAAACAATGATGTTTTCTAGGCCGAACGAAAAATGTTTGATACGAACGAATAATGTGCCCATGAACATGAAAGTTGACATTTTAAACTGGATAACAGTTAAGAAAAGCACATGGAGCAGCACGAACGTAATAAACATAAAAAGAATAGGAACACAGCACAACTACTTACTTTTTTGCAGCACTCTCCGGATCTTTCTGTACTGCTCGTGCTCTCTTAATTTGAGGTCCGACCACCGTTTCCTGAGCTGATCTTTCGATCGTCGTACCCCGAAATTCCAGTGCAGACTCCTGACCACTTTCGCCATGATCTTGGCCTTTCTGACATTGGGGTTGGGGCAAGGTCCATACTTCCCGTCATAGTCGGCCTTCTTCAGGATGTCGACCATCTCCAACATCTCCCCAAAGGACATATTTGATGCCTTAAATCGTCTCCTTCTGGATTGGGACGTTTCTGGCTCCGGGCCTTCCTCCTCCTCCTCCTCGTTGGTGAAATTATCTGACACATGCTGTGTCTCCGCCATGTGCTCTTCCCCACTGTGACGAACGAGAAGGGGTGGGGAATAGACTAGAAAGAACGTCAGGGGCGGGCGGAGTTTCACGCATGCGCAGTGTCTATAAAGCGTAACACGCGTGCATAGTACGTACGATCTCTGAGCGGAGGAAGGAGTAACGGAGGCGCCGATCGTGATTGCGAAGGTAAGATTTAACATTGGGCCTATACTGCTTCTAGATTGAGGCCTGTATTTGCAACAAGTTTAGAAGACTTTAGGCTGATATTAGGGTTTGTCTTGTGTTGTGTCTTGCAGTGAAAATGGATATCTTGAAAGATAAGGACTTTATGCCAATCTTCATTGATATGTTCAGGGAACTGCCCTGTCTATGGGAGATAAACCACCCTAAATATAAGAACCAAACAAAGAGGAAGGCAGCGCTGGATAATTTGTTGGAATTTGTGAAGACGGTGATCCCCACGGCAGACATCACCTATTTGAAGATCCTAATTAGTGGCATGAGGAGCACTTATCTAAGGGAGCACAAGAAGATCCAGGATTCCCAGAGATCAGGAGCTGCAGATGACATTTATGTCCCCAGGCTGTGGTACTATGACAGACTGCATTTTCTGGCAGGTCAGACTGAACCCAGGCCAGCACTCTCCAGTCTTCCTTCCACGCTTCCTTCCCCCCAGCTGAGGCTTCTGACGCCCAACCTGTGCCTTCCAGGCAGCAACATGTGGAGGAGCCCAGCTTGAGCCAGGTATAGCATTCCTCTAAATCTTCATGGTTGTCCAATCAATGATGTTAACTAGATGTTAGTTTGGAGTACTAATTTATGATTGTGATTGATGATGCAAAAACTAAAACCATGTCCCTTTTTCATACACAGGGAAGTCTCAGCCAGGAGGTGGCTGGGCCAAGCAGGCTGCCTGATATCCAGGTCCCTCCGATACACCTTCAAAGACAAAGTGGCTGGAAGAGGAGTAACCTGGAGGAGGCTGCCATAGGCCTATTTTGGAAGGCTACAGAGGCCCTGAGAACCCCCCACAGTGTGGAGGAGGACTTTGCTGGCATAACTGCCTGCAAAATGATGCAGATGGAAGAGGGCCAACGACTCCTGTGTGAGTCCTTAATTTTGGAAGCTCTCAATAAGGGGTTGAGGGGCCAAATAACATGTGCTACCCACATTTGTGACCTCACACATAGTCCTCCTCCTCCAGGTCCTACTCCTCCTCCTCCTCCAGGTCCTACTCCTCCTCCTGCCACATCTCCAACACCAGAGCCACAGCCGGGAAGGAAACGTGGAAGGAAGACCAGAGAGTGATGGCCCGGGACTCAGTCTGGTCTGGCAAAATATGCAGCCTCTTGTAGTACCACAGCCTGGGGACACACATGTCATCTGCTGCTTTCATGATCTCTGGGACTTCTGGACCAGACTGCACTCCCTTAGATATGGACTCCTCAGGCCACCAATTTTGCACGAAAAGAATTGATGTGTGCCCTGGGGGTCAAAGGCTTCGCCAATTTCTGCTGTTTCTCCACTGTTGCCTCCCTCTTTGTTTGGTTCTAAACCCTTAATAAAGTAATTTTTGTTTCAATTATACTCGCCTATGTGTGTTTTTCTTCAAAAAGGACAGTTTGTTTGTGAGGAGGCAGGTACATTTCAAAAATACAATGTGAAATTAACAAGGGACACCAACACCAAGCAATCTCCTTGAGATTAAATAATACAAGATATCAATGATGTTGTGGTAACTTGACACACAAAACACACACAAAAATATTATGGAGTAAAACCCCCCCCAAAAAAAAACATCAGCCTTGAAAAAAATACAAACCCAAAAAAAAAAAAATCGGCCTTGAAAAAAAATACAAAACAAAAATAAAACAACAAAAAAGAAATTTGGTCAGATGTGACAAATCAAAATATATTGAGGGAATCACGATAAATAATAAAGAAAGAAGTTTGTGAGAAGTCTGTGTAAATATGAGCAGCAAAACTACTTCATTCTTCTCACATTATAAAGAAGAAGAGAGTGCGCTGTATTAAACAATTTAAAACATTGCAGCGTGACGAAAGTGCTGTATCCATTCCAAACGCTAATTTTACCAGACCGAGCTGTTCCATCTCGGAATTTCTTCTGAGCATGTGTGGCACTTTGTGCGTCGGATTTGGCCACACACGGTCAGAATTGACCCGATCGGATTTTGTTGTCGGAAAATTTTATAGCCTGCTCTCAAACTTTGTGTGTCGAAAAATCTGATGGAAAATGTCCGATGGAGTCCACACACGGTCGGAATGTCCGACAACGCGCTCCAATCGCACATTTTCCGTCGGAAAATCCGACCGTGTGTACAGGGCATTAGTCCGTAGGTTTCAATTTTGAGTTGGCCCACCCTTTGCAGCTATAACAACTCTTCTGGGAAGGCTGTCCACAAGATTAAGGAGTGTGGCTATGAGGTCAGGCACTTATATTGGATGAGAAGGCCTGGCTTGCAGTCTCAGCTCTAATTAATTTCAAAGGTGTTCTTTCGGGTTGAGGTCAGTACTCTGTGCAGGCCAGTCAAGATCCTCTGCCTCAAACTCGCTCATCCATGTTTTTATGGACCTTGCTTTGTGCACTGGTCCAAATCATTTGGTGGAGGTGGGATCATGGTGTGGGGTTGTTTTTCAGGGGTTGTGCTTGTCCCCTTAGTTCTAGGGAAGGGAACTCTTAAGGCATCAGCATACCAAGACATTTTGGACAATTTCATGCTCCCAACTTTGTGGGAAAAGTTCGGGGATAGCCCCTTCCTGTTCCAACATGACTGCGCACCAGTGCAAGGCAAGGTCCATAAAGACATGGATGAGCAAGTTTGGGGTGGAGAAACTTGACTAGCCTTCACAGAGTCCTGACTTTAACCCAATAGAACACCTTTAGGATGAATTAGAGCTGAGGCGGCGAGCCAGGCCTTCTCATCCAACATAAGTGCCTGACCCCCTAAACCTTGTGGACGGCCTTCCCAGAAGAGTTGAAGCAATTATAGCTGCAAAGGGTGGGCCAACTCAATATTGAACAATATGGACTAAGACTGGAATGCCATTAAAGTTCATGTTAAGGCAGGTGTTCCAATACTTTTGACAATATAGTGTATGTTTGGCAATTCCTAACTAAGCATGTATATCTGCCAATGATGGATTTTGGCATAGATACAACATGTCTATCATTTATGTTCAATAAATTTAAAGCAGAACAGAAAGGCAAAGAAACATAGGGTCATTTAGATTAGATGGAGGAAAAATTGTTAAAAGCCAACCCCAGGCTCATCCTCTTACAGCTGATCACTACCCCCCCCCCCCTCCTTTTCTCTACACTGCACCACCATTTAAAAACTACTGGGGCTCCTAGACAGCGCTGCAAATTTTATCACACAAGTAAAGTAACACTTTAACTTTTTAATTTCAAAGAATTCCACTTTAAAACAGACCTGTCGTCTCCCAAATTGTTGCATATAATACATAATAATGGTCCTATGCAAGGTTACAAAGTTACAAATTTTAAAATCCCCTTCCAAGCGTTAGTAATTGTTATTTAAATCATGCCTTCCATCACACTCACTGAATCCTACGACTATCAGTACAACCTGATCTAAAGTAGGAAACAATCTGAACTACCCACAGTAGATGTCAGCTACAGTAGCAAAGCAGAGGAGGAGAAGAGGGAGAGTGTCATTGACCATGGAAACGGAGCATACAAAGGGAACTTTAGTGAGTCTTTAGGCATGTCAACACAGGTAATCAACCGTTTACAGTACACAGTATGCCTCTCCAATGGCTCCCTCTACATAGACTTTATTGTCGCAATGACACGGTGCCTGGACTGATTTCTGTGACGTCAGCAGAGAGCGGACTTCAGCCCACTCTCTGCTGAAAACAGGTCACAGGAGTGCAAAACAAATTGCACTCCTTTGATCCATAGGAGAAGCCCAACGAAACGAGCTTTGGCTGGATTTCTCATTTAACCACATGCCGACCGGGCCATAGCTGAAATACGGCTGCAGCGTGGTCGGCTTATTCTGGGAGGGCGTCCATGGACCTTCTCCCAGAATCTTTCTCCCGCGTGCCCCCGGGAATATCTGTGACTGCCGGGTCCTGAGGACCCCGTGAATCACGAATCACAGTAAATGGCCGCCGACAGCAGCTGTTTACCACGTGATCGCTCCGTCAAATGATGGAGCGATCACTTGTAAACAAGCCAGCGTCATGTCCAGTTCCTCTCTCCCCTCTCTGTACCATTCGGTACAGTGTGAGGGGAGAGGGGAGAGATCAGTGGCAGTAGCGCTGTGGGCTGGATGTGTAGTGCCCACAGCCCTGATCTGTGACCATTCCTGCACTCATCCAGCCATCCATTCATCCATGCTCAGCCATCCCATCTATCCCCATCCATCCTCAGCAATACTCATCCATGCTCAGCTATCCATACTCATCCATGCTCAGCAATACTCATCCATCCATCCATACTCAGCAATACCCATCCATCCATACTTTGCCATCCATACTCAGCAATACTCATCCATCCTCAGCAATACTCAGCCATCCATCCATACTCAGCAATAGTCATCCATCCATCCATACTCAGCCATCCATACTCATCCATGCTCAGCAATACTCATCCATCCATACTCAACAATACTCATTCACCCACACTCAGCCATACCCACTCAGCCATACCTGACCCAGCCATCCCATCCATACCCAGCCATACTCAGCCATCCCATCCATACTCAGCCATCCCATCCATACTCAGCCATACCGAGCCATCCACGTTCATGGCTCAACCATGCTTAGCCATCCCCATCCACGACTCATCCAAGCCACCACAGTGCCTCAAAGTGTATTGGGTAGTCAAATTAGATTTGACATTTATGCCCCTAGAACGCCTGATGGTGCTCCCTGCATGTTGGGCCTCTGTATGTGGCCAGGCTGTGTAAAAATCTCACACATGTGGAATCACCATACTCAGGAGGAGTAGGAGATAATGTTTTGGGGTGTAATTTTTGGTATGTACATGCTATGTGTTAGAAATATTGTATAAATGGACAACCTGTACCACTCTGTGTGTGATTTGAGGCTAGGAAGGAGGTTCACCTTTCAGCAGGACAATGACCCCAAACACACTGCTATAACAATACTTGAGTGGTTTAAGGGAAAACATGTAAATGTGTTGGAATGGCCTAGTCAAAGCCCAGACCTCAATTCAATAGAAAATCTGTGGTCAGACTTAAAGATTGCTGTTTACAAGCGCAAACCATCCAACTTGAAGGAGCTGGAGAAGTTTTGCAGGGAGGAATGGGCAAAAATTCCAGTGGTAAGATGTGGCAAGCTCATAGAGACTTATCCAAAGTGACTTGGAGCTGTGATAGCCGCAAAAGGTGGCTCTATAAAGTATTGACTTTAGAGGGGTGAATAGTTATGCACATTGACTTTTTCTGTTATTTTTTGCTATTTGTTGTTTGCTTCACAATAAAATAAAAAACATCTTCAAAGTTGTGGGCATGTTTTGTAAATTAAATGATGCAAATCCTCAAACAATCCATGTTAATTCCAGGTTGTGAGGCAACAAAACACGGAAAATGCCAAGGTGGGGTGAATACTTTTGCAAGGCACTGTAAATCTGCTAGTCCATCTAATGCCGTGTACACACGGCCGGACTTTTCGACCAAATTTGTCCGACGGAACAAATCCGTCGGACAATTAGACCATGTGTGGGCTTTATCGGACCTGCAGCGGACCTTTTCTGTCAAAAATGTGACGGACTTTAGATTTAGAACGTTTCAAATCTTTTCGACGGATTCGAGTCTGGACAGAAAATCCGTTAGTCTGTATGCTAGTCCGACGGATGAAAACCGACGCTAGGGCAGCTATTGGCTACTGGCTATGAACTTCCTTATTCTAGTCCGGTCGTACGTCATCACGGTCGAATCCGTCGGACTTTGGCGTGATTGTGTGTAGACAAGTCAGATTCGACGGAAGTCCGTTGCAAGTCCGTCGAAAGTCCGTCGAATAGTCCGATGTTATTCAGTTCGTCGAAAGTCCGGTCGTGTGTACACGGCATTACACTACCCTCTCCCTTGATTGACAATGCCAGTGGAGTGGAGACAACCTAGGACAGGGATTGTGTTACTGGTCGGATCACCAGAAAAAAAAAAGCAAAAAAAAAACCCAATGTAGCCACCACTTCTAGGCGTTGGTGAGCGGCAATATATAACATTTTTTGTTTTGGGTTTAATACCACTTTAACTAAACTAGAAAACACCTCAATGCCAAACAGTAACGTCGCGTGCACACGATCGGAATTTCTGCCAGAAAAAACTTGGATGGTTTTTCCGACAGAATTCCGCTCAAGCTTGCCTTGCATACACATGGTCACACAAAAGTTCTCTGAACTTTCGACCGTCAAGAACGCAGTGACGTACAACACTACGATGAGCCGAGAAAATTAAGTTCAATGCTTCCGAGCATGCGTCAAATTGTTTCCGAGCATGCGTCTGAATTGTATAGTGTACGGACGAACGCATTTTCGGATAGGAACTTTTCCCAACCGAAAAATAGAGAACCTGCTCTGAATCTTTTGCTGACTGGAATTCCGCCAACAAAAGACCGATGGAGCATACACACGGTTGCTTTTTCCGTCAAAAAGCTCTCATCGGAGTTTTGCTGGCGGCATTTCCGATCGTGTGTACGCGGCATAAAGGTTAATATACAATGGGGCTTTTTATTTGCAATCTTTTACTTTTACATTGTAAATCAGTGGGGTTGTCATTGTTTCATAATGTGTTGGGTAATACAAACAGATGGAAGTGCACTATTTCTGGAGCTCTTTTGTAAGCTAAATTCTGCAAAACTCTACGATGTGGCCTGACTATTCAACTGGCACATTAGAAAAAGCAATAGGAGGCAAAGCTTTCGTTTTAATGCCACGGTGCTGTTGCTACAAGCACTAGGAATAGGAAATGTATTTAACAAATGCAGTGACCTTTAAATGTGTCTTAGGATGAACAAAACATAAACCTAAAAGGATAGGAACAAAAAGATCCCCTCTGTATCTGATTTTAGTAATTCTTCATGTCATGTTGTAAATAGAAAAATTTTACCCAGCTATAAATTTTTTAGTAGTCCCATCGTGCTGTCCTTGATCTCATATAGAAATTAGCTCCACATGCTTCCCACCTCTGCCTACGAAATGTTTCTTTTTTTTTTTTCTTTTGAAGAAACGTCCATTTTGCTACAGGTTTCTTTAAAGAGTAAATGACTTCTCTTTCTCTGTTTGTGTATGAATATCTCTTTCTCTGGGCAGAGGAGACACCGGATCTGTGATTTGAAGATGATACCTATCACTTTATGGCAGTCTGCAACCAGGGGCGTACATCCGTACATATGCACAATATTTCTTTTCAAGCTCTTTATTCAAATTTTGCAGTAGGTACATGTAAAAAGAACAATTTCCCAAAAAAAAAAAACAGAGAAAATAACCCCTGCCACTAGGCAGGCTAACATTCAAATATCATATGACCAGTGGAGTACAATCCCCACCCAGAAGTATACATCAAAGTGCTAGATGTTCCACCTACCCCCAACTTCTGTGCAGGCCAGTCAAGTTCCTCCACCCCAAACCCGCTCATCCATGTCTTTATGGACCTTGCTTTGTGCACTGGTGTGCAGTCATGTTGGAACAGGAAGGGGCCATCCCCAAACTGTTCCCACAAAGTTGGGAGCTAGAAATTGTCCAAAATGTCTTTGAATGCTGACACCTTAAGAGTTCCTTTCACCGGAACTAAGGGGTCAAGCCCAACCCCTAAAAAAACAACCCCACACCATAATCCCCTCCCCACCAAATGATTTGGACCAGTGCACAAAGCAAGGTCCATAAAGACATGGACGAGTTTTGGGTGGAGAAACTTGACTGGCCTACACTTCAACCTGATAGAACACCTATTGGATTAATTAGAGCGGAGACTGCGAGCCAGGCTTTCTCATCCAACATCAGTGCTTGACCTCCCAAATGCGCTTCTGAAAGAATGGGCATGTTTGACCAAATGCACTCTTAAACCTTGTGGACAGCCTTCCCAGAAGAGTCGAAGCTGTTATAGCTGCAAAGAGTGGGCCAACTCAATATTGAACCATACGGACGAAGACTGGGATGCCATTAAAGTTCATGTGCGTATAAAGGCAGGCGTCCCAATACTTTTAGTAAGATAGTTGCATTGCCTGCTATACTGGGTTCACACTGGTGTGAATTGGATGCGGGTTTCCCCCCATGCAATTTGCATGACAGGAGAGTCTGACCGGCCCTCAATGGAGTTGGTTTACACAGCTCCGGACGGCCGTAGTCCATACTGGAAAAGGGTTCTGGGCATCTTTGGCTCAGTTTCAGGTGCGAATTCAGGCAGAAATTCAGACCTGATTCGCATCTGAATCGGTGTACAGGGACGTACCGGGCCCCGTGCTGTAAAACCGCAGCAACTGTGAACCCAGCCTAAAATTCATGTGCGTGTAAAGGCAGGCGTCCCAATACTTTTGGTAATATAGTGTACATACTTACAGTACATTAGTCCAAGCTGTAACAACGTAACTATATAATATTGCCATAGCTGGAATTTTGCTTTAAGAAAAACCATGACAGGGTTTCTCTCCCACTCTGTTTTGGCTGGAGTCTGGCCTTAAGCAGTCTAATGTTTATGCAGAGACGGCATAGACGAAGCTTCACTTAATTGCGTTGGTGTATTAGAAGTGCACACACACGTTCCTTTTCTATGGCTTGTAGGCTCCTTTCACAGCTCGACATCTTTAATTTTACACATCAACAATTCTTACCTCCAATATGACTAACGTGTTTACACACACTGTGTAAGTAATAGTTATTGACGACAGCGCTCGGTGATCAATACAATCCAGCTCACACCGTGTGCAATATGCCAGTTCAATAACCAGCAATTGAGAAGAACATTATGATTATTATGATGATTACTGAACACAAAGTGACTAATATGGATAACAACACTGCAGCAATTAAAGGTCCACAGACTAAGCAAACAAGCACAGCGTCTTCACGTTCTAACAAGCCCTGATAGATACCGCTCCCAGGTCCTCTGCTGTACCTCAACCGTGGGTGCATGCCACCTCTGGGATTCATTCCCCTCCCCAAACAAACCTGTATGGTACAAGTGTGAAGTCGCACACTAATGCCCCATACACACGGTCGGATTTTCCGATGGAAAATGTCCGATCGGAGCGTGTTGTCGGAAATTCCGACCGTGTGTGGGCTCCATCGGACATTTTCCATCGGATTTTCCGACACACAAAGTTGGAGAGCAGAAGATAAAATTTTCCGACAACAAAATCCGTTGTCGGAAATTCCAATCGTGTGTACACAAATCCGAGGGGCAAAGTGCCACGCATGCTCAGAATAAATAAAGAGATAAAAGCTATTGGCCACTGCTCCGTTTATAGTCCCGACGTACGTGTTTTACGTCACCGCGTTTAGAACGATCGGATTTTCCGACAACTTTGTGCGACCGTGTGTGTGCAAGACAAGTTTGAGCCAACATCCGTCGGAAAAAATCCTAGGATTTTGTTGTCGGAATGTCCGAACAAAGTCCGACCGTGTGTACGCCCTATAATAGCCCAACTAGCTTAACAAACAGATCTGGCAGAAATGAGGGCACTCCACCCATGCCTCCACTGACGCGTTTCACCCCCTATCAAGGTTTAATCATAGAGCTTACAATTAGGCCTCAGTAGGAGGTGATGCACATCAGTGGGGTGTGTAAGTGAAGTGTCCTCATTTCTTCTCGATCAATAAAGTTGTTTTTGGCCTATTTAGAGGAGCGGTGTGTGGCTTCACATCTCTGCACTATTACAAATATTACAAAATATCTTGGATAGCACTGTAGTAAGGGCGTGGGGGGGGGGGTATATACTCGGAAATAATGACCAACTATATAGTGCAAGGGCTTGGCAAAATAGATACCATAGGTAGGTCCTCAAATTACATGGTTTTGGTAATACCTAATGTGAGAAATCAATGAAAAAATATATACTGTAGTTCAAGCACATATACGGTAGGTTAAGTGTTTTACCTACAAAGGTTCAGCTTTACAGCTATGTGTCACCTGCTGGCCTATTTGTCACTAAGGCCAGCCTCACACCATTGCATTGTGTGACCAATAATACAGCTTACATTGGCGATGAGTTCCAGTGCCCCCCCAGTATATATTCCCCCCCTCCAACCCATCCTCTATTAAAAGTCCTCTCACATCCCAACTTGACCCCCAGTAAATATCAGCTCCCCCAAGTCACCTTCTAGCACAAGTCCTCTCCCATCCAAGAGAACCCTTAGCGCATATTCGACTCCCCACTTCACCTTCTAGCACAAGTCCTCTCCCATTAAAGAGAACCCCCCAGCACATACTCAACCCTACCCCCACCCTACCTTCTAGCACAATTCCTCTCCCCTCCCAGAGTACCCCCCAGCACATAATTGACCTCACCTTGTAGCACAAGTCCTCTCCCATCCCAGAGCACCCCCCAGCACACACTCGACCCCACCCCCCACCTTCTAGCATAAGTCCTCTCCTACCCCAGAGCAACCCCCCAGCACACACTTGACTCCACCCCCACCTTCTAGCATAAGTCCTCTCCCATCCCAGAGGACCCCACAGCACATATTCGACCCCATCCCACCTTCTAGCAAAATTCCTCTCCCATCCCAGAGCATCCCCCAGCACATACTCGACCCCACCACCACCTCACCTTCTAGCACAAGTCCTCTCCCATCCCAGAGCACCTCCCAGCACATATTCAACACCACCCCCCACCCCACCTTCTAGCAAAAGTCCTCTCCCATTCCAGAGCTCCCCCCAAGCACATACTCGACCCCACCCCCCACCCCACCCCACAAGTCCTATCCCATCCCAAAGTACCCCCAGCACATTTCCAATACCTGCACTTTGTTTAACCATGTCCGTTAAGCCCCTACCAATGTAAAGTTTAATCACACTCACTTTTTGCCACAGGTCTTGGCCTTCCTTAAGTGTTATATGGGGAAAGAATTATTCGTGGGAGTGACACCATGTTTTACCACGCCAGGTGACAACAAACCTAGTGACGATACTACCCAACAGAGTCCCCTTTTCATCAGAGTCATCCTTACATTAGAATTCCCATCAGAATCCCTCCTTATATCAAAGTCCACATAAGTGTCCTACCTTACATCAGGGTCCCCATACATCACAGTTATGGTTGCCACCTCATCCCTTTAAACCCGAACACCTTTGAATTACACAGGTTCTGAGGCTAATTAAATGCAGATAAGGCACCAAATGAGTTTAATTACCACCTTAATCAGCCACAGAGCCTGTGTAATTAGTATGTTTTCGGGTTTAAGGTTCTGTTTCCACTACTGCGAGTTGTTGTGCAACTTGACACATGTGAAGTCGCATGACAAGTCAAAATCCATGTATTTCAATACGTTCTAATTGGTGCGACTCAAGTCGCAGCAACTCCAAAAAAGGTTTTTGCACTACTTTGTTCCGACTTCGGTGCAACTTCTGACATGGTTTTCACTGGTCGCATGACATCCCATCAAAAATCGCATAGCAAAGTCGCAGTGTAAATCGCGTGACTTTGGGGACGCAATCGTGGAAACATAGCCTAAAGGGATGAGGTGGCAACCCTAATCACAGTCCTTCTTATATCATATGGGCCATCGTTTGGTTTTACCACCCCCAATCCCTACCCCCCTTTAGCTGTTGAGGCAGCAGCCAAAGGTGTACACATGCTGCAGCGGGAATTAAGCCCCCTGTTGCTTTTGTTGGGTGATACTGCCTGTCAGTCGCGGTGACCCAAGTAAATGGGGCCAATCTGCAAGTGCCCTGCAACTGCATGCTTCTGCTGGGTCCAAGGGGTAAAGCATTAAAGCAGGTGGTGAGAAAGCAAAACAACGCTGTCTGTTTTAACCCCTTGTTTGCTGCACTGTACAAGTTTGCAACACAGCGCTGCCTGCTTTAACCCCTTGTTTGCTGTACAGTACAAGATTACAGGGCACTTGCAGAGCGGCCTCATTCACTTGAATTGGTCATGCTTGGTAGGTGCTACACCCACCAACCATGACAGAGCGTATAACTCCTTCTGCGGCTGCAACATTTGGGCCTGGCTCCTGATGTGGTGGGGGCAGGGGTGGTAAAAGCATATCTTAACTATGGGGTTTTACTACCCCTCAAAGCGCAAATATAAATGAACATTTACTGTTCTGAGCCCCCTATGGGGCTGCTTTCACACTAATGTGCTGCGGTTTACCCGCACCACAGGTTCAGTGCAGTGCATTTGTGATTTTACTGGGTTGGCTGTGCTTTGCCATAGACTTCTTTTATACCTGCAGGTGTGGTGCACTTTCTGAAAGCACACCAAAACCCCTGCATTTAGAAAGTGCACCAAACCCGCAGGATATAATAGAAGTCTATGTCTGAGTGCAGGAAAGCTGCAGGTACACTGCATTGCCCCCGTGGTGTGGGTAAACCGCAGCACATCAGTGTGAAAGCAGCCCTATACCAGTGCTGGCAAACCTTGGCACCCCAGATGGTTTAGAAATACATTTCCCATAATGCTCAACTACCAAAACATCTAGGGTGCCATGGTTTGCCATCACTGCTCTATACTATTATGCCCAGTGTATTGCTTCACACTGATCTGAAGATCTCTTCTTTCCTGCTGCTGGCACCACTCTGGAGACCGCTAGCCAAGATAAGAGGTGGAGTGCACTTGGTATCACTTTGTATGGGACAGGAGCAGCACTACAGAGGGGGCAACGGCTTATGCGGCTCTTGCTCCCTACTACAGCTCCGACCTTACAAGTAGTCCCTCTGTATTGCACTCTGTTAGATGCTCTGGGATGGCGGGTCAGCAAGCCCAGACCGCCATCTACTAGTCACTGAGCCGCCAACCACAGGTTGCTGACCCCCGTCTTAGACACTGTTATTCTGCATTGTGCTGCCACCTAGTGGCCTTTGTCGTAACTTCCCCTAGGCAGCCCTGTACTACAATAGCTGCATTGCCTGTTATGCCGCGTACAGACGATCGGACTTTCCGACGGGAAATGTTTGAGGTCAGCCTGTTGGCGGTAAATCCGACCGTGGGTATGCTCCATCGGACAATTGTTGTCGGACTTTCCGCCAACGAATGTTGACTAGCAGGTTTTCAAATTTTCCGCCAACAAATGTGTGTTGTCGGATTTTCTGATCGTGTGCACAAGTCCATTGGACAAAAGGCTAAAGTACAAACACGCATGCTCGGAAGCAAGGATGAGCCAGAAGCGGTCGATCTTGTAAATTAGCGTTTGTAATGGAGAATTATCATTCGTGACGTGGTAAATTATGAAATCTCCAAATGCAGCGCACAATTCTCTTCTTTAATGGGATAATAATGAAGCTGCTTTGCTGGTGATACTGATGGAGTTATTGCAAACAAATTTTCAAAGGCTTTTTTCTAGTGATATCAAGAATAATATTATTATGCTTTTTTTGTTTTTTGTTTTTTGTTTTTTTTTTTTGGACAAGTTACCACAACACCATTATCCCGTAGTTTTTAAGATCAAAGATACAACTATGTTGGTGTCCCTTGTTATTTTACATTGTATTTTTTTAAATGTAACTGCCTCCTCCCAAACTGTCATTTGAAGTAAAACACATAGCCAAGTATTATTCTCCACAATTTTTTTTAAATTGTGCATTAAAAAAAGAAAACTAATAAAATTAGACATGCTATCTGCCAACAGAACTTAAACAAAAAGTGCATTCTATGCAATCAAAAATATAGAAAATATACCAAATCAAACTAGAAAAGGTACAATTTCTGGGGAAATTGTGAAAAGTGTTCTTGCCTCTACAACTGGAGTGGGCGGAGTAACTGGGTGGGGTGGAGTGGCTTGAGCAACTGTAAAAAGTGTTAAAAAGCTTAATATTTTAAAAAGTATAAATAGTAGTAAAAAAGTTCCATCATTCGCTGAAAGAGCTGAACATTTTTTTCAAAAGTAATTTTTTTTTTCAAAAATGAATTTTTTTTAATCAAAAATGATTTTTTTTTTCTTCAAAAATGATTTTTTTTTTCAAAAGTAATTTTTTTTTTCAAAGGTAATTTTTTTTTCAAAAATTAATTTTTTTTTCGAAATTATTATTTTTTTTAAAGTAATTTTTTTTTCAAAAATAATTTTTTTTTTCAAAAATATTTTTTTTTTCAAATATATTTTTTTTTCAAAAATAATTTTTTTTTTAAAAGAAATTTTTTTTTCAAAAATATTTTTTTTTTTTCAAAAATAATTTTTTTTTTTTCAAAAATATTTTTTTTTTCAAAAATATATTTTTTTTTTTTTCAAAAATGATTTTTTTTTTTCAAAAATTATTTTTTTACTTTTTAAAAAATGTTTTTTTTTTTTCAAAAATATTTTTTTTTTTTACATGGGGTGGTCATAATGTTTTGGCTGATCATGGGGTTGTCAGCTTTTGTCACTTCCCACTCTAGTTTTGAACATTTCGCCATTCATTCCTATGGGACCAATTTCGCCGCAAAAACGTCATTTCGTGGACCATTCGGCAAAACATTCCACAAAGTAATAACACACCAATCGGGAACAATCCGCTCGTTTCGGTATATTATTTGTCTCTGTAGTGTGAAAACTGTGGGAGGAGTCTACAAGCATTATCAAGTCTAGCAGATGAAGTCACATGCATTTGGAGTGTCTCAGCATCTTGTGTTTACAACCACTGTTTCCTAGCAACGCTCATGCCCTGTTTATGCTTCCCAAATACTGCTTCATCAAAACTGCCCCATCAGAATTACCCCATCAAAACTGCCCCATCATATTCCTCTATTATAAATCAGTACATGGTGTGTCTGTCCCCTCCCCCGGGCTCTGTAATCAGCTGAGATGCTCCAGCCACCTTCCCCCCTGTGTATAACAGAAGCTTTGGTAACCATGGCAACAAAACAAACACTAACAGTACACTCTGATTAATGGCTAAAATTTCCTGAAATGACCTCTAAACAAATGGCCGTATTTTAAAAACTATACATCCTACAGCGAAGACCCAGACCTAGATTTTGATGTATAGTATGTCTCTGAAATATTAAAAATGAAGGCACAGTCGCAGTTTAGAAATTGCCCTTCAAATTTGGAGGGGGCTAGAGTGTAGTTTCAATGAATGTCAATGGACGGCGTGAGTTGCAAACAAATGGTCATATTGTGAAAACTATCAGGACTATGGCTTAGCCGTGGACATGTTTAGTGGCAGCAGGGATAGCTGAACGTTTTGATATAAGATTTGTGTAGGTGGGCTTGAAAATGAGGGAGTGGCGGCAGTTTAGAAATCATGTTCTGATTTTCCAGCTTTTGTCATCTCCCACTCTAGTTTCCCCATTCATTCCTATGGGACCAATTTCGCCGCAAAAACGACGATATTTCGTGAACCATTCGGCGAAACGTTCCACAAAGTAATAGCACACCATTCGGGAACAATCCGCACGTTTCGGTATATTACTTGTCTATGTAGTGTAAAAACTGTGGGAGGAGTTAGGGTGGTAAATTTGGCTATAATAATAAGAATAATATATATGTGAGATAACAGTAAGTGGTCTTGCTATGCAAGAACACTTAATCATTATTCAACCAAAAAAATAATGTCAAAGCAATAACTCCAAGGCCAGTAATAAATAACATGTTATCTCCTCCAATTCTGCAACATGTCTGGTTGACGAACGGCCATTTAGAAACTAACTGAAAAGTGCAAAAGGAAAAGTGCGAAATAAAAAGCGCAAATCAACACTCACCAAAATTCTACTAACACGAAATTAGCAGAAGGTGCCCAAAGGGTGTCGCTAAAGAGCTGAAAAACAACGTAGTACGTCACTAGGTTCGTAATGGTTGGCCAACAATTGTGTGGCCGTGTGTATGCAAGACAAGTTTGGGCCAACGCCCTTCGGACAAAATTCCAGGGTTTTGTTGGCCAACAATCCGATCGTGTGTACGAGGCTTTATACTATGGCTTATACTTGTTATACGGTATACTCCTTTACCATTTTATCGGCATTGCCAATTCATCTTGCATTCATACAGTTAACTTCAAGTTGCCCATGTGAACAGGTTTACAGGTCTTTTGGGGTAGGTAAAAAAAACTTCACAGATGTATTTCAGCCACATATTAAACTGTTCTATTATAAAATTTTGCAATCCACTGTTTATTTAAACCCTGTAATTTGATTAAAAAAAGTACAGTTATCCTTTATTGTAGAAGACAGGTACATTGTCAGTGCACAAGAGGAAATATAATTATATTGTTTAACCAAATGTCTGGTGGATAATTACGTTCCTCGTCTCCGTCCGTTTGCTCATACAAAGACCGTGACCTTGTTGTCTTTACAAGCTAACCCGAGTCTCTGTGAACCGCCTCTGTCTAACAGCGCTCTACCTAGTCCTGTTGTGGTTTTTTTTTTTTTTTTTTGTCTTTTTTTTTCTCCCGTTCAGCACCAGATGGCTTTTGTTTTTGGGTTGCTAAAAGTAGGTGTAATTTTATATGGAAAAAAAAAAAAAAAAGAAGAAGAAAGAACGCCTTAATGAAATACAAAACCTGACAATGCATTTCCTCAAACATCTGCTTGGCTCTCCAAATCCGACATTACTAGTCAAATTAATTCCCCAGTAAAACCAATTAGTGAGAGTAGAATGGTTTGAAATACTGCTAAATGATATTACATTAATTTATCCCAAAGAACGATGCAGTGATTAGAACGTGGTATTCTTCGAAAATCGAGCGTTCCAAGCTCCCGCCCATGTAAAACGATACGTTCAATCATGCCTGGCGCTAAAGGGTCAGATTCACGAAGGCCGTATCGTATCCTATTCTGTGCCTCAAGGAAATTATACATTTATTTCAGATACTGTATATATGTAAAGGTGATCAGTTTATTTTATTTAAAGGATTCTTTCTATGTATAATTAGTAAACATATACCATATGCACATGTGAGCAGCCATATTTACCCATTACGTATGCAGGTTTGATGCACTGAGATGACGCTTAACCACTTCAGCCCCGGAAGGATTTGCCCCCTTAATGACCAGGCCATTTAATGCAATACGGCACTGCGCCACTTTAACTGACAATTATGCGGTCATGCATAACACAAACAAAATTGTCCCCCACAAATAGAGCTTTCTTTTGGTGGTATTTGATCACCTCTGCGGTTTTTCTTTTTTGCACTATAAACAAAATAAGACTGACAATTTTGAAAAAAAACAAAAACTTTTTTTTTACTTTCTGCTATAATACATATCCCAAAAAAATATATAAAAAAAAAAACAAATGTATTCATCAGTTTGGTAAAAAAAAAAAATCGCAATAGCCGTATATTGCTCGGTTTGCGCAAAAGTTATCGCGTCTACAAACTATGGAATGGGTTTTTTCTTTTTTTATTGTTTTTACTGGTAATGGCGGCAATCTGCGATTTTTAGCAGGACTGCGACATTGCGTCGAACAAATCTGACCCTAGGGGGCGATCAAGAGGTTAAGTGTGTTCCCTCGGTGTGTTCTAACTGTAGGGGGGGATGGGCTACCAGGGACATGACAGAGGTCACTGTTCCAGATCACTGAGAACAGTAGATCTCTGTCATGTCTTCTGGCAGAACGGGAAATCGCCTTGTTTATACACCGCGATCTAGGGTCACTGAGTCCGCCGGACCCTCGGGCACGCTCCCACAGCACGCGTGGGCCTGCTTGCCCGCTATCTTCTGTGCAAAGACTGATGTACACCTACGGCGGTTTGTGCAAGAGGGCCGACCTGCCGCGGCTGGTCGGCAAGCGGTTAAGGGACATTATTTAATTTTTTTTTCTACGTAGTCACCAGTCAGTATTCCTGATCCAGTGGTTCTGTCCAGCTCAGTAAATTTCTTTAAAAAAGACCTGGATTCTTTCCTAAATGTATATAATATAACTGGGTACTGACATTTATAGGTAAAGTTGATCCAGGGAAAATCGGATTGCCTCTCGGGGGATCAGTAAGGAATTTTTTCCTCTGCTGTATCATGCTTTGCTGGGGTTTCCTGCCTTCCTCTGGAAGAACTGTGGGTATAGGGTTGTGTATATGGGATTCTAAGGGGTTTTTTTGGTTGAACTGGATGGACTTGTTTGTAGACTCTATAACTTTCAGGCTGGGTTCACACCTATGCGAATTGGATGCGGAATTTGCAATAGCAGGAGATTTTGACCCGCTCTCTATGGTGTCGGTTCACATATCTCTGCAACGAATTTGCACAGGAGCCCTGTGCATATTTTGGTCCCTTTCAAGTCGGAATTCAGCCAAAAAATTCAGGCTGAAATCGGAGCAGAAACGGTGAACCAGGACGCATCGGACCCCTGCTGTGAGCATGCGGCGATGGTGTGAACCCAGCCTTACACATTCTAAATAATTTACATTGATTTGGTTTATTTTTACCAACTTAACCACTTCAGCCCCGGAAGGATTTGCCCCCTTCCTGACCAGAGCACTTTTTGCGATTCGGCACTGCGTCGCTTTAACTGACAATTGCGCGGTTGTGCGACGTTGCACCCAAACAAAATTGACGTCCTTTTTTTCCCCACAAATAGAGCTTTTTTTTGGTGGTATTAAATCACCTCTGCGTTTTTTTTTATTTTTTGCGCTATAAACAAAAAAATAGCAACAATTTTGAAAAAAAAAAGCAATATTTTTTACTTTTTGCTATAATAAATAATCCCCCCAAAATATATAAAAAACCTATTTTTCCCTCAGTTTAGGCCGATATGTATTCTTCTACATATTTTTGGTAAAAAAAAAAAAAAATCGCAATAAGCGTATATTGATTGGTTTGCGGAAAATGTATAGCGTCTACAAAATAGGGAATAGTTTTATGGCATTTTTATTATTAATTTTCTTTTATTAGTAATGGCGATTTTTATCGGGACTGCGACATTATGGCGGACACATCGGACACTTTTGGAACAATTTTTGGACCATTGTCATTTATACAGCGATCAGTGCTATAAAAATGCACTGATTACTGTGTAAATGACACTGGCAGGGAAGGGGTTAAACACTAGGGGGCGATCAAGGGGTTAAGTGTGTCCTAGGGAGTGATTCTAACTGTGGGGGGGAGGGGCTACACCTCACATGACAGCGATCACTGCTCGGGATGACAGGGAGCAGTAGATCTCTGTCATGTCACTAGGCAGAACGGGGAAATGCCGTGTTTACAAAAGCATCTCCCCGTTCTTCCGCTCCGTGACACGATCTCGGGCACCCGGCGGACATCGAGTCGTGGTCACGGTCATGGAGACCGCGGCAAGTGTGCGTGCGCCCGCAGCACCACTTCTTAAAGGGGACGTACCTGTACGCCCTTTTGCCAACCAGTGCCATTCTGCTGACGTGAATCGGCGTGCGCTGGTCGGCAAGCGGTTAATGTAGAAGAAGACATCTTTGCCTAAATTTATGAAGAAAGATTATTTGTTTGCAAAAACAGAAACTAAGAAAAGAAAAATATTTTCACATTTTTCGGTATTATTTTGGTTTCTATAGCAAAAAAAACGAAGAAAAAAAAAAACGCGGTGATAAAAAAACACTAAAAGAAAGCTCTATTTGTGTCAAAAAATTTTTTAAATTTCATTTGGGTACAGCAATTAGCAGTTAAAGTAGTGAAGGCTTAAGTAGCAAAAAATGCCCTGGTCATGAATGGGGGATAAAACCTTCCAGAGGTCAAGTGGTTACTTAGGTCATACCGTCATGGGTCAGTCAACCTTGGTCTCAATTTTGCTGCACTGTGATTGGCTACTCAGTGCTGACATCATCTGTGCTGACATCACAGTATTGACTGTGAGTAGTCAGTGACAGCTCTGTTACGGTTCTGGAAGGCACTGATGAAGCACGCCTTAGAACAAGACAGCAATGTATATACAGTATGTGGTGTCTGGGCATTCTAAACATCTTATTTCCTAGCGCTTTCCTCCCTAGCCTGATAATCCCTTGCCTGTCTCTTTCACTCAATAGACTTCAGATTTTTTTTTTTTTTTTTTTTACGCAGAGCGGCATGGTGCAAACTACCACATCGCACCGCATTTAGGCCAATAGAACTTAATGAAGTGTCACTTTGTGACATTTCAATAAAGTTCTCTTTAAAGCGGTATTAAACCCAAAATCAAAAATGTAATATTATTACAGCTTACCAATCATTAGATGTGGTGGCTGCATTCACACTTTTTTTCCTTATGTTTTTCCCTGATGATCTGCCCACTAACACACCTTCTGTATTAGAGCTCACCCACTCTGGATGAAGGAGCACAGGCCGGGGGCACCCTTGAACAGCAGCATTGTCGGTCTGGGTGGAGGGGTGTGTTAAATGTATTAGCAGATTTTGATGCACTAACAAATCGAAGCCAAACTCCAGCTCATTCTGCAGCTACAATAGCAGCTATTTTTATTTTTGGGACAAAGATTTTACATGAATAAATAAAAGCTGATCATTGTGAGCACCCCTGTCAGTGGTAAATGGTTTGTCTTCTCACTGTAAGCTGATACATTTGCTAGAGGGAATAGGTGTGCACAGGGGTGCCAGGTGTGCCTGGGTACACCCTTATCACTCTGTGCGGTGCCAATTTCCCCTTCTGCCCTGGCTTCCCCCCCCTGTTGCGCGCAAGCCACCGCAGTGCTGCTGGCTTTCCTCTTCCCCGCCTCGGCTGCTGCAGGGGATGTTTCAGGAAGGAGAGCATGGGAAAGGGCTAATTCATATGTCCTTTACCAGCCCCTTCCTTTTTTTTAAATGAACACAGTGAACACACTCACTCACTGTGTTCAATCATAACTAAAGGGTAGTAAGCTGTTTACTATGCTTCAGTTTGTGAATGAACAGGAAGCCGCTCAGCACAGAGCACTTTCCATTCATTCACTGTTTAGTGCAGCGGAGGCTGCAGAGAAAGGCGTGTGAAGGTGGAATCCTTATGGGTAGAGCTCCAAAGGGGAAAATATTACTGGGAGTATGCTATAGGCCCTCTAACCTGAGGGAGGAGGGGGAGACGGACCTCCTATCACAATTTGGATTAGCAGCAAGGATGGAAAGTGTTATCATAACGGGGGATTTTAATTATCCAGACATAGACTGGGCGGAGGGAACCGCGCATTCATTTAAGGCTCGCCAGTTCCTTAATGTCTTGCAGGACAATTTTATGGGTCAGATGGTAGACGCACCAACTAGAAAGAAAACATTACTGGATCTACTGATTACCAACAATACAGACCTGATCACGAATGTGGCAATTTAGGTAACAGCGATCAGAGGTCAATTAGTTTCAGTATAAATCACACAAATCACACAAATTGAACAAAAAGTAGACACTAAGGGGTTGATTTACTAAAACTGGAGAGTGCAAAATCTGGTGCAGCTGTGCATGGTAGCCAATCAGCTTAGTGGTTAAGGCTGGGTTCACACTGGTGCGACACGACAGCCGTCCTACTTTGGATCCGACTTTGCCCTGCGACATGAAGCCGGCATGTGTCCGACTTTCAATGAACGGGGATCCGACTTGGATCCCCGCCAATGCTCGGCATTGTGTTTGGTATGAATCTTTAGGGGGAACTCCGCGCCAAATTTTAAATAAAAAACCGGCATGGGTTCCCCCTCCAAGAGAATACCAGGCCCTTGGGTCTGGTATGGACCATGAAGGGAACCCCCTACGTCGAAAAAACGGCGTGGGGGGTCGCCCCCAATCCATACCAGACCCTTATCCGAGCACGCAGCCCGGCCGGACAGGAATGGGGGTGGGGACGAGCGAGCGCCCCCCCCCCCTCCTGAACCGTACCAGGCCGCATGCCCTCAACATGGGGGGTGGTGCCTTGGGGGAGGGGGCGCGCTGCGGCCCCCCCACCCCAAAGCACCTTGTCCCCATGTTGATGAGGACAAGGGCCTCTTCCCGACAACCCTGGCCGTTGGTTGTCGGGGTCTGCGGGCGGGGACTTATCGGAATCCGGGAGCCCCCTTTAATAAGGGGGCCCCCAGATCCCGGCCCCCCACCCTATGTGAATGAGTATGGGGTACAGCGTACCCCTACCCATTCACCTAGGAAAAAAGTGTCAATTTAAAAAAAAAACACTACACAGATTTTTAAAGCATTTTATTAGACAGCTCCGGGGGTCTTCTTCCGACTTCGGGGGTCTCTCCGGTTCTTCTCCACGCTCTCCGGATCTTCTGCCGGGCTCCTCCGCTCTCTTCTGCTCTTTTGCCGCTCTTTTGCTAAAGCGGAGGAGCCTGGTCTTCAATCTTCTGCCTTCTGCCTTCTGCCCTCTTCTCCTGATGTTGACACGACGCTCTCTGGGGCTAGAATGCTCTCTGTGCGCTCTGCTCTGACTTATATAGGCGGTGACCCCGCCCCCTTATGCCGTCACAGTCCCTGGGCATGCTGGGACTATGACGGCATAAGGGGGCGTGGTCATCGGGTGATGACCACGCCCCCTAAAACGTCACAGTCCCAGCATGCCCAGGGACTGTGACGGCATAAGGGGGCGGGGTCACCGCCTATATAAGTCAGAGCAGAGCGCACAGAGAGCATTCTAGCCCCAGAGAGCGTCGTGTCAACATCAGGAGAAGAGGGCAGAAGGCAGAAGGCAGAAGATTGAAGACCAGGCTCCTCCGCTTTAGCAAAAGAGCGGAAAAAGAGCAGAAGAGAGCGGAGGAGCCCGGCAGAAGATCCGGAGAGCGTGGAGAAGAACCGGAGAGACCCCCGAAGTCGGAAGAAGACCCCCGGAGCTGTCTAATAAAATGCTTTAAAAATCTGTGTAGTGTTTTTTTTTTAAATTGACACTTTTTTCCTAGGTGAATGGGTAGGGGTACGCTGTACCCCATACTCATTCACATAGGGTGGGGGGCCGGGATCTGGGGGCCCCCTTATTAAAGGGGGCTCCCGGATTCCGATAAGTCCCCGCCCGCAGACCCCGACAACCAACGGCCAGGGTTGTCGGGAAGAGGCCCTTGTCCTCATCAACATGGGGACAAGGTGCTTTGGGGTGGGGGGCCGCAGCGCGCCCCCTCCCCCAAGGCACCACCCCCCATGTTGAGGGCATGCGGCCTGGTACGGTTCAGGAGGGGGGGGGCGCTCGCTCGTCCCCACCCCCATTCCTGTCCGGCCGGGCTGCGTGCTCGGATAAGGGTCTGGTATGGATTGGGGGCGACCCCCCACGCCGTTTTTTTGGCGTAGGGGGTTCCCTTCAAGGTCCATACCAGACCCAAGGGCCTGGTATGCTCTTGGAGGGGGAACCCATGCCGGTTTTTTATTTAAAATTTGGCGCAGAGTTCCCCCTCAAGATCATCTGAGCACAAGTCGCGTGCCGAAGTCGGATCATGCAAGACGGCAATCCGACTTTGATCCGACTTCAATGATAGTCAATAGGCTGAAGTAGGATCAAAGTCGGACCAAAGTAGTACAGGGAGCATTTCTAAAGTCGGAACGACTTGTGTCGGACCAGTTAGGACGGCTCCCATAGGGAAACATTAAATTTCACACGTCATGCGACATGAGCTCCCAATGTCGGAGCGTTTGTCGGACCAGTGTGAACCCAGCCTTAAACTGAAGTTGGAAGCTGATTGGTTACCATGCACAGCTGTACCAGATTTTGCACTCTCCAGTTTTAGTAAATCAATCCCATTGCGATGCACTGAGACTAGTGTATCGGCAGCGCTGTCTTCCTACTGCACACTAGCAGATATGCTCCAGCAGCTGCTGTGAATAGGCCCAAAGTAAATAATATAATAATACATTTTTTTTTTTTTTTAAACGAGAATTTCGAAAAAAAAAACAATATTTTTTTTTTTACTTTCTGCTATAAAATATATCCAATAAAAAAAAAAATAAATAAAGAATTTCTTCATAAATTTAAGCCAACATGTATTCTGCTACATATTTTTGTTAAAAAAGAAATCCCAATAAGCGTATTCGGATTGGTTGACACAAAAGTTATAGTGTCTACAAACTATGGTATATATAGTGAAAACTGCATTAATTTATTTATTTTATACTAGTAATGGCGGCGATCAGCAACTTAAAAAGGGACTGCGATATTGCAGCGAACAATTACACACTAACTGGCACTTTTGACGCCAGTGACACTAATACAGTGATCAGTGCTAAAAAATATGCACTGTCACTGTACTAATGAAACTGGCTCTAAAGGGGTTAGACATCTAGGTTTAAATCTGTGCCTGACCAGTGTTTTTGTGTTTACTATGTGGGCCTTTTACTAAGGGATGTGCTGGAATTTGTCCCCTGCTTTGCCGAGAAACAAAATCCAGCACATCCCCGCTGACAGGACAGAGCTCTTAGTTTTTATAAGCGGAGCCCTGTTCTATCGCTCTCCTCGCCGATCAGCTGACATCCATTGGCCGGCACCCGCTGATCAGTTTTTTCTGTGACTACTTACAGCAGAAGCGGCACGCCGGCGGTGCGTGTGTGCGCCCCTTACCCGGAAGTGCTGGATCACGTACAAGGTATGCGATCTGGTACAGGGGAACCTTTCACAAACAATGAGAAATAAACAGAAACAAAGTATTTCTCCCTCAGCGCTCATGCAAAAAAAAAAAAAGATAAATAAAAATATATATAGCTGCTATTATAAAAATGTAAACTGTGTCAAAAAATATGTTAAAAAAACCAAAGTCTTTTAAACATTAGCAGCTCTTGAGAAGTTTATATGTGAAATAAAATATAAATAAAGATGAAAAGTTCCACTTGTGTCTTAGTTGTGTACAGCAGGGTGTGGGGTGGGCGGTAATAAGGTATATCGGAACTCAGCGAAGAAGTCTTTCCCTGAAGAAGTCACGAGGTACGTGACGTAACGCGTAGGACTGACGCACTATACGCAATCGGAAGTTCATACCTTCTGACAATGTATTAAAATAATATAAGCATGTATCATAGATCGTTGAGTCCCGATATACCTTATTACCGCTGAGAGCGGTATTCCTGGGTAAGGTATCACACAAGATCAACGGCGTGGGTAGCTGTATGGTCATGCCCTTACATGCTTATATTATTTTAATACATTGTAAGTGTACATCTGTATGGGATCACTTTGTTTTTTTTAAATAAAAGTATTTTAATTTACTGGATTTCGCTATGGGCACTTCTTATTTCTTCGCTCGTTATGAGCTTAATTTAGATGGAAGTATGCAGAGTGCGCTGACAGCTATCCAAATATCCATATTATAAATAGTGTGATTTCGCGCAATAGGTCAGTGGAAATAAATCCCTCCAAGTGAGTGCATCAGAACATAAATAATAATAAACTCATTAAAAATGGTGACGATCAAAAAGTATATATATAAAATATATAAAAATAATCTATGACAGTGCAAAAGAAAGTCCCAGTGCTGAATAGCCAAAATACTGACTTTTGCGGCAATAGAATGAAAAAAGTTAAAAATAAATAAATGCAAAAATATGACTCAAAAAATGTGGAAAATAATATTAAATTAGTCCATCAAAGGAAGGCATTCTTGAATCTTCTCAGTGGATGTGCCAAATAAAAATGTGTGATCGGTGGTGAAATGGTAGATGAAATAATGTGCTCACAGAGCCCTTACCTTAAAGGGCATGGATATATGCCTTAACAACACATGATGAATGGATATTGGTTTGGGACCAGCGGTTGACATCCGAAAAATGGATAAAGGGCCGGAACAAGCTCGTATCCAGGTTCAGGTAAGTATGGAAGAGAAGAACAAAAGAGGGCCTCCAATCGTGTAATACCATAGACCGAAGATTTATTAAATAAAACGGCTGTGCAAAACAATGTAAACAGGTTGTACAGTCAGCAGAGCGGCATACCGCCGCTACCTAGTACATCACTTTCGGTCTGCAACAAAAACAACCGGGTCAGAAGGTATGAACTTCCGATTGCGTATAGTGCATCAGTCCTACGCGTTACGTCACGTACCTTGTGACTTCTTCAGGGAAAGACTTCTTCGTTGAGTCCCAATATACCTTATTACCGCTGAGAATGGTATTCCTGGGTAAGGTATCACACAAGATCAACGGCGTGGATAGCTGTATGGCCATGCCCTTGCATGCTTATATTATTTTAATACATTGTAAGTGTACATCTACCCTGTTTCCCGAAAATAAGACCTAGCGTGATTGTCGGTGATGGCTGCAATATAAGCCCTACCTCCCAAATAAGGCCTACCCTGTTTCCCCGAAAATAAGCCCTACCCTGAAAAGAAGACCTACAAGGACTAATAATTAGGGCTTATTTGGGGGATAGGGCTTATATTGCAGCCATCACTGACAATCACACTAGGTCTTATTTTCGGGGAAACAGGGTATATGGGATCACTTTGTTTTTTTAAATAAAAGTATTTTAATTTACTGGATTACGCTATGGGCACTTCTATTTCTTCGCTATGAGCTTAATTTAGATGGAAGTATGCAGAGTGCGCTGACAGCTATCCAAATATCCATTCACGGATCCAGTCCTATTTGAGTGAATGAAGTCCGTCGATATTAAACCAGTGAAAGGCACGCTGTTAACCCATCACCTTCTGGTCAGTGAATTACCTATAGGGGGATTTATCTGGGATTTTGATCAGCAGAGAGTTGGTGTTCAACCTTCTTTATAAACGGATCAGCTACCACCCCACACCCTGCTGTACACAACTAAGACACAAGTGGAACTTTTCATCTTTATTTATATTTTATTTCACATATAAACTTCTTAAGCGCTGCTAATGTTTAAAATACTTAGGTTTTTTAACATATTTTTTGGTACAGGAGAACCACTTTGCGATTTACATTGTTATGCGGTCGACACATTTCTTTAAAAAACAAAACAAAAAACAAAAAAACAAAAGAACAAAAAGCAAAACAACAACAAAAAAGGTTTATATTCATTTTAAATCTATAATGCCTTATTCTTCCAGTTTTCCCAGCACACATTGGTATTGTAAGCAGCACACGGTGCTAGTTACAGCACAAGGTATCCTATTGTTAAAATAAGAACACCAAAAAAAAAAAAGAGATTTCCCATAAATTCGCATGGCTTATGCATCAGAATGACTTCAATTTTCTGTATTTTGATGATTCACATCGCGAGGAAAAACAGCAGAACTGGAGATTGCTCACTTATCTGCACATCAAAAGCAAATCCCAACATTTTCATTTCTCGGTTAATTCTGTACCGTGGTTCAGAGGCATTATTATCTGGTGCTATAGGGTTAGACATGGGAAACATGGCTTACAGATCTGTAAGGAAAGAAACTGGTATGATGCTCAATAACCCAATCAAATCAATTGATGACCCCCTTGTGTTGAGGGCACTTAGTTTTAATTGAACACTTTAACTTGGTGAATCCAGGTCATGTTCGTTTTGTTCAGCTCATAAAACACCTTAGTATATATTATATGTGTCATAATAAGCCAGATCTTTTTTTTTCTATTACATTCTTTTAAAAGCCTTGTTGCATTCTTTTAAAAGCCTTTGGTTAAATATCAGGGGTCTAAACAGATCCCTGATGTCTCACATTTGAGACAGGGAGAGGGACAGAGAACAGAGAATCCCCATTCCCTTTCTTTGCAGCCTTACCTGCACTGGACAGTGAATGGACTGGAAGCGCTCTGAGGCCTCCTGTTCATTCACAAACTGAAGCATAGTAAAAACAATTGACTATGCTTCGGTGATGAATGGACACAATGAGTGATCAGGGCCAAACTCTCACTGTGTCATTTTAGGAAAAGAAGAGGCTGGCAAATAGGACATATTTACTGCACACACACCCTCTCCATCCTGAAACATCCCCCTGTGTGCCCTTGGCAGCTTCTGGTGACAGAGGAGAGGAGGGAAGCTGGCAATGCTGCAGGAGAGGGGGGCATACAGAAGGGGGGTGGGGATGCAGATTCCAATCCCCCTGCAGTGCAGCTGAAGGAAGAAAAAGGAGGAGAAGCCGACAGAGATGCATGGCTAGCCAGAGGGAGTTGACCAAAGGGCAGTACAGGAGTCACTCATGCTCAGCAGGTGTCCGCCCCCCCCTTTTGAACTGATGGGGCCTGGACCCAGTAAAGGAGGGCTGGCTGTACTGCCTTATCAGCGGCCCTGTGTATATGTCTACTAATTGCCACAGTTTCACTTACTGCCATTTCAGAAAAGCATTCCCCTAACCTAGCGGTTCTGAAATCTAAATGTTATTTTAAAAAAATGACAGACCCAGATCAAATTCTTTGTGTTATTAGGGGTCCATAGAACCCTTCAAACATGAATGAATAACTACCTAATACCAACCTGTAATACCCCTACATTACCAGGACATTTTTCAGTTCTGTGATACTTTGACTGACAATTACTCAGTTATGAAGCACTGTACCCAAAAGAACTTCATTTATTTTTTTGGGAACCAATATATTCTGTATAGGAAAAAAAGACCAAAAAAAAAAGAAAGTTTCCCTCTCCTTCTGTTAGAGCAAAAATGCCAGGAAAGTTAAAACACCCCCAAAAATGACCCCTCTTTGGGAATTAGACACCACAAAGTGATTAATCCCCCCCCCCACCCCCTTTTTTTTTAATGAGATATGCTGGTAACGGTGCACTAGACACAGCTCATACAGGTTAAAGAGGAGGCGGTGAAGAGGTTAATGTACAAGCTACATACATTGGGAGGATGGAGATGAAGGGGTTTTCCCAGTGTAATGCCGTGTACACACGGGCGGACTTTTCGGCATCAAAGGTCCAACGGCCTTTCCGACGCACTTTTGACGGAGTTACGATGGACTTTCGACGGACTCTCTAACGACCGGACTAAAATAAGGAAGTTAAGGAAGTTCATAGCCAATAGCTGCCCTAGCGTCAGTTTTCGTCCGTCGGACTAGCATACAGACGAGCGGATTTCTCGATAGGAACTGGGTCCGGCGGAAAGATTTGAAACATGTTCCAAATCTAAAGTCCGTCTGATTTTCGACAGAAAAAGTCCGCTGAAGGTCCGATGAAGCCCACACACGGTCGGATTGTCCGACGGATTTGGTCCGGTCGAAAAGTCCACCCGTGTGTACACGACATTAGAGGAAGTGGAGGATCACAGATATAAACATACATTGTTTACATGATGTGTTTGCTGTGATTGGTCACAGCAATCTGAAGGTACAGAGCTGCATGGACCAGCTCTGCACACAGGGTCTGTGAAGAGAGCCATCTGAGGACATTCACAGACATTAACTAGCTCAAAGGCCGCCCGTTAACGTTTAACCACATTGCGTTTCTGAACTTACTGGGGAGAGATTTACAGTGGATAAGGTAAAAGGATAGAATAAATTGAGGTTATGAAAATGTATTTCACCCTGGCCAAGCACTAGGAGTATTATTACAGTGATGTGATGTGGAGAAGGGGGTAAAAATTTGAGGAGACCTTCTAGAAAGGTCCCCCCCCCAGGTGTTGAGAATGTCAGTATGAGGGATCCTTGGCTTTGCCCCCCAGGCTTTGCCTAAAGAACATGTGTGTATCCTGCCATGCCCCTTGTTTGGAGAGGGAATCCTTATGAGGGGAGCTCTGTGCTTCCTAGAACCCTTTGTTGGGGGGGAGGAAGCTGAAGTAGGATAAACAGGGATGTGGCTACCTAGAGGAAACATCTTCGGAGAAGTCTGCTATGCTATGTTCAAGAGTGTCCAGAAAAGTCTAGAAATAGCTGCACCTGGATGGACATTGTATGGAGACCTCATCTGTCAAATCTTTAAGGCACACTGCTTAGCCAAAAGCTAGTCTTGGCTGTTCATTACTAGCCTGTGAGAGGGGCTGCACATACTTAAAGGCAATTGTCCATCTGGCCTACCTAATCAGCATTAGCCTGTGGCAGAGACATAACATTATTGAGAGTCCACTGAGAAGATACTTCCAGAGTAAAGGGGATTGTTGCTGCTGTATTTGGGTGTCCTGCACCCCCAACCTTCTTTCCCTTAGATGTCTAAGCCAAATAAATAGTGAAAAGATGATTGACAGAGTAGATGTCGGTCATTCGGTTGTCGCTACATACACTGAACATCGGGGGTGCATGCATGCGGCCCAATACAAAATTGTACACCTGCTTAAAAATTTAGATTTTTTTTGGGGGGGGAAATTTACACTTTGCAAACACATGGGGCCAAAGAAAAAGCCAAGACAGCTATGAATGCAGCCCAACACAAAATCATAAACTTATTTAAAGACATAAGCGAACACACGCAGCCAAAGAAAACATTAAAGCCTTGTACACATGATTGGATTGTTGGCCAACAAAACCGTGGAATTTTGTCCGAAGGGAGTTGGCCCAAACTTGTCTTGCATACACACAGCCACACAATTGTTGGCCAACAATTCCGAACATAGTGACATACTAAATGGATTTTCAGCTCTTTAGCACCACCCTTTGGGCTCCTTCTGCTAATTTTGTGTTAGTAGAAGTTTGGCGAGTGTTGATTTTATTTTCGCGCTTTTCATTTTGTGCTTTTCATTCCGTGCTTTTCAGTTCGTTTCTCAACGGCTGTTCGTCAACCAGACATGTTGTGGAATCGGAGGAGATAACGTGTTATTTATTATTGGTCTTGGAGTTATTGCTTTGACATTATTTTTTTGGTTGAATAATGATTTGATTTGGTATATTATCTATATTTTTGGATGCATAGAGTTCTATTGGCAGATAGCATGTCTAATTTTATTTGTTTTCTTTTTTTAATGCACAATAAAAAAAAATTTGTAGAATAATACTTGGCTATGTGTTTTACTTCAAATGACAGTTTGGGAGTAGACAGTTACATTTAAAAAAATACAATGTAAAATTGACAAGGGACACCAATATAGTTGTATCTTTGATCTTAAAAACTACGGGATAATGGTGTTGTGGTAACTTGCACCAAAGAAAAAAAAAAAAAAGCATAATAATATTATTTTGGCTATCACTAGAAAAAAAAAGCCTTTGAAAATTTGTTTGCCATAACTCCATCAGTATCACCAGCAAAGCAGCTTCATTATTATCCCATTAAAGAAGAAGAGAATTGTGCTCTGCATTTGGAGATTTCAAAATTTGCCACGTCACAAATGTTAATTTTCCATTACGAACGCTAATTTACAAGACCTACCGCTTCTGGCTCGTCCTTGCGTCCGAGCATGCGTGTTTGGACTTTTGTCCGAAGGACTTGTGTACACACGCTCGGAAATTCCGACAACACAAATTTTAAAACCTGCTAAACAACATTTGTCCGCGGAAAATCCGACAACAATTGTCAGATGGAGCCAACAGCCCCTCATCGAACATTTCCCGTCGGAAAGTCCAATCGTGTGTACGCGGCTTTACAGTGTCTCTTTACGGGACTTTTATCAATTTTATCTTTCCAAAAAAAAAAACATCCCGCCCTTCACAATCACGCCTTATTCTTGTCATCAGTTTTCGGCAGCCCCTATATTTGTGAGCAACTATTTTCAAGGATGAAACACATGAAGGGCAAAATTAGAACCAAAACATCTGATGAGCACCTTGAGAATTCATTGAGAATTCATCCATCCAACCAGATATTGATGCGTCAGTTTATCAACAACAGTGACAAATATCGCACTAGAGTTATTTTTTACTTTTACAATAAAAAAATGTACAAAAAAAATCAAGTTTTTTCACTCAGATAGGTACATTATCTATATCAGTGTTTCTCAACTCCAGTCCTCAAAGCACCCCAACAAGTCGTGTTTTCAGGCCATCCATTATTTTGCACAGGTGTTTTGATCAGTTTCACTGCCCTAGTAATTACCACAGCTGTTTCATCTGAGAGAAATCCTAAAAACATGACCTGTTGGGGGCCTTGAGGACCAATGGCGACCCTGGGGGGGGCAGAGGGGGCCCTGACCCCCCCAACATTATGCTGGGCCCCACCATGTGCCCCCCCAAAAAAAAAAATTTTTTTTTTTTTTTTTTAATTTTTTTTTTTTTTTTACAAAAAGGCAATTTCTTTTTGTTTGTATTCATATCGGATGTGCCGCATCTTACTCGGGCCACCGCTGGGGTAACACAGTCTCTATTGAGAGGGAGAACGTCCCCAGTCAGCTCCTGCAGGTGATTCCTCCCCCCTCCCTCTGCTCGCTGACACTGCATAATGTGAGCGCTCACACAACCACGGCCGCCCGATCTGCTCCTTCCCCTGCATCCTCATTGGCAGGGAGAAGAGCGAGTTGCAGGAAGGACTCCACCAGGACTCTCAGTTACTGAAAAAACAGACTGATTTCTCCCGTCCTTAGGACAGGAGAACCAGCCTGTAAATTCCAAGAAATGCCAGACCAGCGCTGTCAATAGCAGGGGCAGGACAGCAAGAGGAGGCTGGGGAACCCCACAGTGACAGAACACTGGGGCCTGGGGGTAAGACAACCTTTGCAACCCTGATAGTTCTCCCACTACTTTGGACCCTTATATTTTCTTGGTATGTGGTGACATATATATCTTGTTTCCTGCCACCCTGGGGGGGGGGCCCAATACAGTAGGAAGGGAGCTGCAGAACATGTGAAAGGGCCGTTTGGGATCGTAGTAAAGGGGTAAAGGGCCCCAGGATAGATAAAATATAGATAGATAGATAGATAGATAGATAGATAGATAGATAGATAGATAGATAGATAGATAGATAGATAGATAGATAGATAGATAGATAGATAGATAGATCTATATCTATATATATCTATCTATATATATATATATATATATATATATATATCTATATATATAGATATATATATTTGCATTTTATATTGCCCCCCTATTTTTGTCCCTGTCCCCCCATGTGCCCCCCCTAAATATGAAAGCTGGAGATGCCACTGTTGAGGACTGAAGTTGAGAAACACTGATCTATATTAGTGATTGTTAACTTGTGATCTCCCCGATTTTCCCTGCTCATCAGCTTTCCTTATTGTTAGTGTATTTTATGTGTGGCCGAAGACAATTCCTTTTCTTCCAGGAAGGTCAAAAGGTTGGACACCCCTGCCGCACATTGTTTCATAATGAATGTTGTACATTTATTGTGGTGTCTGTATGTCCTTAGTATTAATTAACAGGCAGGACACACGTCAGTTGAATATGATTTCAGCACTGAAACCCATGACAGCAATCCTGTAGTGCTGAGTTTATTAACAATATCACACTGTGATCACTCATTCCGGAACCCAACCGGAAGACTCCTCATTATTATTCAAACTTACAGCCATGTTCAATAAAAGCAAGCAAACTTCATTTGTAAGATAGCAATTTGTGAGCATGGCATTGGGAAAGGGTTGGAAGAAATCTTACTGAATACTAACTATGCCCTGCAAACACACTGCCTATGAGGAGAAAGATTTGGTAAGTGCTACCAGAGGGCTGGTCACCAGTCTTCTGAAAAATAAAAAATTGAAAACATTAATTGTGTGCTTGCATAACACCAATTTGCAAAGTTTTAGTAACCTGTTAAGGCACAAACCCTAGCACGGAACTTTTCATATTTGTTCCATTTATGTCTGTTAAATATACACTACATTACCAAAAGTATTGGGACTCCTGCCTTTACACGCACATGAACTTTAATGGCATCCCAGTCTTAAGCCTCCTACACACGATCGGATTTTCCGCAGACAAAACCTCAAATCCAGGGCGTGTGCCTGGATTTTGTCTTGCATACAAACGGTACACAATTGTCGGCCAACAAACAGGAACGTAGTGACGTACTAGACGTCCTACATGACGAAAAAGAGGAATTTCAATTGTCAGGCACCACCCTTTGTGCTCCTTCTGCTAATTTTGTGTTAGCAGAAGTTTGGTAAGTGTTTATTCGCGCTTTTCATTTTGCACTTTTCATTTCGCACTTTTCAGTTTGACGGCCGTTCGTCAACCAGACATGTTGCGGAATCGGAGGAGATGACGTGTTATTTATTATTGGCCCTGGAGTTATTGCTTTGTCCCAAGTCCAGTCCAGGAACAGGAGGAGGATTTCTTGGACCAAAAATCGGTTGCTTTATTAATCGTGACCAATTATGTCATATGCCTTTGCTGTGGGAGCTCCAGGAGAATAATATGGATTATTTTAGGAATTATGTCCAGATGACGGACCCCTGCTTTCACCAACTCTTGGCATTGGTGACCCCCTATATTAAGAAGCAGGACACATGTATGAGGCTTGTATTTTATTTTTTGTTTGAATAATAATGATTTGATTAGTTATATTTTCTATATTTTTGGATGCATAGAATGCACTTTTTGGTTAAGTTCTATTGGCAGATAACATGTCTAATTTTATTTGTTTTCTTTTTTTAATGCACAGTATGTGGAGAATAATACTTGGCTATGTGTTTTACTTCAAATGACAGTTTGGGAGGAGGCAGTTACATTTGAAAAAATACAATGTAAAATTGACAAGGGACACCAACATAGTTGTATCTTTGAAAAACATAATAATATTATTCTTGATATCACTAGAAAAAAAAAGCCTTTGAAAATTTGTTTGCCATAACTCCATCAGTATCACCAGCAAAGCAGCTTCATTATTATCCCATTAAAGAAGAAGAGAATTGTGCGCTGCATTTCGAGATTTCATAATTTGCCAAGTCACAAATGTTAATTCTCCATTACGAACGCTAGTTTACAAGACCGACCGCTTCTGGCTCGTCCTTGCTTCTGAGCATGCATGTTTGTACTTTGGACTTTTGTCCGACGGACTTGTGTAAACACGCTCGGAAAATCCGACAACAGACATTTGTCTGGGGAAAATGTTAAAACCTGCTATTCAACATTTGTCCGTGGAAAATCCGACAACAATTGTCCGATAGAGCGCACAAACAGTCGGATTTTCCGACAACAGCCTGTCATCACACAATTCCCGTTGAAAAATCTGATTGTGTGTACGAGGCTTTATTCCCTAGGGTTTAATATTAAGTTGGCCCACCCTTTGCAGCTATAACAGCTTCAACTCTTCTGGGAAGGCTGTCCACAAGGTTTAGGAGTGTGTCTATGGGAATGTTTGACCATTCTTCCGGAAGCGTATTTGTGAGGTCAGGCACTGATGTGGACGAGAAGGCCTGGCTTGCAGTCTCTGCTCTAGTTCATCCCAAAGGTGTTCTATCAGGTTTAAGTCAGGACTCTTTGCAGGCTACTTAAGTTCCTCCACCCCAAACTTGCTCATCCATGTCTTTATGGACCTTGCTTTGTGCACTGGTGCGCAGTCATGTTGGAACAGGAAGGGGCCAAACCCAAACTGTTCTCACAAAGTTGGAAGCATGAAATTGTCCAAAATGTCTTGGTATGCTGACGCCTTAAAAGGCCCCTTCACTGGAACTAAGGGGCCAAGCCCAACCCCTGAGAAACTACTCCACGGCATAATCCCCCCTTCACCAAATGATTTGAACCAGTGCACAAAGCAAGGTTCATAAACACATGGATGAGCGAGTTTGGGGTGGACTTGACTAGCCTTCACAGAGTCCTGACCTCAAACCGATAGAACACCTTTGGAATGCATTAGAGTGGAGACTGAGAGCCCTTCTCGCTCAATATCAGTGCCTGACATTCCCATAGACACACTCCTAAACCTTGTGGACAGCCTTCACAGAAGAGTTGAAGAGGTTATAGCTGCAAAGAGTGGGCCAACTCAATATTGAGGCCTACGGACTAAGATTAGGATGCCATTAAAGTCCATGTGCGTGTAAAGGCAGGTGTCCCAATACTTTTGGTAATATAGTGTACCGTAGAAAGCTTATCTTTTTTTTTCTGTGCAAAAAAAAAAATACCTGCTGATCCTACCAGAATTCCTGTTAACTGTCTGTACTCTCTGCCTAAGTTGACTGTAATCAATTACCATTGTTCCCAGCTATCTCTCTGGTCTACAGAACCCTGCCCCTCTATGTTATATATATTTTTTTCTAATACAGCTAGTAGTTTAATGTATTGTAACTATTTATATGCATGCCATGGCAATGTTCAAATGATGTGCAATTTCTTTATGACAACCACTGCTCCAAGTAGGGTTAGCATATTCAAGATTTAAGAGTGGCGTACATAATATTTGCAAGAATACTTAAAGCGTTTGTTACAAGACTTGTTGTCGGAAATTCCGATCGTGTGTACACAATTCCAACGCACAAAATTCCACGCATGCTCGGAATCAAGCAGAAGAGCCACACTGGCTATTGAGCTTCATTTTTCTTGGCTCGTTGTATGTGTTGTACGTCACTGCGTTCTTGACGTTCGGAATTTCCGACAACATTTGTGTGATCGTGTGTATGCAAGATAAGTTTGAGCCAACATCCGTCAGAAAAAAATCCACAGTTTAGTTGTCGGAATGTCCGATCGTGTGTACATAGCATTAGAGTCAGGTAAAAACAAAAGGTCCGTGGCAAGTATATCTGTCAAGGTACAACTAGTTTACTGAGTCCATCAAGATGGAAAGAAGGCATATTGTATATATAAGGTGAAGACAAAAATTGCAGTATAACTCACGTCTTTAAACGGACACAAAGGCACACAGTAATTAGAAAGATAAAAAAATCTATCATACAACTAATTGTGATAATAAAAAGATAATGATCATTCATTACAATTGCACATCAACCCGCGTCCTCATTGATCCTCATAAACAACACAAATGCACATATTGACATGTGTTTGCATAAATTATAAACTTAACGGTCAGAAATAAAACAATTTACGTCAAAATCAACGTTCAAGCCTGCTGGTACTAAATCTTTTGTCTCATGTATCCAATGAGATTGACGTATGAAGTTGCCTCCTCTCCAATGCTTTGTGACTCTTTCAATGACCCAGAATTTCAAACCCCTAGAGTTCTGGTTATGAACCAATTTGAAATGCCTGGATACATTGTGTGTTTTTAGTCCTTTCTTGACGTTGTTTACATGCTCCCCTAATCTGACATGAAGAGGTCTAGAGGTCCTTCCAATATATTGCAGGCCACACTCACATTCGAGCAATAATACCAATAGTCGCACAAGTAATTAGTTGTTGAATCTTGTATTTTTTATTTGTCGCTGAAATTCTTTCCGCTTCTTAATGTTACACTTTGAATGTTTACAGGAGGTACACAGTCCGCGGGCATAAAATCCAGAAAGGAAAGAAAATAACCGTCTTTACGATTGAACTGGTGGGTCAATGACTCCTGGGGCCAGGAGTGACGATTCCCACCCCATTTCATCCCTTACACAGACCATAGGGAAGACTTGAATTAGGATCTGAATCTACTGTAGAATAGTGAATATCCCTTTCCAATTTCTTAATAAAGAGGCCCCTAAAAGTTGGTTGGGGCCCTGTGGCCTGAGAAGGGTGTGAAATAGACAGCCAAAAAGTTGTTTGGGAGCAAAATGTGCCTGTTCAAATGTTTTACTTCTAACTATACAGGAAGAAATGAGTTAGACAGATTAGAACTGACATGCTATGGTCTTGAAGCTTTGAAGAACAATATCTGGGCTGATGATGGTGTCATAGATGCTTGAGCGGGTGTGGAGTATTGCAGCCAACAAGTTTCTGTAGTCAGCAGACTGTAGGACAGGCTGAGCTGTCCGCAGAGCCTAGAATAGTTGGTATTCTTCCATTCTTGATATCCATGAAATGTTTTTTTTTTTTTGCCAATTACTTGCTATGTTCCTAAATCCGTTCCTTTATTTTAAGCTGTCTACAAGTTTTGCTTATATTGGAAAGTTGTGCTCAACATTTCTTTTTCTTTGTGCCAGTCCTGACAGGAAACATGTCTACAACTAAAATGTGACTGCGCCCTGGGAATCGAATTCCAACTTACTCATCACCCAGCCGGGGCCGGCATATGACTCATTTGTCAGGTACGAGAAAGGTAACGTATACAAATATAGCAAGATGCTTAACTATTACTGGCAGACATAGCGGGCACAGACACAGGAACAATTACTCCCTATGTGATGAATTTCCTCTTTAGCTGGTGAAAGTCTCTTGTCAAAACATTGCACAGTGCTTCTTTCCAGCCTGCCGAGTGGCTTTTGTTCTATTCTCTTGTGCCCTTTTGGAGACTCTAATTCAGGAGTTCGAATAAGAAGCACAGTTTGTGCTCTAGCTGCATTATCCAGTCAAGAGATATTATAATGAAATAATAAGAGCAGGTTCCTTGATGAAGTATGTTATAACCTTAAAGCAGAACTCTGTGTGTACGTCTGATTATGGTCTAGGTCATGGTTATAGAATGCATCCAAAGCTTATACTGCAAGATGCTGAGTAAACTTGTAACTGAGGAGTGGTATAAGGCATGGGATACTTCAATAAATACAGGTGTTAAAGAAAAGGACTCTAACTCCACTGTCCTGCAAACAGCATTCCTTCCCAGATAGCAAGCAATTGTGCTGCAAGTTTGAAAATGACTTGCTAAGCTATTGCTAGACTTGCCAGGCTTCACAAGTTTGTTGCACAATTGCAGCAAGTCCGCATGGCATGACTCCAGATCAACTTTCTTTGCAAACATTCTGCAAGCCTGCTGCAAGTTCTGGTTCCGTTATGTTGTGCAATAGTCATCCCACCACAAGGGTCACTGTGGCTGAACTTTCATGCTGTAGATTTGCAGAGCTTCTACTATAGACGTACCACTACAACTTTGCTTTTGATAGAGACTTACCACGCAAATTTGCTACAACTTGGAAAAGTGTCAACTAGAACTTATGCTTCAAGTGCTCTGTAAGTGTACAACTTGGCAGTGAAAATGTGCAGCTACTTAACAAACTTACAATTCGACATTGCCACAAATGTGTGGCAAGTTGTCCTTACTATCTGGATTGACCACTGAGACTGGAAGGAAAGACTAGGGGTCTTTGTGCTATTTTTACCCCATAAAGCTACACTGGCTCTTACATCCTTGCAGCACCAAATATCACCTGGATAAACAGTCTTTACTCATGAGGACAGAGGATATCTGGCCAGACTTAGCTTCCTGTTACCTTCTAGTGAAGGTATAGCAGACTGGCTCCTCAAGGGTAAAGTCTCAGGGGTGTTGCAGGTATTGGCTCCAAGGCTTTGCCACAGCCGGGACCCTGATGAACAAACCAGCAGCAAGCCCTTTAGAGGTGGCAGCTTTCCCAGCTGGAGATCCTCCTAGGCCAGATGTGTAGAGTTGGGCTTCAAATGCATGCTAGGCCCCAATCAGGCTCCTAAACCCAGCAGAAAGAACAGTCCAGCAGCAACTTCTCAGGCCTCAGCCTGAGGCAAAAAAGAGCTAGCATAAGACCTTACCAAATATTTATACTCTCCCCCATCAGTGGTTTGAACTTCCTACTGGGGCAACTAGAAGAAATTGGAATATTCATAATGGCAGGGAACCTGGTGTAATGGCCCCTACTGGCAATAGTGAGAGATCACCAATGTCCTGAGCTTAGGGAGAAACCAAATGCACATCTATACAAATCCAGCTGGGTTGAATACCAAAAGCCAAAAGCTACATTTTCCTATTACATAGCAACCTAAGAGAGTGCTACATAACTAATAAACCTTTATTTTAAAAGAACACCAGGTTTTATTAAGAAAGAAAATTAAATAAATACATGAACTGGACCTTTGCCCAAGTGTGGATACATCCATGTGTATCAGTGGTGTCATTGGGAAGAAAAAGTAATCACGGGAAAGAGTGAGGGAATTAAAGTGAAGGGTATATGAGGAGAGGAAGTAGAGGGAGAACAAAAAAGGAAAGGGAAGACATGCAATGAAGAGAAGAAAGGGAAAACAAGAGAAGGAAAGGAAAAGGAAAGGGAAAGGGAAAAGGAAAAGGAAAAGAAAGATAAGGGAATGGAAAATAGAAGGAAATGGTAGAAGATAAAGAGGGGAGTCCCACAGATCAGCAGCTTTGTGTAGTTTTATTGCAATGTAAACTCTCTTATGGCTAGTTCGCATGTGAGGAGAGGCGATAAAACCAGGCAAACAAGCTGTGGTTTTACCACCCGCTGACGACCCACATGAACACTAAAGATACAGCTGCTCACAGTTGCACACATGCCAAGGCCACGGGAAAACTTAAACAGCATGTCACTTTAGTCCAAACATGACTAATAAAGTTCTATGGGGACACTAGAACCGCATCACAATCACAATTATAAGGTTAAATCAGGCTGTAAGTAAGTGACATATAGCCTCCTCATGCCTATCATACATTCCTGGAAAGCATTCAGAGCATAATCACTCTTTAGATGAGCAGTAATGCCTGCTGCACTTGTAAACAAGCCTTTATCTTGTACTGCAATCTGCTCTGATCAACAGGACTGGAAGGTTTAGGAGCGATTAGATCTGCGGATTAATATAGTAGCTTTACATACAGTTACCTCACTATTAAGCTGTGCTCAAATTAACAAATAAATTAAAATTGCCCCTGGACAACGTCAGATTGTGACGAAACATACGTCAGGAGAAGTGACGTGCTGATGTCATCACGTAGCAGTCCTGAGAGGACAGGTGTTTGTGAGCTGGCTGGCTTTTTTATACAATGCTTTGTTTTAAGCTTTCTATGTAAGTGCAATTCTTTATTAAATTATCAGTGCCTTACCTGATTTACACTATGGAGAGCCTTTTTTATTTCTAGGTATGTGGATCTGATGTTTGCTTATGAACATTGAAGAGATCAAGGTTACCGGGTTCTGGCTTATATCCTATTTGCAACATTCAAGCACTCCCCTATGAGCTGATATTTTTTTATACTTCCAGGATAAAGGCCCTGGCTGGGTTAATAGCCGCAAGCTTATATTGCTTGCCTTCTGGTAAGCTCGCACTCTTTGTGGTGGAGGTGCACATGTCCGTTGTGGTGTTATTTGAGATTTCTTCACTTAATTCAACTATCAAGTTATTTTATACTGTTTATTGGACTGAGTTCTATATCATGGATTTATATGTTTTTTAAGTGTTTTTTTAATTTCACTTATTCAGTACTGTTAGCGCAGCTCCTTTTTTTAATTTGATATTTTTGAGGTGTGTATTCTACCTAGAGCTTGCAGCTTGTTTGTCACTATTGAGTAGCGCATTTTTTATTTTCTATTTATCAAATTAACAATTACCTTAATTCTAGTCTCCAGTCTTTGTTAGCTACTGTGCTCTTTCATTTATGCTTTTTTGGTTACCATGTTTGGCTTGTATTTATTGATCCTTTTTCATGCAACATTTGGCCTGTCCCTGTTACTGAAAATGCCTGTCAACTTTAAACCATGATTCCATGAACACTGATGATAACCCCTGGTCAGCTACAATAAGCAGAGGTGTGCCTGGGGGCCCCAACCTTCTACACCTTCCAGTAAAATCAATAACCCCTTTCAGGGTGTTTGGGTGGCGTGTACTTAAAGGAGAAGTATAGCCAAAGCTATTTTGGCTATACTTCTCCTATAAATCACAGGAGTGCAGGTCGTTCAGCACTCTTGTAATAAATTTTCAGCTAAGAGCAGGCTGGGGCCCACTGTTGGCTGACATTACAGAGTCGGTGTAGGCTCTGAAATGGTCAGGACCACATGTTCAGGATCCACCCAGATGCCTGGACCAGCAGCTTGCCCAGCCTCTCAGTGATCCACCAAGAGCCTGAGCCAGCCTCTGCCGCCCCCTCCACAACTCAGCACTCCAGTGAGCACTGGAGGGGCAGAGCAGCGAGTCGGGGACTGACATTGCAGAGCCAGCGGGGGACAGATGCAGCATCGGATAAATGCTTCATCCACTCAGGTGAGCATAAATGTGTTTTTTTTTTTTCTAAATCTCATACTTCTCTTTTAAAGTTAGACTCCGTTCCTTGGTCCTTTCAAGGTCTTATGTCCTCTTCAATGTGCTTATATAGCATGATCCATTGTTTTCCATGAGAGGAACGGAGAAGAAGAGGTAAGGGAAGAGGAAACAAATGGTAAGGGAGAAGAGAACGAAAGTATGGAGGAAAGCAAGGATAAGGGAGAAGAGTAGGAAAGGCTGGGGAAGAGAGTAAAAGGTCGAGGAAAGAAAGGAGAAAGGAGAAAGGAGAAGAGAAGTAAAGAAAAGTAGAGTAGAGTAAGGAGTAGAGAAAAGAGAGGGAAAGTGTAAAGAGAAATAAAATTGTAAAAGAAAGAGAGGGGAATGCAGAAGAGAAATGGAAAATGTGGACCAAAGAAGAAAAGGGAGAAGAGAAGGAAAGAGTGAGGTAAAGAAAAGGGAACTGAGGAATTAAGGAAGGGTAGAGCAAAGGAAAGGTAGAAGAAAGAAAGAGAAAGGGAGAAGACAAGCAAAGGGTACGGGATAGAAAAGGAAAAGGCAGAGGGAAAAGAGAAGATGGAAGACAAGAAAACAGAGGGTAGAAAATAAAGAGAGGAAGGAGAAAAGAAGGAAAGGGTAGATGAAAGACAGAGGAAGGCAGAAGAGAATCAAAGAAAATGTATTGAAGAAGAAGAATAGGGCAGGAAAGAGAAGAAAAGAGGAGAAATTGAGTGGGCAGGGAAATGAGGCAAAGAAAAGATAGACAAAGAGAAGATAAGGGGTAGAAACGAAGCAGAATGATGGAATTTAGTTGCTCACCACACTACAACTGTACCAAACTACAAATGGCAGACACTCCATATGGCTAAATCAACTGGTTATATTCAGTGGAGACCATAGTGTCAGTGCATTATTTGGCTGGACAACCTCTAAATGCCAACTGTTTGTGAATCTGATCCATTTTTACTTTATTTGACCACTGTACATATAAGCATTTAGGGGTTAAGAAAACGATTCTCTGAATGTAGGTTTGTAATGCGGCTGCAGTATTTCATTTTGTAAAAGTTTCACACAGTTGGCAGAAAGGAAGAAAAAGACTAACTATAAATCTCCCTTGACAACACGGAACTAAGATTGCCAATTATTCCCCAACATAAGCACAGAAAGATTCAAACAGAACATTTTGTAAAGTCAAGACATTATGAAACAGATCGCAGCATGAGAGCCGCTCGTCTCTGGTGCGAGAAAGAGTCAACATTAAAAATATGTAAAGTGGCTGTATGATAAATGTAATGGAAGTAGTAAGAGCATATGTGGTTTGCAGTGATATACTGCGCGTCCAAAGATTTTCTTGAATATTATTAAAAGGTTTTACCACCTTTAGTGTTTCGTTTAGAGAGATTGTGTGCAACAGTAAGGTTATAAGATGAGTAAGGGGAGGCATTGTTTGATTTTTTTTATTGCTTAGTTATAAGTTTCAAGAATTCCAACTGGGTTGCATATAATTCCAATATGGCTTTGTTCTCACTTGAAGCAAGTATTAAATGTTGCGCTATTGTGTATGCAAAAAAAAAAAACACCAACATGCAAAACAGTCAGTGCAAAAAGAAAAATGTATTGGTTACCCAAAGTGAGCAAAATTAAATAATCACTATTAAGTGAAGTGACTCAACATCAACAATCAAGTGAAAACATGTCCAGAAAGATATTATATAAAGAATAGTCTACAGTGTGATTATGTACTAGTCCCATTTAGAAGGAGGACACTTCACAATCTTCTCCCTCTCCTCTGCAGTCACCAGTCTCCCAACACCCCAGTAAAGACAAGATGGCGTCTTACCACCCCCATATTCAGAGAGGTCAGTAAATGCTCAAATTGTTCAACCGCAACGGCAACTCTCCATGTACATCTGATCCGCATGCTTTTAACCAGCGCTATTTCTCAGATGTATGGCAGATTTAAAGCAGGCAGATATAAGCGTGCAAAGATAGAAAGATAAACACTTCTTATAGTGTAATATCATTAAACAGCATTTATTAGGCAAGAACCACACTTACAAGCATAAGCAAACGTGTACATACGCATATTCACCATATCGGCATAAAAGCACCAACTTCCAGTAAGCCTGTACGCAATGACATCACAGGGGAGTCTCTGCTTGATGCATTTTGTCATAAGCAGCCATCTTCTGGGGGCCCCACTTGAAGCACAACGGTCACTAATAAGCCCAATGATGAACTGGGCACTTTGTGCTTTAAAAGGGTGCTTCTATTTTTGATGACTATAAAAGCACCCTCCTTAAAGGCTTACAAGCCCATAGAGAGCCATCATGTCCCACTTGACAAGTTCTGATTGAGGTAGCCTTAAGGGCGGAGAAGTGTGTATGGGTGGGAAGCATGCCTTTTTGTGTTCTTTCCTCCCCAAAAAAGCAGAAAATACATTCTTGTCCAGCACTAATCCTGTAAAAAAAGGGGATCAGCACCAAGGACAGCACTTTTTTTTTTGGACAAGAATATCGAATTATGCACAAGCTGAGAATTCTCTGGTGCTAGAAAAATTCTGTTAATGAAGTTTAGTGCATCATGCCCAGTGGGCAGTGGGAAGAAGAAGGAGCAGAGGAATGACTGACAGCGGTATGGTTATGTAGCGGAAAAGAGATGAAATCTGGGGTGAAGCAAGCACTCATTTTCCTTTTATAATTTTTTTGTCCAATACTTGTCAGGCCTTGTGTTTCTCAAATGTGCGCAGTGTGAGAGGATGGTCACATATTATTGAAGGAACTATGAGAATGATCGTAGGAGACTTGTCTTCGATTCCACACAGCCAGAAGGCAATCAAGCAGGATAGTCTGGGGGACCATTCATGCTCTGATATTCAGCAACAAAGGTGACAAATGACTATTCTTAGCTAATGATCTGTATTTAGAACACCACCACACTACTGAGCTCCCCTGTTAGGTTCTTCTTTCTAAATGCTGCCTAAGCACACTTTCTCCCAGCCTCACAACCTAAAACATGTTTAGATCAGATTTCTGGTTTTAATAATAAATAATTACATATGCACACCCTTTAGTCATCTTAGAGGTGACAGAAAATTCCCATTCAGGTTTCAAATAATTAATTTAGAGAGCAAGAACATGAGACAAACCCGAATCGAAAAGGCCGTACCCTTTTTGGGGTTTCTCCAGAGTCTTGCATCCCATGCAAAAGGGATACAAGTAGCCCCAATATTTCTAAATTTCCTTCCCTTGCTTCCCCTCTAAAGGGATTCCTTGTCAAGGCTTGGTACTCCAGATACTTCCCATGACCACCACACCAGGCTATTTATAAGTAAGCCCTCTTTCCCAAGGGGCTGACATGGGCTAGTACTACCTTACTATCTTTGGTCCCTCACCACATCTACTCTGATGGCCTCTAGTGGCTTTTTAAGGTACTATGCTGCCTCATTGCAACAAGGGGTCCCTATGCCTACTCTTTTTTAAATTCCGTCTTTATTGATAGCTATTTATGGTACATATTATTGAACAAGAACACGGTAGACCATGACCAAAAGTATGACTCATAACGGTCATGACTATTGTGTCATTGTTACAAAGGGCCAACATACACATAAATAAACAGTTGAAGGAATAGTCCTACAGAATGGAAAACTGATCAAAAAGAAAAAAAAGATGCAAATCAAGGCTTTCCATATAACCGGTAAATCTGCACCATAGGACTAGCAAGACATAGCTAATGTCAGTGTTCATTCTAGCCTAGGTAAAGCAAGTAATCATGTAAAGAGCACATAAAACACAAGAAAAGGATAGTGGAGAAGGACAATCTGGCTTCAGAGGATAACTCAAGTCCAAGTATAGTAATAACCTTATTTCATACAGGACAAAGGGTCAGTAAATTCCTCAGTAAAAGGAGGAACCAGTTTAAAAGAAAGGGTGGGATGGGCAAGAATAGGCGAGGAGGTAAGAAGAATTGGGGGAGGAGAGTAGGGAAAGGGGGGAGAGTGGTAGGACAGGAAACCAGGGGGTCACCCACCAGAAGCCCTATGCCTACACTTAAAGCTAGTGGCCAGACTGGGGAATTACACCGGCTCTTCCCACTTCTAAAACAACTGAAGGCTTATTTTATAAATTTCATACTGAAGTCCTGTGTGAATTTAGAGCTGCAAAGGCCTGCTTAACAAAAGAGAAGGACAAGCAAAGGGACGGCTCTGGTTTCTGCAATTTTCATGTCAGATGACACACATTCAGCATTAATCCAGCTCAAAACTGAGAAACATGATTGATTCGTTCTGAATGATTTAAGGACGTCCCTTGGAACATGCTCAAATTGTCTGCCTGTGTGCCGTGTATACTAGATTGATTAGACGGCTACATAACAGACTTCTGACAAAAGTGATTACTAATCACATACAGCTGCTCAATTTATGTTGCCTTCGTGAAATTACAAGTTCTGTGAATGCCAACCCTGGTATTTAAGATTAAAAAAAAGCGCCATTTTATATTTAGCATTTTAAAATGTAACTGTGTGACATTATACAGTAATTTCCTCTGGTTGCAGGAACAAAGTTATACAAGAGCATAAGTACAGTATTAGCAGAGCATTACTCATTGATGTTAAAAGCGGAGATCAAATGGCAAATAATAAAAGCAGTTCTTCAAGAAAAACTGTTTCATTTTTTTAAACTAGAATGAAAATACAATTGGATGACATCTATTTTGTGTAGGGACTGTGCATCATTAACAATTGCCATGGCCCTTTTCATAAAAATACAATTTTTACCTTTTAGCCTGCTGATTCCTACTGATTCCTTATGGCTGGAATTGACAGCTGTGTGCAGATAGCTGTGGCTGTTGGGCTCATACTGTGCAATGACAGGCTGTCGGCGATCGCAGCTATTCATGACTGTTCGCACATCCACTGATTACCCATGCGGATCGTGGCTGGATGCATATAAAATGTGCCGCAGCTATCTATACACAGCTCTTATTACTAGCCATTTGCTGCCCAAGGCAATTTCGACATTTCTCACATACATGTTAAATTCTGCATTTTTGGGGGGCTCAAAGTTACTGAGCACCCCCGAATATTATACTTTTTTAAGCAGAGGCCCTAGAGAATAAAATGGTGGTCGTTAAAACTTTTTATGTTATGCAATATTTGCATGGCCAAATTTTCAGGAAAAAATACACTTAAATGCATTTAGTGCACACAAACACAATATAATACCCTATTTTTTGGGTAAAATCTAAAAGATGATGTTGGGCCAAGTAAACAAATGCCAAACATGTCAAGATTTAAAACTTTGCACGCTCATGAAATAGTGACAAATTATGGTACCTAAAAATCTCCATAGGCGACGCTTTAAAAGCCTTTACAGGTTACCAGTTTAGAGTTAAACATGAGCTCTGGCACTGGAATTATTGCTTTGAATCTGACGTTCGCATCACATGTATAGGGCAATTATTATATTATTATTATTATACAGGTTTTATATAGCGCCAACAGTTTGCGCAGCGCTTTACAACATGAGAGCAGAAATTACAGTTACATTACAATTTGATACAAGAGGAATCAGAGGCCCTGCTTGTTAGAGCTTACAATCTAAAAATAGGGCAATCACCCTTTACATATGTGTTCGGGACCAATGTTTAAAAATGTTATTATTATTATTATTATTATTATTATTATTTTTTTTTACACTTTTTCATTTATTGCTATCACAAGGGATGAAGCTTGGGCAATGACAGGTAATCTTTATTAAGAGATTGGAGTCTATAAGACCCCTGATCCCTTCTCTGCCTCCAAGGCAGTCAATCAAACAAAGATTGGTCACCATGCACGGGTGTCAACAGGTTAAAGCCTGACTCCGGGATATTAGCAACTCCCCTTCCCACCCCCCTCTAACTAATCACTGATATAATAATAAAAAAAAAATCCCAAATTTCTATTTGTATGACAGACGGGATGACAATCCTTCTCTCTTCTTCTATTTCATTCCTGAGGTTCTTCTCAGGTGTCCACATCACTGTCTGCATGATGCGGTCACCTCTTATTGGTGAAGGCATCACTGCCAGTGGCCAGGTCCTCTTGCATAGGCTCCAGAGCCAGGAAAACAGGGGAAGTGAGGGGACCATTGCCCAAGAAGAAAACAAGCAGAAAAAATTGTCCAGTCCCTAGGGCAAGAATCAGCTTGGCTCATAGAGGACTCTGTGAATTTGATCCCCATGACTAAGCTCCGTGTGTGAAGTGAAACGTGTTGAGGGTGTGGCCTGGTTGGAGCCCGGGCTAAGGCTGTCATACACCTTACATAGTTAAAGACACCAGTCCATCCAGTTCAACCTGAGTGAGTGTTGGTGCACGTCCACAATTGTCCCCATCCCTATACATTGTGACCCATCAAGACCTTCTAACAGGGCTTTGCAGAGATGTGCGACTTCCAGGACTTTTCTCTTTTCCATTAAATGTCTAGAGCTGGGGCGAGCTCTGCCCTTGTCTGCATGCCAAACAGTTGCTACATAAGAGGACCTGGTGGAGCCTTGAGCGACACCTTTGAATTTAGTTTGGGACACTGTGAATTTGATCCATTGCGTGGCTTAAGCTGGCCATATATGGATTGAAATTCAGCTGGTTCAGCAAGGACAGGCCAAACTTCAATCCATGTATGGGCAGAGTGGATCCACCACTTCTATACAACCGCCCTGTTGGATTTTTGACACACAATCAATGCCACAGGTTACAGCCGGCAGTGCTGATCAGGTATTCTGATGGCGTTAAAGTCTACCTGCTGCTAGAATACAACAGCGTAGCAGGGAGGATCCCTCTATTCGCCTCAACTGTGTGGATGGGTCAGTCAAGTCTTTTTTTTGCTCAATTGGCTGGCTGAACAAAAAATCACTCATCTGTGGCCAGCCTTAGGAAGGGGTGTTTGGAATCAAGACTGGGGAGTAAAGTAATTGATGCAAAATGCATTTCAATTTAATTTTTTTACATTTTTTTTCTGGAGTTGGGCTTTAAGAGAATGTAAATTGGTTTCATAAACTATGAACTATTAAACAATTGTCAGTTTTAGAAATAATACCTTCTAATTTAAACAATCTGCAAAACATTGTGCAGTATGTTTAAGTGTACATAAATATTTGCATACTGTGCTAATCACCTCCACTGGCTCCAATTCCCTAAGTGTATCTTCCCCGAAATCCCTGTCACGGAGAGCACACGCGGGGGAATTTTGTAAAGACATAATGTTATGTTTATCAGATTCCAGTAGTTTTTAAAAGCAGTACATTGTAAAAGTGCTATCACTGCAGAAAATTCTAAAATAATTACCTTAATTACCTCCAGGTTTGTTATGTATGTACTTAAGACCAACTGTAAGTTGACAAGCAGATGAGCAGAGACAGGCAAGGTGCTTATCTCTGTATGCTGTGCAGCAGGCATGTTTACTGTCGCTAACCTAACTCCACCTCCCAACTGTCACTATTTGTCAAGTTCAAGGTCACTGTCATTGTCAGCTTCACAGTCAGCAGCCTCCTAGCAACCTGTGACAGTGGGCCAAGCTTGATGGGGAAGCAGAGACATTAGTTCCCCATCAGACCTGCTCTCTCCTTCTGATTGCCAACAGGCATTCTATAGGCAATAGCAGACTTTTGGCTATTGATCCACCCACTGCTGATCAGACAGGGAACTACTGTCTCTTAATCCCCATCAGGCTCCACCCACCCAGCTTGAGGATGGAGGCTTTGGTTTCACCTACAATGCCTTGAAAAAGTATTCATACCCCTTGACATTCTCCACATGTTGTCATGTTACAACCAAAAACGTAAACGTATTTTATTGGGATACAAATAAATTTATAATGCAGCGCTGATAAGTGATATATGAAACAGAGTGACAACCTATCACCCAAACGTGATGTAAAACTAGTAATGGCTTGACAATAAACACAAGCAAGTGTGTCCCAAAAATAGAAAGTCAGTCTACAGTATTTGTAAAAGAAGTAATGTCCATAGTGAAAAAATGTTCCTCGATAAATGAAGAAAAAATCCCATGGGAGAAAGGGATGTGTGTGAGTGATGCCTTTCCAATCAATGGGTGCAGTGACACAGTTGTCTTCATGCGGTCAGGGCCCACATACAGCTGTATTAGTAAAAGAAATGGGTACGCTTACCAGAAAAGGTGGACACACTCACCGTACGGCGGTGTGTCAATCAGGCATTTGGATCAGTCAATCCTATGGGTGCTTGATAGAAGACACTGATGGTATGGAGATGCACTTCACTGGCATCATCCGTAGTAACATGGATGATAATACTCAAGTCTCCAGCAGATGGATGTACTTGCGTTGACATAGAGTGGTCAGCTGGATGGAGTCTGCAAACTCCAAAGTGCAGGATATCAAATCATAAAGGAGAGGAGAAAAAGCCTCCACATAGCACATGAATCCAACAGGGAAAGGTTTATTGAAAAACGCCAGCAAAAAAGGAATTATACAATCACCCGAACAGGTGAGTACAAATAGTGATACATAAATTGCATAAAAATCGCGTGGTGACAAGGCACAAAGGCTCAGCAACCCGACAAGTTTCGGACAATGGTCCTTCAACTGGGGCAAAAGTTTGGATTGACTGATCCAAATGCCTGATTGACACACCGCCGTACGGTGAGTGTGTCCACCTTTTCTGGTAAGTGTACCCATTTCTTTTACTAATACAGCTGTATGTGGGCCCTGACCGCATGAAGACAACTGTGTCGCTGCACCCATTGATCGAAAAGGCATCACTCACACACATCCCTTTCTCCCATGGGATTTTTTCTTCATTTATCGAGGAATATTTTTTCACTATGGACATTACTTTTTTACAAATACTGTAGACTGACTTTCTATTTTTGGGACACACTTGCTTGTGTTTATTATCAAGCCATTACTAGTTTTACATCACGTTTGGGTGATAGGCTGTTACCCTGTTTCATATATCACTTATCAGCACTGCATTATAAATTTATTTGTATTTCATTGCACAGTTTGCTATACTGTTGATGCTGGCTGCTATTATTTTGGTCTTTTATTTTTATTATTTTTTTAGTAGCGCAACTTTACCTTTTTGTTTGTATTTAATTGGGATTTTATGTGCTAGACCAACACAAAGCGACACAAAATTGTGAAGTGGAAGAAAAATAATAAATGGTTTTCAAATTTTTTTTACAAATAAATACGTGAAAAGTGTGGCGTGCCTTTGTATTCAGCTCCCTTTACTCTGATACCCCTAACTAAAATCTAGTGGAATCAATTGCCTTCAGGAGTCACCTAATTAGTAAATAGAGTCTACCTGTATGTAATTTAATCTCAGTAGAAATACAGCTGTTCTGTGAAGCCCTCAGAGGTTTGTTAAAGAGCCTTGGTGAACAAGCAGCATCATGAAAGCCAAGGAACACACCAGACAGGTCAGGGATGAAGTTGTGGATAAGTTTAAAGCAGGGTTAGGTTATAAACAAATATCCCAAGCTTTGAACATCTCACAGAGCACTGTTCAATCCATCATCTGAAAATGGAAAGAGTATGGCACAACTGTAAACCTACCAAGACATGGCCGCCCACCTAAACTGACAACTGGCAAGGAGAGCATTCATCAGAGAAGCAGCCAAGAGGCCCATTATAACTCTGGAGTAGCTGAAGAGATCCACAGCTCAGGTGTGAGAATCTGTCCACAGGACAACTCTTAGTTGTGCTCTCCACAAATCTGGCCTTTATGGAAGAATGGCAAGAAGAAAGCCATTGTTGAAAGAAAGCCATAAGAAGTCCCATTTTCAGTTTGCGAGAAACCATGTGGGGGACATGTGGAAGAAGGTGCTCTGGTCAGATGAGACCAAAATTTAACTTTTTGGCCTAAAAGCAAAATGCTATGTGTGGCGGAAAACTAACACTGTACATCACCCTGAACACACCGCCCCCACTGTGAAACATGTTGGTGGCAGCATCATGTTGTGGGGATGCTTTTCTTCAGCAGGGACAGAGAAGCTGGTTAGAGTTGATGAGAAGATGGATAGAGCCAAATACAGGGCAATTTATGAAGAAAACCTGTTAGAGTCTGCAAAAGACTTGAGACTGGGGGCGGAGGGTCACCTTCCAGTAGGACAACAACCCTAAACATACAGCCAGAAATACAATGGAATGGTTTAAATCAAAGCATATTCATGTGTTAGAATGGCCCAGTCAAAGTCCAGACCTAAATCTATTTAAGAATCTATGGCAAGACTTGAACATTTCTGCTTGAGCTATTTTGCAAAGAAGAATGGGCAAAAATGTCACTCTATAGATATGCAAAACTGGTAGAGAAATCCCCAAAAAGACTTGCAGCTTTAATTGCAGCGAAAGGTGGTTCTACAAAGTAATGACTCACTTATTTGTAAAACATTTTGAAAATCATTTATCATTTTCCTTCCACTTCACAATTATGTGCTACTTTGTGTTGGTCTATCACATAAAATCCCAATAAAATACATTTACGTTTTTGATTGTAACATGACAAAATGTGGAAAATTTCAAGGAGTATGAATACTTTTTCAAGGCACTGTCCACTGCGTGCCCAAAAATTCACGTACCTGCCGTCCACACCAACTTTTGTCGTGGTACGCTAGTCGTCAAAAATTGGGTTAAAACGGGTGGTTAGGAGGCATCAAATCACTTGATTACTACCTGTCAGGAGTATGATCTGAACGCAGGTCATGCTTCAGAGGAAAGGTAGATTTACACCAGTGGTCTCCAAACTGTGGCCCTTTGCTTGCCTTTACCTGTCACTTGGGACACTATTCCTCCAACTGACACTGATTATTGGGCACTATTCCTCCCAATGACACCATTGACAGGGCACCCCATACTAAAACCAATGATAGGGCATTTTCTACCCCCACTGCCCGCTGTCTGCCCCCCCCTAAATACTGAAGGACAGTAAACTGCCGCACTGTCTGCAAAGTTTGGAGACTCTTGATTTAGACGCACATCTAAATCCACTGTAAATGATACATTTATTTGTTGATTTTTTTACGAAACGTCTTTTGCGCTCAGAAGCACTTTCTTCAGCTACTTTAGAGCAATTATTACATCCCTTTACATTTTAGCCACATGACCAGCTAAAAAGGCAGATGAACACTTATAAACCTGAAATGAATACATCACAGATGTGAAGCAACCTCAGATGTCTATGCTTACAAACAGCAGAGCTATTTTGGTCTGGCATGGCATTAATTCCACTCCTAGGACCTATATAACGCTGGCAATTTGCTGGAGGCGAAAAGCTGTTCAATTATTCAGGCCTCTGGAAGACACTGCAAGAAACGTGTGTGAAATAATGGCTTGGAAACATAATTAAGCTATTTCCAGTTTTACAAAAGACAACATAGTCTAAACCTGTTTTTTATTTTTGATATTTAAAGGCTCCACTAAGAGGGGGGGGGGGGGATCTGTCCACTCATCCCCGCTGAGCAGGCAGGTGGTTGGAGCGTGTCCTCTACACTTACAGTATGCTGAGGAGACACAGATGCAACTCACTCTCTTCTATGGGTGGTTGGATGTAAATGGACCACCTGTCCATTTACACTGGACTGCCAGCCGATCTGATCCACTAGTTGGAAGGGGAACAGTTCCCCATCTGTCTGTTTTTAAGAGACTGGATTGGGTGTCAGTGGGTTTAAACGAACACATGTCTGTTTACACCCGCTACTCCATGAAGGAGAATAGAGGGTTCGATCAGGTCTGGCAGGTGGACCCGATCGGGTCGCTTATATGAAAGGGGCCTAAGGCTCTCAAGATGTTGGTGTGGACGATGAATACCAACATGTACCCCTAAATTGTCTTTACCTTATTGTAACTGGCAACTTATGAAAGTAGCCCATGGAACCAGTTGATGCAGGGAACACCGAAGAGGATTTGTTTTTTTGTTTTTTGTTTTTTTAGATTACAGCCCCCTTCTTCCCACAAAGTAGGATTATTCTAATGAGACATATGGGATTGTATCTTCAGGTCACAGCAGCCCAGTGTATTTGGGTGTGCATTTAATTTTTAGACCTGGTCAGGTCTATCTATAAGCCTGGTGGTTGATTGTGCCTGCCTGCCTCTGGAAGAAGTTTCCAAAAATAGATCAAGAGGGTTACCTGCTGGGCTAAGAATATTTATCTGACCTCAGCCAATCCCTAGGAGGGAGGACCCAGAAAGTGTGGCTGGGAAGAAGATAAATGTTTGGGAGAGTCTGATCAGAGCTCTCTTCCCCTGGGGCCTCTGCCCCTGGGAGGCAGCCTGTGGTTACTGAAGAGGTGTTGTTGTCAGGCCTCAGCATGTGCTTATTTGAGGGCCTTTTGGAAAAATAGACCTAAAGGCTCTTGCTAGAAGAGGATGTGAAATGATTCCGCGCAAAGGAGGTGAATAAATAACTAAAAAAGGAAAAAAAGGAAACAAAAAAGAGAGAACTGCTGCCTCTACCAATTACTACCACCAGATGGAGTATATGATTTAAGAGAAAATAAAGTAGATATGGTGCCGTTCAATACCCGTATTTAAAAGACTCCCAGCTAGATAAATAAATTAGTGAATATGTAAGTGTTGGTGCAATTGACCAAAAGAAATACACATATAATATGTTATCAAACTGTTGTAAACAAAGTAATTTCCTGTGCTAGTATACTAAAATCAATAAATTCCCACTAAAAGTTACTATAAAACTTTACATGGTTCCATTGTGATTTAAAGTGCTTTTGTGCAAGACTTTGTGGATTGAATTGCAAATCTAAATATGAAAGTAAAACTACAAATAAAGAATACAATATTGCAGATATAAAGTTCTTTTGGTGTCCAAAGAATAAGGTGCTGCTGTGCTGGTGAAAAACAATATAGTCCGTTTTATAAAAGTGATCACAGCATGCGTGCTCTTATTGTGGCCGCACTCACCGGAACCCCCCCCCCCCCTCTTTGGGTATGTAGCATTCACAGTATCTGCCACTGTGCAGCAATCTGAGGGCTGGATATTACTGGTGTGTTAATAGTTGTCACTCTTGTCCCAAATGTCATATAAGGTATAGGAGAAAAAGGTGCCAATAGTGTGATATTGCTTCAACCAATTTATTGTTTAAAATCATGAAAAGGGTACTCACATTCAGTAAGATACAAAAAAGCATTTGTTGCTGACACAAAGACTGGTGACTGGAAATGATGCAAAAGCGTGTGCTGACGACGCCCTATGCGTTTCGTCACTCTGACCTCATCTGAAGCGTCCAGATGTAAGTCTTACTGAATGTGAGTACCCTTTTCATGATTTTAAACAATAAATTGGTTATTGTTAACCAATACTTTTAACACACCAGGAATATCCAGCCCTCAGATTGCTGCACAGTGGCAGATACTGTGAATGCTCCATACCCCAAAAGGGGGGGGAAGTTCCGGTGAGTGCGGCCACAATAAGAGCATGGAAAGAGCACGCATGCTGTGATCACTTTTATAAAACGGACTATATTGTTTTTCCCCAGCACAGAAGCACCTTATACTTTGGACACCAAAAGAGCTTTATATCGGCAATATTATATTCTTTATTTGTAGTTTTACTTTCATATTTAGATTTGAAATTCAATCCACAAAGTCTTGCACAAAAGCACTTTAAATCACAATGGAACCATGTAAAGTTTTATAGTAACTTTTAGTGGGAATTTATTGCTTTTAGTATACTAGCACAGGAAATTACTTTGTTTACAACAGTTTGATAACATATTATATGTGTATTTCTTTTGGTCAATTGCACTAACACTTACATATTCACTAATTTATTTATCTAGTTGGGAGTCTTTTAAACACGGATATTGAACGGCGCCATATCTACTTTATTTTTACTTGCTGGAAGACACCACCTGTGGAATCTTAGCTGGAATAGGGAACACTTTCACTGAAGAATGTTACAGGGAAGCTGGTTGGGAGTTTTATCTGGACATTGTGAGTAGGACCCAGCCAGGGATGTTTGTGCTTTTGAGGGTTGGATGCCAAAGGTTACTACATGGACTGTCACTGCTCTTACAGGGTCTCAGACTAGCTGGCTGTCCCCTCTACCTTAAGCAATACTTAAGGATGTCACTAATGAAGAATGAGACTAATGAGAAACTATTCTCCTCTACCTGCCTGTGATTTTGGAATATCCTGCACCTTCACACCTCTACCTGCCTATGTTCAAGTACTGCACTAAGCCTTCAAAAAGACACCCCTATACTAAGCCTGTGTTTGCAGTGTGCTCTGAAACTGGTATTTGGGGAGGCAGCCTCTGAGTAGGTATGGGAGACCTGGGTTATTTCCAGTCGTCCCTCCAGGGGTGAGCACCACATTGAAATCAAACTTTAACTTCAGTTTTGATTAACTCATAAACCGCAACCGTTTCAGAACAATCTTAAAGATTTAACCAACAAAAATGAAATAGAACTCACCCTCTCATACAAGAACCATCTCTATTTTTTACAATATGTGGTTCTTGATGGGATAAAGTGCATCTCCCTAGGTGCCATGTGATGCTAGCTGCAATGTTGGATAGGACATCCACCCTTGGTGGCCCACAAAGCAAGTGACAGTACCCAACCACCAGGCATCTCAAAAACATGTAAATAAAATAAATATGACCATCAAACATCAGAACAAAGACTAATGCCGCGTACACACGAGCGGACTTTACGGCGGACTTTGCCCGGCGGACTGGATTTCGTCGGACAATTCGATGTGTGTGGGCTCCAGCGGACTTTGTTTTCTCAAAAGTTGGACGGAATTAGATTTGAAACTTGTTTAAAATTTATCCGTTGAAATCGAGTCCGGTCGAAAAGTCCGCCGTCTGTATGCTAGTTCGACGGACAAAAAGCCACGCTAGGGCAGCTATTGGCTACTGGCTATGAACTTCCTTGTTTTAGTCTGGTCGTACGTCATCACGTACGAATTCGACGGACTTTGGTGGATTGTGTGTAGGCAAGTCCGTTCGTTCACAAAGTCCGTCGGAAAGTACGTCGAAAAGTCCGCCGGGCAAAGTCCGCCGTAAAGTCCGCTCGTGTGTACGCGGCATAAGGCTTCAATCAATTCCCAACAGCTTACAGTGTTTACATTAGAGGGCTATCAGGCAACTACGAAGTAATAAGAAAAAACTTTGTTATGAACTTTGAAGGCAAATTTCTCCACAATGTATATAGATACAGAAGCGAATTAAGGCTTAAAGTGATTTAAGTGATTTTAAAGTGATTTTACTGCTTATTTTTAATATGTGAACATTATAGTTTGTACACTCTAGACACAGGTTCACTTTAAAAGATAAATTTATTCTAGAAGATGTGCCCAAAAAAAAGTCAGGCAGAGGGCATACTTTTCCCATTACTTACCTACCCTGCCTTGTTCTGCACTGTCTCTTTGTAAAGGTCTCAGGCAAAGGGCAAGGTTTTGGGATATTTCTTTTGGACTTTTGATGGACACTATTTGTTTTTTTTTATTGAGCTTTAATATTTGCGCTATGGCTATATTTGAATATATATGTCTATGATTAATTTAGTCACTTATTATTTTATATTTTATTTTTTTAGCTCAATACAGGTAGTTTGCAATTAGTCAGTATTGCATGTTCTTTTAGGTCTTATACACGTTGGGTATTGCATATGCATTTAGGCATGTTTAAGCACGTTTAGACATGTCAAGAGTTTAAGCATTAATGGATTCCATTGGCCAGAGTATTAATTTATTCTGGGCATTGGAATGATTTAACACTCATATGCGTAGAAATGCTACTAGTGTTTAGGCGTGTTCACACACGTTTACATGTGATTAGGTGTGCTCAGAGTTTTTCTTTTTCTGCTCTTCAACTTCTTTTATGAATGCAGCTTCAGTGTTTTTTTGTTTTTTTTCCAGCCTGTAAATGCTCTTCTTCTAATATACCTCCTTATACAGGCTGAAATAAAATGTCAAACACCCGTGAAAGTGGCATTTTTTAAGCCCAGTGTGCATAACCCTTACCATTACTGACTTGTGTCAGAGCCTCCGGCAAGGAGAGCAATGAGCCACACGATAGTGGCATTGCCAACTTTCACTCCGAATGTCCTGAGACTAAAATGAGACTAAAAGTCGGAGGCAGCAGTGCCTTACATCTCACACTGCAGATATACAGCTATGAGGCTGCAATCGCTCAGATGCCAGGAAATGCTCTGCTAATTCTCTTGAGGAATTCCAGACAAAACATACATTTTCAGGGTGCTACTTAGGCACAATTAACATTTAAAATGCTCTTTATAACATAGCAAATCTTCACTTCTTGACTTCGGTTCCACTTTAAAGTGAACCTGTCAGCAACTTTATTAACTTTTACAAATTAAAAGTTCTGCTTGAGAGCCAAATTAGTAAGAAGGATTCAGTATAATGAACTGCGGCAGCACAAACCCTCTACAGCCTTCTTCAAAAACCAACCGTGCCGTATCTGTCAATACAACATCTGGCCTTTCTCCTTCCGTGTGTTTCTATGGTCTATCAATATTTAACTGCCATATCACCAGAGCACCCAGGAGAATAATTCTCTTACAAAAATATATTATATATTATTTTTGGCCTTCGAGGCATATGAGAAATAATTACGTCGTTGCCCATACTGTCAGATGTATTCTACTGCAGAATCGGAGCCTATATATTTTTTCACTGTGGAATTTATTACAGAGCCAGTATATCCTAAATGACCCCTGCACCTAAAACCAAATACTACATTAAACAATAATAGTTATAATTTTTAGAGTGCTTTCCTCAATGGACAGTCTGGTCCCTGAATGGTAAAAAAAAAATAAAAACGGTATTATAAAAAGCAGTGGTTAATAAATGTCATAGACTTGAATAAACAAGTGAATTTTTAGTTAATTTTCAAAGTAACCAAATAACCCATTGACACTTTTGGAGTCACTTACCCCAAACAAGTTTAACCCTTTCATGCCTAAGCCCATTTCTGACATTTGGTGTTTACAAGTTAAAATCCGTATTTTTTGCTAGAAAATTACTTAGAACCCCCCAAACATTATATATATATATATATATATATATATATATATATATATACGGTATATATATATATATATATATATATATATATATATATATATTTAGCAGAGAATCTAGAGAATAAAATGCTGATTGTTGCAATATTTTTTATCACACGGTATTTGTGCAGCGGTGTTTTAAAAGCAACTTTTTGGGAAAAAGGACACTTTCATGATTTAAAAAAAAAATGAAACAGTAAAGTTAGCCCAATTTTTTTGTATAATGTGAAAGATGATCTTACGCCGAGTAAATAGATACCAAACATGTCACACTTCATAATTGCACGCACTCGTGGAATGGCAACAAACTACGGTACCTAAAAATCTCCATAGGCGACGCTTTACAATTTTTTTACGGTTACCGGGTTAGAGTTACAGAGGAGGTCTACTACTAGAATTATTGCTCTCACTCTGATGATTGCGGTGATACCTCACTTGTGTGATTTGAACATCGTTTACATATGCGGGCGCGACTTCCATATGCGTTTTCTTTGCTGCGCGAGCTCACGGGGACGGGGGCGCTTTAAAACATTTTTTTTCTTATTTATTTTATTTATTCTTATATTATTAAATTGTATTAAAAAAAAAAAAAAGATCACTTTTATTGCTGTCACAAGGAATGCAAACATCCCTTGTGACAGTAATAGGTGGTGACAGGTACTCTTTATGGAGTGATTACATTCAGGAGACTGGAACAAAGCCTTTTATGGCTTTGTTCCAGTCTGTGGCTAGACGCCGGAAGTTGCAGATCGGGTTTCCTCCAGCTCCTCCGGGATAACAATCGAGCAGTTTTTAGCTGCATCAGTTGTTATCCCTGGAAAGCCGATTGCCCGCTCTAAAAAACACTACTGGGATGATGCCTCCAGCTGGGGGCATCATCCCGGTATAACCCCCGAAAGCCGAGGCCGCATATCTGCGTATGCTCGGTGGGAAGGGGATAAACTTGTAGAAAAGTCAGAAGACCATCCCTACTTGTTTCAGCCACAGTTCCCCGCAGCTATCTGAGTACCCAAATAGTGACTCAATTTGATAGAATTGTTCAATTGAAGTTTGTTGATGCCAACAGGGCCCCCCAATGCTCAAATTGTGACCAAAATTTGAGCCGTATATGGTAAGATTTAATTGCAGGTTCTTTTGGTGAATCTCCTGTCGGAAGGCAGGACAATGCATTATTATTATTATTATTATTATTCAGGATTTATATAGCGCCAACAGTTTACGCAGCGCTTTACAATATAAAAGGGAGACAATACAGTTATAATACAATACAATACAATACAATAGGATTAAGAGGGCCCTGCTCAGTAGAGCTTACAATCTAATAGGGTGGGGCAGGTGGTACAAAAGGTTGTAACTGTGGGGAATGAGCTGGTGGAAGTGGTAGGAGATTAGTTGGAGACGTGATAGGCTTTCCTGAAGAGATGAGTTTTTAGGGATTGCCTGAAGGTAGCAAGAGTAGGGGATAGCCGGATAGATGGAGGTAGCGAGTTTCAGAGGATGGGAGAGGCTCTGGAGAAATCCTGGAGACGAGCATGGGAGGAGGAGATGAGAGAGCTTGAAAGCAGGAGGTCTTAAGAAGAGCGGAGAGGTCGATTTGGGTGATATTTGGAGACAAGATTAGTGATGTAGCTTGGGGCACAGTTGTGAATGGCTTTGTATGTTGTGGTTAGAATTTTGAATTTAATTCGCTGGGTGATTGGAAGCCAGTGTAGGGATTGAAGTAGAGGGTTGGCATAGGTTCTTATTTGTGGTATAAGGCAGCATTTGTCAACCTATTCTCAGTTGCGGCAATTTTCTCAGTTATCAAAATCTCCAGGCACCCCAGAATAAATTTAAACATTAAATTGTTACTTATCAATGGGAAACCTGAGCCTCGGATAATGCACACAAACGCTTTGATGAAATTAATTTCACATCAAAGGTTCCCCCATCACATCAGAGATCCCTGAATCACATCAGATGCCCTCCTATCACACCATTGCCCCACCCTTTACATCACCACCCCCCCCCCCTTTATGTCAGAGACCCCCCATAACATCAGAGTACCCGCTATACAGTACATCAGAGGCACCTATACATGAGTCCCCCTATCACATAAGAGTCCTTCCATGACCACAGAGTCTGCCCATAACACAACCCCCCAGTCAAACAGTTTCCAGTTTTTTTTTCTGTTAAAGCCTAATTGAACAAGCTAAAGTTAGAAGCTGATTGGCTACCACACAGAGCTGCACCAGCTTTTGCACTCTCCAGTTTTAGTAAATCAACCCCCATGCATCTTGGCCCCTACATTCCGCCATCACTGTGAAAACTCATGATGCTGATCCAGGGCAAACTGGGTCCCTTGCTTGTGGCATCGGGGAACCTAGACTGCACCTTGGTTGAGAAACGCTGGTAAAAGGTACATGAATGAGGATCTTATAATACATGCACATTGGGGGTCATTCAATAAACAGTGCCACCAACAGTGCAAAGTACAATAGGCCATAGCAATTATTCACAACTCACTGAAATACTACATTTTTCACTTGGTACTTTGCTTCCTGTACTGCTCCATTGATTAAAATGGGGCATCACTAGACCCAAATACCTGGGATCTTCTGCTCAGTGTCCTAGGACAGCATAACCTGCAAGTTGTTTAATGTTACCCATTTCACCCATAGCTCTTCCGGGACTGTTTGAAAGCCCTGGTAATGTCCCATTGCAGTGGAGGAAAGCTCTTAACAGGCTCTTCCTTGGCTTTGACATTTAGAATGAGATTCGAAGCTGAGAGCTTCTTTTTACTTTGTGCCAGGAACTGCTCCTATGCCCTGTACACACGATCGGAACCATCCAAGGTTTTTCTGATGGAATTCCGCTCAAGCTTGCCTTGCATACACACGGTCACACAAAAGTTCTCTGAACTTTCGACCGTCAAGAATGTGGTGACGTACAACACTACGACGAGCCGAGAAAATGAAGTTCAATGCTTCTGAGCATGCGTCGAATTGTTTCCGAGCATGCGTAGGAATTTTGCACGTCGGAATTGCTACAGACGATCGGAATTTCCGATAGGAACTTTTTCCGTCGGAAAAATAGAGAACCTGCTCTCAATCTTTTGTTGGCAGAAATTTTGCCAGCAAAAGTCTGATGGAGCATACACACGGTCAGAATTTCTGACCAAAAGCTCACATCGGACTTTTGCTGGTGGAAGTTCTGATTGTGTGTACGGGGCATAAGAATGAGGTCTAGTAGGGGAATGATGTTGATGCTTTTTTTGTAGGAAGGCCACTTAATCTGCAGTTCCTTTACCTATGGAGAATATTTAAAACCAGCAGGTGGAATGTGGTGACATCAGTCTTTAACCCCTTTCACAACAAGTGTTGGCAAGGAAACCTGAAGCATTCCAGGCTACTCTGATTCTAAAAATGCTTATTATCCATCAATGTACTGCTTACAAATGCAAGCTGACAGCTAGTTCACTGTCTGACCTAATGACACCTGATTGCTTCTCGATGCAGAAAGGAGATTAGACAATGAACCAGGTCTTCGGCTTTCCTCAGTCTTAAAATGTAGGCTCTGGATAAAAACACAGGATGGATTTTTGTGTAAAAATTATGAACAGGAATAAACACTCATAATGGGCCAAAGTAGGAAATATTCTTTCTTGTGGCAAAAAAAATAATAATAACAGAGGCTAGAACAGGGATGCCATTTTACTAATGGGTAGACATCAAGCCACAGGGTTCCTAGGACACAACTCTATTATGATGTGCTGTATATTACCTGCTGAAAAGCTCTGTAGTCTATTAACTATGCTGTATATTAACTATGCTGTATATTGTATACTCTATACTACTACACTCTGTAAGCTGTGCATTATTTTACATACTCCTGATGATTCGGCCTTGTAAGCTATGCTGTAATTTACATATTATGACTGCAGAACTTTGTAGACTGTGCTGTATGTTAGTGGTAATTACTGCACTCTGTTTGCCATGTTGCACATCACATACCTCTGACTGCTTTACTTTGTAACATGTGCTGTACAGTACATACTCCTGACCACTGCACTTTATATGCTTTAGGCCAGTGTATAGTACATATTCCTGACCACTTCACTCTGTAAAGTGCACTGTATATTATATACTCCTGACTATGGCTCTTTATATGCTTTAAAGAAAATGACATAGTCCTGACCACTGTACTTGATATGCTTTCATGTACATTACACACCCTGACCACTGAACTTTATATATTTTGATGTACATTGCATGACCCTGAACTTTATATGTTTTGATGTACATTACATACTTCTGACCACTGCACTTTATATGCTTTGAGGTACACTACATATTCCTGACCACCAAACTTTATATACTTTGATGTACATTACATACTCCTGGCCACTGAACTATATATGATTTGATATACATTACATACTCCTGAACTGTATGTGCTTTGATGTACATTACATACTCCTGACCACTGAACTTTATATGCTTTGATGTACATTGCATAACCCTGAACTTTATATGTTTTGCTTTACATTACATACTTCTGACCACTGAACTTTATATGTTTTGATGTACATTACATACTCCTGACCACTGAACTATATATGATTTGATATACATTACATACTCCTGACTATGGCACATTATATGTTTTGACGTACATTAAATAATCCTGACCACTGAACTTTTTTATGCTTTGATGTACATTACATACCATTGATCACTGAACTTGTATGCTTTGATGTACATTGCATACTCCTGATCACTGAACCTATATGCTTTGATATTCATTACGTATTCCTGAACTTCATATGCTTTGATCTTCATTGCATACTCCTGCACTCTATATGCTTCGATGCACGTTACATACTCGTGAACTTTATTTGCTTTGATGTACGTTAGACACTGCTGGCTGCTGCAATTTTTTATCCAATGATCCCACATGGGCACCGCTAGAGGAAAACCTTCTGAGCCTCAAAGTGGCTAGAGAATTTCTGTGATTGCAGGTATTAGTTAGTGGCTCTCAGTCAATAGAAGAAAAGGCCAGGAGTTCCTGTTCAAAAGGGTACAAATAAAGGGTAAAATACATAAAATGTAAGTTGTAAAAAAGAAGAGAAGAGTGCAGGATTTTTTGTATCTCTTTTGCCGCCTCTAAAACACCGCCTCTAAAACACGTTTCTATGTGCACTTAATGGGAAATACAATATATTGTGTATTATTCTCGTAGTCCATTAGATAACCTATAGTATTTACCTCTAGATATTATCGGTTGTATAGTCAGTAAATATATTTGCTTCCCTAGAGAACTGTACCCCGCCTCAGTAGATATCTCACACAACATGCGTTTGCAGGAACTTTATGTTACAAACAATGTTTTTTGTTCTATTAGATATATATCGAAATAGTGGAGTACTCGGGTAATCAATGACCTTCCCCTTCTTACTGTATCTTGTGAAATTAATCATTCAGGAAAAAAAGGTACATAAAGAGAGTTTCTCAGTATTTCAACATCATTGTTTAGACTTGAGATACTGTATATCGCGGCATTTTCTTGGTAGGGCCCTCCCAGGATGAATTCAAGAGGGGAAATGGAAACAGTTATTGTCCCCTTTCCTCCTTCCATTTTGGCTGCATTTTGAATATTACTGAAGAACACAGAAACGGCAAATGTAAATTCTGTAAAACTGTTTGTAACAATCCTGTCTTTAGAGCAGAACTAAACTAAATCTCAGCACCGCAAACTGAAAACACTAAGTCATCTTTATTATTCAAAGCTCTGATTACTGTCCAAATTCCCATCGCACACGCTCTTGGAATTAACTCTCACAGCTACCGGGTGCTGCAGCGACCACCAGTTGGATACGGGACCATGCACACCACTGTAAATATTTGCCAGCACACCACAGATCTTCAAGTAAGTCCAAATGGTTCTTTTAGTGAAGATCACATTACAAAAGTGCAATGTTTCAGAGCTGTGCAGGGCCCCTTCGTCAGGCATGTGAGTAATATTCAAAGTCAGCCATCCATCCCTCAAGCTCCATTCTTTTTTGTGTTAACCCCCCCCCACGCATTTCAGGCCATGGCCATCTAGAGTAAGGGCAGATGATTCATCTAGCATTTACTTCCTGGAATTATTCTGCCTGGGAGGAATGACATAATTTTGGCCTAGACCTGGAAACAAGGAAGCAACTAAAGAAATGTAAAAAAAAGTAATATAATGAAGCTTCTTATCTATTTACCAATGCTAGTAGCACAAGGATTCAAAATAGTCAACGTTGATTGAGAAAGGTTTGTTCTTCTTTAAGGTACATGCATACTGGATGCAAAATGCATGTTTGCAAAGGGGCACTTAAAGAAGAACTTCACCCTAAAGGGGAAGTTAGGCCCCTCAGCCAACTTGACCAGCCCACAGCCTCCTGGGATACACATCACACATCCCAGGAGGTTACAGGACCAGTGTCCGTATAGTCCAAGATCTCGTGAATGTGCAGTAGGGGCAGGCTGTGTGTAATCGGGAATTGACAGCCAGCTCCCAAAAGGAACATAGTGGTGCGGAAGATAAAAAAGCCCTTCCAAGAATTGGGTGCTGAGAAGACAGTGCTGGACTTCATGGGCTGGTCAGTATGTGTTTCTTAAAAGTTTACAGCAGTACTTGTAGCTGCTGACATTTAATTCTCCAATAGAAGTTCCTCTTTAAGTTGGTAAAAAAAGAGAAAAAAATGCAATCACAGCACACCTGTGTAGGCAGGGGTCACTCTATTGCTCCATTAATTGAGATACACCTTTAAAATCCCTCCAGGAAGGAGATTGAATCCATTTCCTCCTGGCAAATTCATGTAAATACTTGTGGTGGACTCAGAGCTTAGCTAGGGAAACCTGCCTGGCCAGTGGGAAGGAAGGATACAAGAGAGATGACCTAAGGGACTATCCTTTTCACAATACTCCAGAAATGGCCAACTCAAGGTACACCCAAGGTACACCACCATCTGAAACTGAACTGCTGAATGATTAAAAGAGAAGTATGGGTTAACAAAAACAAAAAAATGTATACTCACCTAAGTGGATGCAGCATTGTTTCAATGCCTCATCTGTTCCCCGCGGGCTCTAAGACTGAAAACTGAGCGATCGAAGGCTGCTAACTGTCAGTCACCGGCTCTCTGCTCTACCCCTCCAGTGCCCACTGGAACACTGAACTGTAAGGCAGCGGGACTGGCTCAGATTCCCCGCGGGTTGCTAAGAGGCTGAGCCAGCTGCCATTCTAGGCTTCTGATTGGATCCCGACCATATGGTCAGGATCTTTTCAGAGCCTGAATCGGCTCTGTGACGTCTTTAGCCCGCTGCTGGTTAAAAACAGATCAGAAGAGTCTGGAACGAACTGCACTCCTGTGATCCACAGGAGAAGTATGGCCAAAAGAACGTTGGCTACACTTTGCCTTTAATTGAGAGGATTCTGATTTAATGGATATGTGAAGAGATCTGCTCCAATACAATTTAATTGGACCAAGCCTATGGCTACTTCTTGTGTTTGAACTTCAATATGATTGTCCCTGCTGCTGTGAAGTGGGATAGTACCCTGTTAAGCTCATGCTAGACTCTATGCCTCATGAGGTACCCACATGGTAAAGAGGGATGCTGGTGTACCCAACTGTGTGCAAACCTGGTCGGACTAGGAGATGGTGATAGATGGGGAACTGAGAGCCTATCGTGGAACCATGTACAAGAGACTGGGCCTAGTGCAATGGTCCCCCAGCTAGATGAGTTGTGATGACAGAAGTGCCCAGGAGCATGTGAGCCTGTGCACAAGGTGCACCTATTCTTAGGCATACTTTACGTGCAGGTGTAAAGGTGGAGATGAGTACTCAGAGGGCTTTGGACTATGTGTGGCCTGGCAGACAGGGCTTCACCTGCCCTGTCTTTTGTAGGCTCTGGTGGAGGACATGTGGGTGATTCAGTCAAGTTTGTTGGCTCCACCTACATGTGTGCAATGTATACCAGTGAACACATTATGTACACATTAATGTGTACCTACTGGTATGTGCCCTCACTTGGCCAAAACACCATTAAAGTGGTTCTGAAGGCTTGAATGTTTTTTACTTTAATGCCTTCCCTGCATTAAGGTTAAAAACACCCCATTAACAAATTTCTCCCCCGCCAAACACTTACCCGAGCCTGTCAGCAATCCAACGCTGTCCCGACTAAAGTCTTCTCCCCCTCTCTTCCTCTTCTCACAGGGACTTGGGCAGCAGCAGAAGCCATTGGCTTCTGCTGCTGTCACTTAATTCCTGCCACATCGGAGTAGGGGGGTGGGTTTGAGCTGGGCTGTCTGTGTCTATGGACGCAGGCAGCATGGCTCAGGTGTGAGCCCACAGGTGGATCCCCCCCAGGAAGCAGCTTCCTATGGGGGTTCATCGAGGAGAGGAGGAGCCAGGAACTCTGAGGGGGACCCCAGAAAAAGGAGGTTCAGGGCTGCTCTGTGCAAAATCATTGCACAGAGCAGATAAGTGGTTTATTTTTATTTAATATAAAAACAAATTTGACTTTAATAACACTTTAAACTATGCATTATATATGCTCATTATATTGTGCAAAATTTCACGGTACTTAGTGCTTGAAAAAAATAATCGTTAGAAAATTTGCATGTCCTTTTAAGCCATAATTAAAAGTGGTAATGTATACCGCATGCAAGTTTATCATTCTTTTTTAATAATGAACCGCTACTTACTTTTAATTGTTAAAATGTTAAAACAAGCGACAGACCTTAATAATATAATCCTAGAGGTGCGCGGCCCTGTGCTTTAAGCTGCACAACGCTCTGGAAGCCCGCCAACCCACACTGCTCAATATGCAAGAAGCAACAATCTGCCTGCTTAATAGCTCACACATAAGAATGGGCCGCTCTGCTATATTAAACATTGGAAAATAACTACAGTTTGTTTTAGGTGAGTGCTGGGTGTAAAATAAACAATAAGTGAGTGGTATTTGTTATCCAGTGCACATTCTGATATCAGCTAATATACCGTTTGGCATCAGCGTGGGTTACTTTAAGGAGGGCACACCCCCAAAAATCGGCAGGTGACAGCATATCAATTGCAATTTTTATTTATTTTATTTAAAACAAATTCTTCTAAAATAGAATACACACAGCAATGCTCCGGTATATCTAGAAACTGTCAAGTGGTGCAATTTAAAGATGACCCACCATCATGTAAAGGAAGAAACCCAAGTGCAAAAAATAATCGCTTGTCTACTAGGGCATTTTATAACTTTTTCCCACACATTAAAATTGACATTTTTTTCTAGAAGTTACATCAAACCACCAAACAATTATATACTCTGAAATCAATGGTCCTGGAGAATAAAATGGTGGCAGTTGCATTTTTGCCGTCGTTGTAGGGGCGCTATTCGGCTGCTAGCAGGGTGCTTTTAGTGGCCGAAGAAGAGGTTAAATACACCTGTGTAGCGCCACTGCAGAGGCACTTTGCAGGCGCTTTGGCAGCGGTGCCCATTCACTTCAATGAGCAGGGGCGGTGGAGGAACAGTGTATACACCGCTCCTCCACCGCTCCAAAGATGCTGCTTTTAGGACTTTTTTCAACGTCCTGCCAGCACAGCACCCCAGTGTGAAAGCACTCTGGCTTTCACGTTGGGGAGGCATTTTTCAGGTGCTTTACAGGTGCTATTTTTAGCTGTTTAGCGCCTGAAAAACGCCTCAGTGTGAAAGGGGTCTAAGAATTAGATAGACTGAGCTCTGCAGGACATTAGAACATAATGTCCCCTCTAAACACGCTGACTCTAGCACAAGAGGGATGGCAACAGCACACAGTCTCTAGGATCTCTCTCACCAGCCTATACTCACAAATGTCCTTGGAAAAAATTGGTTGACTCCTTCCAATATCCTTGAGACACTTTCACCCTGTGGTACCAGAGGAGACCCTCAGATGACAGCCTCTCAATAATCTTTCATCAACTTCAAGCAAAAGGCCTCCAGGTAGCCACACTGAGGCCTCAAGGCCACAAACCCACTGGCTCATGGCAAAAGATCCCAGGCTGTGATCTCCTCTTTAAGGAAAAAGTCCCCTCTGCTCTCAGTCTCAGAGTATTTATACAGACTCCCAGTCACTATCTGGGCACCTCTTCCTAGGGATTGGCCAGGGATGTATGAATATTTAGCTGCTGATTAGACTCTTCCTGTCCACCAACGTTCAGAACAATTCTGGACCAGCCAGGGGAAAGCAGTCAATCCTGCAACTATTGAAACACATAACAGACTAGAACAATCAAACATAGCCACACTGATTATAGTAAGCCAGAACTAAATTTGCCTATTTTTAGCACCTATCTAGGACGGTGCTACATAGAAAAAAATAAAGCATTAACCTAAAGCTTACACAGGAAATGGCACATCAACATCTGAATTGTGACTAACATCACAAGAAAGTGATCATTGTAAATAATAAAAGGATGTCCATCTCTGCTTACATGTGAGAACACAGTGTAAAACACAAGCGACAATGTCTTTCCATCAAAAATATGCAAGTCCATGGTAAAAGATAAGAAGAATTCTCGGAGAAGAAAGAGAGTAATAACAGGAATAATAAGAAAGAAAAGACCAAAGGTACAAGAAAAGAGTTAGGTCTGAATATTTCCATCTCCGATACCACCAATTTATTTGGAGGTTGCATTTGGTTTCTATTGGGACCATGGGTCCCTTGTAGTATCAAATTGTTTAGATATGATATTAATGATCCCAGTGATTTTTTTCGTGGATCATTATCCACAATATTTTTCTTCTAACCTGTGCGAAAGAAACATTGGGTTTTCTCCATGCTCCAGCGATAGTCATTTTGGCTGCTAGGAAAAAGAAAAACATCAGTTTTTGTGAACATTGCGGAATACCTTCAAAGTGTAGAAACATAGCCACCCTCTTTTGCTCACTCCCTAGATAGTGTATTGGACTATAAACTATGGGGTTTGTAGTTTTCATAGAACAGTGTGCACAACATGCAGTTTGAAATGAAGACAAGCTAGTGGAGCCAGCGGAGGCAGTGTGATGTTTTGGGCCATGTTCTGCTGGGAAACCTTGCATCCTGCTATTCATGTGGATGTTACTTTAACATGTACCACCTACCTAAACAATATTCCCTGATGGCAGCGGCCTCTTTCAACAGAATAATGCACCCTGTCACATTACAAAAATTGTTCAAGAATGGTTTGAGGAGCACAACAACGAGTTTGAGGTGTTGACCAAGTTCTCCAGATCAATCATCAATAGGGATGAGCTTCGTGTTCGAGTCGAACCCATGTTCGACTCGAACATCGGCTGTTCGACCGTCCGTCGAATTGCGAACGTTATGGGCCGTTCGCGCCAAATTCGTGTGGCGCGTCACGGCCCATAATTCACTGCGGCATCGCAGTGCATTGCTGGCTGATGATTGGCCAAGCATGCACTATGACCCGCATGCTTGGCCAATCACAGCGCCGTCAGTAGAGAGAGCTGTAATTGGCCAAAGCCAGGGTGGCTTTGGCCAATTATGGCTCAGGGGATTTAGTACACGCCCCACACTATATAAGGCCGCCTGCACGGCGGCCCTGTGTAGTGTGTTCCGGTGTGCTGATAGAGAGAGAGACAGACAGTGTCATTTGATTTGAGTTAGCTAGATTAGGCTAGATCTGTTCCTGCTATTTACATTTAGTGCAGTGCGTCCTGCTCACAGTGTTTAGCTAGATCCGTTCCTGCTATTTACATTTAGTGCAGTCAGTGCGTCCTGCTCACAGTGTTCAGCTAGATCCGTTCCTGCTATTTACATTTAGTGCAGTGCGTCCTGCTCACAGTGTTCAGCTAGATCTGTTCCTGCTATTTACATTTAGTGCAGTGCGTCCTGCTCACAGTGTTCAGCTAGATCTGTTCCTGCTATTTACATTTAGTGCAGTGCGTCCTGCTCACAGTGTTCAGCTAGATCTGTTCCTGCTATTTACATTTAGTGCAGTGCGTCCTGCTCACAGTGTTCAGCTAGATCTGTTCCTGCTATTTACATTTAGTGCAGTGCGTCCTGCTCACAGTGTTCAGCTAGATCCGTTTCTGCTATTTACATTTAGTGCAGTCAGTGCGTCCTGCTCACAGTGTTCAGCTAGATCCGTTCCTGCTATTTACATTTAGTGTAGTCAGTGCGTCCTGCTCACAGTGTTCAGCTAGATCTGTTCCTGCTATTTACATTTAGTGCAGTCAGTGCGTCCTGCTCACAGTGTTCAGCTAGATCCGTTCCTGCTATTTACATTTAGTGCAGTGCGTCCTGCTCACAGTGTTCAGCTAGATCTGTTCCTGCTATTTACATTTAGTGCAGTGCGTCCTGCTCACAGTGTTCAGCTAGATCTGTTCCTGCTATTTACATTTAGTGCAGTGCGTCCTGCTCACAGTGTTCAGCTAGATCCGTTCCTGCTATTTACATTTAGTGCAGTGCGTCCTGCTCACAGTGTTCAGCTAGATCCGTTCCTGCTATTTACATTTAGTGCAGTCAGTGCGTCCTGCTCACAGTGTTCAGCTAGATCCGTTCCTGCTATTTACATTTAGTGCAGTCAGTGCGTCCTGCTCACAGTGTTCAGCTAGATCCGTTCCTGCTATTTACATTTAGTGTAGTCAGTGCGTCCTGCTCACAGTGTTCAGCTAGATCTGTTCCTGCTATTTACATTTAGTGCAGTCAGTGCGTCCTGCTCACAGTGTTCAGCTAGATCCGTTCCTGCTATTTACATTTAGTGCAGTGTGTCCTGCTCACAGTGTTCAGCTAGATCTGTTCCTGCTATTTACATTTAGTGCAGTGCGTCCTGCTCACAGTGTTCAGCTAGATCTGTTCCTGCTATTTACATTTAGTGCAGTGCGTCCTGCTCACAGTGTTCAGCTAGATCCGTTCCTGCTATTTACATTTAGTGCAGTGCGTCCTGCTCACAGTGTTCAGCTAGATCTGTTCCTGCTATTTACATTTAGTGCAGTGCGTCCTGCTCACAGTGTTCAGCTAGATCCGTTCCTGCTATTTACATTTAGTGCAGTCAGTGCGTCCTGCTCACAGTGTTCAGCTAGATCCGTTCCTGCTATTTACATTTAGTGTAGTCAGTGCGTCCTGCTCACAGTGTTCAGCTAGATCTGTTCCTGCTATTTACATTTAGTGCAGTCAGTGCGTCCTGCTCACAGTGTTCAGCTAGATCCGTTCCTGCTATTTACATTTAGTGCAGTGCATCCTGCTCACAGTGTTCAGCTAGATCTGTTCCTGCTATTTACATTTAGTGCAGTGCGTCCTGCTCACAGTGTTCAGCTAGATCTGTTCCTGCTATTTACATTTAGTGCAGTGCGTCCTGCTCACAGTGTTCAGCTAGATCCATTCCTGCTATTTACATTTAGTGCAGTGCGTCCTGCTCACAGTGTTCAGCTAGATCTGTTCCTGCTATTTACATTTAGTGCAGTGCGTCCTGCTCACAGTGTTCAGCTAGATCTGTTCCTGCTATTTACATTTAGTGCAGTGCGTCCTGCTCACAGTGTTCAGCTAGATCCGTTCCTGCTATTTACATTTAGACCAGTGCGTCCTGCTCACAGTGTTCAGCTAGATCTGTTCCTGCTATTTACATTTAGTGCAGTGCGTCCTGCTCACAGTGTTCAGCTAGATCCGTTCCTGCTATTTACATTTAGTGCAGTCAGTGTGTCAGTGCGTCCTGCTCACAGTGTTCAGCTAGATCCGTTCCTGCTATTTACATTTAGTGCAGTGCGTCCTGCTCACAGTGTTCAGCTAGATCCGTTCCTGCTATTTACATTTAGTGCAGTCAGTGCGTCCTGCTCACAGTGTTCAGCTAGATCCGTTCCTGCTATTTACATTTAGTGCAGTGCGTCCTGCTCACAGTGTTCAGCTAGATCCGTTCCTGCTATTTACATTTAGTGCAGTGCGTCCTGCTCACAGTGTTCAGCTAGATCCGTTCCTGCTATTTACATTTAGTGCAGTGCGTCCTGCTCACAGTGTTCAGCTAGATCCGTTCCTGTTATCTTCCTACTGACAGGCAGGCTTGTCTGGTTACAGTATATAAAGCTACCTGAAGACAATTACAGGTGTTCTATCCCAGCTTAGTGCAGCTACAGGCCATTAGTATGTCTGGAAGGCCAAGAAGGAGAGGCAGACAGTCACAAGCCAATAAGAGAGGGCAAGCAGGCTCTGTGTCTAGTGCTGGTCGTGGAGACGGTGCATCCTCATCAGCCCGTGGCCATGGGACACGCTTGGCCTTTTTTTCGGCAGCTGGCCGTGTTGAGCCGCAACATGCAGAAAACTTGGTCGAGTGGATGACCAAGCCGTCCTCATCCTCCTCATCCTCTCTCACCCATGCCCAGGGTGCTTTGTCTGGCAAAGCAGCGGCCTCTTCCCTCAGCTCAATGTCATCAGTGACTCCTTCCCTAGCTCCACCATGTCCTCCTGAGGATTCCCTCGAACTGTTTGACCACAGTGTTGGGTACATGCTCCAGGAGGATGCCCAGCGTTTGGAAGGCTCTGATGATGATACTGAGCTCGATGAAGGCAGTAACATGAGCACGGACAGAGGGGGTGCCCAAGAAGGACAGCAATCTGGCAGTCATGCTCCCCCTGCTGCAGCATACTGCCAGGTTTGCTCCAGTGATGAGGAGGGAGGGGATGATGAGGTCACTGACTCAACGTGGGTGCCTGATAGGAGAGAGGAGGAGGAGGAGGAGGAGGAGGCGGCACATCACCAACGAGGCAGGATGCCCTCCAGGGGCCAGCCTAAGGGCAGCACATTGACTGCATCACACCCCAAAGCTCCACATGTGCAGGGCGCTGCAGTCTCTGCGCATTATTCAAAAAGTTCTTTGGTGTGGGCCTTTTTTGAGACGAGTGCATCAGATCGCACCGCTGCTATTTGCAACATATGTCTCAAGCGTATCTCGCGTGGCCAAAACATCTCCCGCTTGGGTACCACATGCTTGACCAGACATATGTTGACCTGCCATGCAGTTCGTTGGCAAGCATATCTAAAAGACCCACACCAAAGAACAAAGAGGATCTCTCCTTGCTCCTCATCAGCTGAGATTTCCAACCCCACTAGACCTTCAGTCCTCTCTGAGACCTGCAGTGAGAGGAATGAAGGTGTAGAATTAGGTGTGTCACAGCCAAGTACTTGTGGGCAATCTGCTTTTGGTACACCGACGTCAGATTGTACCAGGCAAATTTCCCTGCTCCAGCTGCTGCACCGCCGAAAGAAGTTCGCTCCCAGCCATCCACATGCCCAGCGGTTGAATGCTAGCTTGGCAAAATTGCTAGCACTTCAACTGCTGCCTTTTCAGTTGGTAGACTCTGCCCCCTTCCGTGAGTTTGTGGAATGTGCGGTTCCTCAGTGGCAGGTACCCAAACGCCACTTTTTCTCACGGAAGGCGATTCCGGCTCTCTACCGGCATGTGGAAGGCAATGTCCATGCCTCGCTGGACAGGGCGGTCAGTGGTAAGGTGCATATTACCGCTGACTCATGGTCCAGCAGGCATGGACAGGGACGTTACTTAAGTTTCACGGCGCATTTGGTGACTCTGCTGGCAGCTGGGAAGGATGCAGGACAAGGTGCAGTAGTGTTGGAGGTTGTTCCGCCACCACGCCTCCAAAATGCTGATTGTGACACACCTCTCTCCTCCACCCCCTCCTCTTCTTCTTCCTCCATGGCCTCTTCCTCGGAACCAGCGGTGCTCCGTAGGCATTCAAGGGGCTACGCAAGTACGCAGGCCAAAAGATGCCATGCGGTGCTTGAGCTGGTGTGCTTGGGGGACAGGAGCCACACTGGGGCAGAGGTTCTGTCAGCTCTGCAGGGGCAGGTTCAGAGGTGGTTGACGCCACGCCAACTTAAGGCAGGAATGGTGGTTTGCGACAATGGCACCAACCTCCTCTCTGCCCTCCGACAGGGACAACTGACCCATGTGCCCTGTTTGGCTCACGTCCTTAAGTTGGTGGTGCAGCGGTTCTTGGGCAGGTACCCGGGCTTACAGGATGTCCTGAGGCAGGCCAGGAAAGTCTGTGTGCATTTCCGCCGGTCATATAATGCCAGTGCTCGGCTGACGGACCTCCAAAAGGAGTTTAACCTGCCCAAGAACCGCCTAATCTGTGACATGCCCACCAGGTGGAACTCGACATTGGCCATGCTGCAGCGGCTGCACACGCAGCAGAGGGCCATCAATGAGTACCTGTGCGACTATGGCACCAGGACAGGGTCAGGGGACCTTGGTTTTTTTTCCCCACGCCAGTGGGCCATGATCAGGGATGCATGCACTGTCCTGTCACCATTCGAGGAGGCCACGAGGATGGTGAGCACTGACAGTGCATGCATCAGTGACACTGTCCCCCTTGTCCACCTGTTGGAGCACACGCTGCGTGGAATAATGGACAGGGCACTTGAGGCAGAACAGAGGCAGGAAGAGGAGGACTTGCTTAGCTCTCAAGGCCCCCTTTATCCAGACAGTGTTCCTGCGTGCCCGCCGATCACACAGGAAGAGGACGAGGACGAGGAGGAGGAGGAGGAGGAAGATTGTGTCAGTATGGAGGTGGAGCCTGGCACTCAGCATCAGCAGCAGTCTTTAAGGGATCAGTCCCAAGGAACACATGGACTTGTACGTGGCTGGGAGGAGGTGGCTGCGGACGTTGTTGTCCTTAGTGACCCAGAGGACTCCGGACCGAATGCCTCAGCAAACCTACGCTGCATGGCCTCCCTGATCCTGCAAAGCCTGCGTAAGGATCCTCGTATTCGTGGTATCAAGGAGAAGGACCAATACTGGCTGGCAACCCTCCTTGATCCACGTTACAAGGGTAAGGTTGCGGACCTTATCTTGCCATCGCAGAGGGAGCAGAGGATGAAACATCTTCGGGAGGCCTTGCAGAAAGGTCTGTGCAACGCGTTCCCAGAGACTGGGAGGTTACAAACTCCTGTTTCTGGACAACGTGTTGCTGAGGCTTCGGTCAGTCAAAGAAGGAGCGGTGGAGAAGGTGGCCGTCTGACCGATGCGTTCAGACAATTTTTTGGTCCGCAGCCCCAAGGTATGATCGGTTCCAGCAACCATCGCCAGCGTCTGTTTTACATGGTGCAGGAATACCTAGGGGCAAGATCAGACTTGGACACCTTTCCCACCGAAAATCCTCTGGGTTACTGGGTCTTGAGGATGGATCACTGGCCAGAGCTTGCACAGTATGCAATTGAGCTACTGGCCTGTCCTGCATCCAGCGTTCTTTCGGAACGCACATTCAGTGCTGCTGGAGGCGTGGTAACCGATCACAGGGTGCGTCTGTCCACTGACTCGGTCGATCGGCTGACCTTCATAAAAATGAATCAGTCTTGGATCACCACCAGCTACCAAGCACCTGATGCTGATGTAACTGAATAATTTTTTTCAGATCCCTTCAAAGACTGCCTATGCTGATGCTGAGTGACTATCCCTGAGTAATTATCCTCTTCCTCCTCAATCATCACGCTGATAGCTTGTAAGAACATTTTTGGTTCTGGGCGCTACCACCAGTGCCTAAGGCACAATTTTTCAGCCCCTGTTTAACAGGGGCGTGTAATTACAATTTTTGATGTAATACTTTGCAGCAGGGCTCGTTCCTGCATTCCAACTAGAGTGTCTGTGAGGGGTTGCAGTGTTGTGGCACCAGCACCAGTGCCTAAGGCCCAATTTTTCTGCCCCTGTCTAACAGGGGCGTGTAATTACAATTTTTGATGCAATACTTTGCAGCAGGGCTCGTTCCTGCGTTCCAACTAGAGTGTCTGTGAGGGGTTGCAGTGTTGTGGCACCAGCACCAGTGCCTAAGGCCTAATTTTTCAGCTCCTGTTCAACAGGGGCATGTAATTACAATTCTTGATCTAATATTTCACAGCAGGGCCCTGTGAGGGCTTACAGTGTTTTGGCCACAGCAACACCTAAGGCCCAAATTTCTGCTGAGTATATAGGGCAGGACCCTACTTTCAAACATCTAACTTACAAACGACTCCTACTTGCAAACGGAAGGAGACAACAGGAAGTGAGATGAAATCTACCCCTAGGAAGGGAAATTCTCTCATGTAAGAGTTAATATGGGAAAACAATTTCTCCTTTCCACTGATGCTTTCCAATCCTTGTTCCACAAAAAAACCCAAATTTTCAAAAAACATTTTTCATTGGGACAAAAAAGTGAGGTGAAATCTTCTGAAGAGGAGGAAAGACGCAAAACAAATGTCAAAGGGGTGATAACCCTTCCCTATGTTTTCCAAAAAGCTTAGAAAAGATTTTTTGGCTGGAGCTAAACACGTTAAAAATGTTCAAAATTACAAACAGATTCTACTTAACAACAAACCTACAGTCCCTGTCTTGTTTGCACCGCCTGTATACTGCTGTTCAGAGTATATAGGGACCTTTCCTTATTTTAATTTGGGTGCGGGGTTCCCCTTAATATCCATACAAGACCCAAAGGGCCTGGTAATGGACTGGGGGGTACCCATGCCGTTTGTCTCACTGATTTTCATCCATATTGCCATGACCCGACATGACATTAAACCCGCAAGCAGTTTTAAATGAGATTTTTTCCTTTAAAAATGACATTTGGTGCAGGGACTGTTCTAAACATGGGAAACACGCGTCACTTTACAGGCATACTATAGACACCCCCCAGGTACGATATTTAAAGGAATATTTCACTTTTTTTTTTTTACTTTAAGCATCATTAAAATCACTGCTCCCGAAAAAACGGCCGTTTTTAAAAGTTTTTTTTGCATTGATACATGTCCCCTGGGGTAGGACCCCGGTCCCCACACCCTTTTTAGGACAATACCATGCAAATTAGCCTTTAAAATGAGCACTTTTGATTTCGAACGTTTGAGTCCCATAGACGTCAATGGGGTTCTAACGTTCGTGCGAACTTGCTGTCCGTTCGCGGGTTCTGGTGCGAACCGAACCGGGGGGTGTTCGGCTCATCCCTAATCATCAAGTATCTGTGGAATGTACTGTAAAAAAAAAGTCAAATCCATGGAGGCTCCACCTCACCATTTCAAAGACCTAAAGGATCTGCTACTGACGGCTTGGTGCACAGAAACCACAGCATATCTTCAGAAATCTAGTGTTCATGCCTCAACGGGTTATTGGTGGATGGTCAATTGTTATGGCTGATCTATGTATTTTTTTTTTTTTTTTTAAACAAAATTATTTCATGTGTTTAAAATTATTTTTTTATATAAAAAATAAACAATGAAACAAATATAAATTACAGAAAGGAAAGGTTAAAAATTGTAGAAGTGAGCCCTTATATTGAAGGTCAGTGGAAAATTGCCCACTAGTATTGGTAGACAGTGTAGGGGAGGATTAATATGACACTGCTCATTGCCCAACCCCTAGTAACCTCAGGTGAAGGAAGGCTGGCTTAATTTTATGGAGCTTATTTTTAATTTTCAAGAACATTATTAGTGATGAGTGTGAATAAATAATAGCACAGAACTACAAGATATTTTCAGTCTATATGAGTCTCACTAGAAAGGCTCCTGTTGTGGTTAGCATGATTCGCTTGCCATTGTTGCGCAGTGAAGAAACAGCTAGAGCTGTCATGTTTTACAGAACACGCTTCATCAGAGGAGTGAGCCTGGGATCCAATAATAACTTTGCACAATCATTACCAAGTCCCAGAACTCGAAGAGTCATTAGTGAGTCCGAGAACTCACAAATCAGTCTTCTGATCGTGGTTTGGAAGACTTTATTGACGCTGGATATAAATATTCCTGACAAAGCTGGCCCACAAAAATATAATAGAAAACAAATGCAAACAAATGGGCAGTTTTTCTATTTTAATATACCAATTTTTATAAGAATAATAAAAATAATAAAATAATAATAATAATAATAAAAGCATAATATGACAATATAATATAATAATACAACAGTATAAATATTTTAAAAATACTATATCAATAAAATGTAATAATATAACTTTAAAAAAAACTATATAATAGTTCAATAAAATATAACATAAAAATATTACAACAATAAAATATAATAATAAAACAATATACCTTGTATTACTGTATAAAAAATAATATATCAATTTAAACAGAAGATTTACCCTCCTTCCTGACCAGGCCATTTTTTGCGATACAACACTACGTTACTTTAACTGACAATTGTGCGATCCTGCGACACTGTGCCCAAATAAAATTGATGTCCTTTTTTCCCCACAAATAGAGCTTTCTTTTGGTGGTAGTTGATCACCTCTGCATTTTTTATTTTTTGTGCTAAAAATAAAAAAAAAAAAAAAAACAATATTTTTTACTTTCTGCTATAAAACATATCCAATAAAAAAAATGAAAAAAAGTGAAAAACTGAAAAAATTAAAAGAAAAAAACGAATTTCTTGATAGATTTTGGCCAGTGTGTATTCTGCTACATATTTTTGGTAAACAAAATCCCAATAAGCGTATTTTGATGGTTTGCACAAAAAAATTCTGATAATTTTTAAATAAAATATTTTTGGTAAAAAAAATCTCAGTAAAGGTATATTGATTGGTTTGCGTAAAAAAAAGACCAACAATTATGAAAAAAACTCCAAATATTTTTTACATTCTGCTATAAAACATATCCAATAAAGATATTGAAAAAAATTGAATTTCTTCATCAATTTAGGCCAATATGTATTCTGCTACATATTTTTGGTAAAAGAAAATCCCAATAAGTGTATATTGATTGGTTTGCTCAAAAGTTATAGTGTCTACTAACTAAGGGAAAGTTTTGTTTAATTTTTTTTTTTACCAGTAATGGCGGCGATCAGCGACTTTTAATTGGACTGTGATATTGCGGTGGACATACTGACACTTCTTTGGGAACCAGTGACACTAATCAGTGCTAAAAAATATGCACTGTCACTGTACTAATGACACTGGCTGGGAAGGGGTTAGGGGCGATTAAAGGGTTAACTGTGTGCCTAGCCAGTGTTTTACTACACTGTGTGGAAGTTGCTTTTACTAGGGGAAGAGATGGAATTTATTCCCTGCGTTGCAGGAGCACAAACTCCATCCCTTCCCACCTGTCAGAATGGCGATCCTCCTTTTTACATGCCGTGCTGCCTCTCTGCATGATGATCAGTGGGTGCCGGCGGACATCGGGTACCTTGCACCCACTGATTTCTTCTCCTAAGTGTAAGTGTCGAATCACATAAATATATGTGATCTGGCGCACAGGTGTAGCAGTAAAACTGTTATAGGGCAGACCTGAGCTGGTTAATATAACAATAACATTTAGAACAATATTACACCAATTGTCATATGGGGTGATTAAATTCAGTGGTGGTGAGCGTTTTTAGTGAGTTCACTTCAGTTTGAACTGCAGTTTAAGGGCTTGTTGGTCCACTGTTATGTTTTATTCTACCGAAAAGCAAACAGAAGTTAAAGTTCAAACAAAGCTGCCTATGCGGGGATTTTCTTCAGTAAACAGATAGCCCGAAAAATGCAGAGCCACCTGGCTCTCCTGTCAGCAGCACCACTACTATTGGGGCACTGGTCCCTTAGGCCCAGCTCTATGGCATAGCTCCCAACTGTCCCTGATTTTGAGGGACTGTCCCTGATTTGGAGCAATGTCCCTCTGTCCCTCATTCCCCCTCATTTGTCCCTCATTTTGGTCTGATCTATATAGATGTATATAAAATGCACTTTTTTTGCTATCAAAAAGTGTTTCCCAGTGCTAAACCTTTCATCTGATTTCTAAGGTAAGTTCTGTCAGGTTGGATGGTAAACGTTGGTGGACAGCCATTTTTAGGTCTCTCCAGAGATGCTCAATTGGGTTTAAGTCCGGGCTCTGGCTGGGCCATTCAAGAACAGTCACAGAGTTGTTGTGAAGCCACTCCTTCGTTATTTTAGCTGTGTTCTTAGGGTCATTGTATTGTTGGAAGGTAAACCTTCGGCCCAGTCTGAGGTCCTGAGCACTCTGGAGATTTTCATCCAGGATATCCCTGTACTTGGCCGCATTCATCTTTCCCTCGATTACAACCAGTCGTTCTGTCCCTACAGCTGAAAAACACCCCCACAGCATGATGCTGCCACCACCATGCTTCACTGTTGGGACTGTATTGGACAGGTGATGAGCAGTTCCTGGTTTTCTCCACACATACCGCTTAGAATTAAGGCCAAAAAGTTCTATCTTGGTCTCATCAGACCAGAGAATCTTGTTTCTCACCATCTTGGAGTTCTTCAGGTGTTTTTTAGCAAATTCCATGTGGGATTTCATGTGTCTTGCACTGAGGAGAGGCTTCTGTCGGGCCACTCTGCCAAAAATCCCCGACTGGTGGAGGGCTGCAGTGATGGTTGACTTTCTACAACTTTCTCCCATCTCCCGACTGCATCTCTGGAGCTCAGCCACAGTGATCTTTGGGTTCTTCTTTACCTTTCTTACAAAGGCTCTTCTCCCCCTAATAGCTCAGTTTAGCCGAACGGCCAGCTCTAGGGTTCTGGTTGTCCCAAACGTCTTCCATTTAAGGATTATGGAGGCCACTGTGCTCTTGGGAACCTTAAGCGCAGCAGAAAATTTTTTCTAACCTTGGCCAGATCTGTGCCTTGCCCCAATTCTGTCTCTGAGCTCTTCAGGCAGTTCCTTTGACCTCAGGATTCTCATTTGCTCTGACATGCACTGTGAGCTGTAAGGTCTTATATAGACAGGTGTGTGGCTTTCCTAATCAAGTCCAATCAGTATAATCAAACACAGCTGGACTCAAATGAAGGTGTAGAACCATCTCAAGGATGATCAGAAGAAATGGACAGCACCTGAGTTAAATATATGAGTGTCACAGCAAAGGGTCTGAATACTTAGGACCATGTGATATTTCAGTTTTTCTTTTTTAATAAATCTGCAAAAAATGTCAACAATTCTGTGTTTTTCTGTCAATATGGGGTGCTGTGTGTACATTAATGAGGAAAAAAATGAACTTAAATGATTTTAGCAAATGGCTGCGATATAACAAAGAGTGAAAAATGTAAGGGGGTCTGAATACTTTCCGTCCACACTGTATATATATACATACAGTGGGTATAACAATTCTACACACCCCTGTTAAAATGTCAGGTTTCTGTGATGCAAAGAAATGAGACAAAAATAAATAATTTCATAACGTTTTACCACCTTTAATATGACATATAAACTGTACAACTCAGTTGAAAAACAAACTGAAATCTTTTAGGTGGAGGGAAGTAAAAATAAAAATAAAATAAAATAATATGGTTGCATAATTGTGCACACTCTTGAACTAATACTTTTTGAAGCACCTTTTGATCACTACAGCACTTAGTCTTTTTTGGGTGTGAGTCTATCAGCATGTCACATCTTGACTTGGCAATATTTGCCCACTCTTCTTTGCAAAAACACTCCAAATCTGTCAGACTGCAAAGGCATCTCCTGTGCACAGCCCTCTTCAGATCAACCCACAGATTTTCAATTGGATTCAGGTCTGAGCTCTGGCTGGGCCATTCCAAAACTTTAATCTTCTTCTGATGAAGCCATTCCCTTGTTGATTTGGATGTATGCTTTGGTCATTGTCATGCTGAAAGACGCAACCTGGCAGGTTGGCAGGTAGCAGTAAAAGGGGGGGGGTGAGTTTTGTACCCCTTCACATGGGGGGGCCGGGATCTGATAAGCCTCCCACCCGCAGGCCTCCACAACCACCAAGCAAGGGTTGTGGGGATGAGGCCCTTGTTCCGTCAAAATGTTGAGGGCATGTGGCCTGGTACAGTTCAGGAGAGGGGCACTCTATCATCCCTGCCTCCCCTTTTCCTGCAGCCTGCCTGCATGGATTTTGGGGGGACCCCCATGCCATTTTTTTTTTTGGCGCAGGGTTCCTCTTTATATCCATATCAGATCTGAAGGGTCTGGTAATGGACTGGGGGGGGGGACCCATTCCATTTTTTTCAATTATATTTATCTATATTGTTGGGATCCAACAATACGTTACAGCCGGGAGCAGTTTTAAATTAGTTTTTTTCCTTTAGAAATGTAATTTTGCTGTGGTATTGTTCTAAACACTGGAAATATGTGCCACTTTACAGGCAGACTAAGGGGACCCCCAGGCACGATATTTAAATGAATATTTAATTTTTATTGTTTCACTTTAAGCATTATTAAAATCACTGCTCCTGAAAAAAACGTTAGTGTTAAAAACTTTTTTTTGCATTGATACATGTCCCCTGGGGCAGTACCCGAGTTCCCAAACACTTTTTATGGCAATAACTTGCATATAAGCCTTTAAAATTAGCACTTTTGATTTTTCATGTTCATGTCCCATAGACTTTAACGATGTTCGCACAAATTTTTTGCCTGTTCGCAAGTTCTGGTGTGAACCGAACCGAGGGGTGTTCAGCTCATCACAGAAACCTGACAGTTTAACAAGGGTGAGTAGACTTTTTATATCCACTGTATACACTGTATATAAGCGGGCTTGTTACCTATCTCTACAGAGCTGTCATTTTTATTTTTTTTATTTTTTATTTATTTATTTTTATTTTTTCGTAAATAGAATTGATGATCTTTTAACTGACCTCTTTGTAGTTTCGTTTTGGTGCCTTATTGTAGGCATTTATATTGCTCTTGTACCTTTTTTCACATACATTGTTAATATTGTTCTTTTCCCTAGACTTCCCCCTTTGATTCTTTCGATAACAGCTGGATTTTCCTAGCTGGCATTTGGAATTTTGCAGCACTGAACATTCTATTGACCTCTGAGTGGCAGGAAAATGAGTTTCCGCAGTTTATGGCATCACATTAAGCGCAGACAATGATTATACGCTGCAAGCATACACCACCCACCAACTTATTACGGCATCATAATTCCCCTGCCCTAATATTTGTTTCACTATAAATATCTTCCCCTAACTGCTTGCCTCTGGCGCTGCGAGATGTGATTGTTCGGCAGGTGAATGTACAGTTCCTTCTCGCACTCTCCCTCCGGCTGCACTGCTAAATATTCATGAACATTACTTATTTTAATTTGTGGGCTGATCAAACATGCATATGTTTTATTAATTGCAATCAGTAGCCAGGTGTTTTTGTTTGCTTTATCAAAACACCATTCACTGAATACACAGCCTAGCTTGTTTCAAGGGAAAATATTACCAAAAAAAAAAGGAAAAAAAAAAATATAAACTGTAATATACCCATTCATGTTTACATTTTTTATATTAAATCAAATTTATACTAAAAATGTGACAACCTGTTGGCACAGTCTAATCTTATAAATCAATCAGTAAGAAGCACATTGATTCTGCTGATTTTGAAGCTATCCTCAGTTAACCACTTCAGCTCCAGAAGGTTTTACTCCCTTCATGACCAGGTCATTTTTTCTTTTTAGCACCGTGCCACTTTAACTGGTAATTGCACGATCATGCAATGCTGTACCCAAACAAAACTTATATCATTTTTTCACACAAATAGAGCTTTCTGTTGGTGGTATTTAATCACCACTGTTTTTTTTTTTATTATATAAATGAAAAAAGACCAAAAATTTGGAAAAAAAACACAACAATATTTTAATTTCTGCTATAAAACATATCCAATAGAAACGTTTTAAAAAATCATTTTTTTTTTATAAATGGTGGCCAAAATTTATTCTGCTATATGCCTTTGGTAAATAAAATCCCAATAAGTGTATATTTATTGGTTTGCATGAAAGTTACATCTACAAACTATGTATACTGGACTTTTTGTACATTTTTTTTATACTACTTATGGCAGTGATTAGTGACTTGTAGTGGAACTGTGATGGGCAGTCTGACACTAATTGATGCTGGCTGGGAACTGGCTAACTGACATCTCCAGTGACAATGGCTGGGAAGGGGTTAACATCTCGGGTAATCAAGGGGTTAAATATGTGCCTAACAAGTGTTATATTATGTAATGTGTGCTGCTTTTTACTAAAGATTGCTTTGCAGGCAGAAGAAACAGATAGATTGTTCCCTCTATACGGAGCCCTGTGTGGATTGTCAACACAGGGCTCTGGGTTATAACTGGTCAGCATGTCATGGATTATTGGCTGGGACTTGCTGACAAACTCCCACTGTAAACAGTACAATCACAGCAGGTGTCGGCAGGGTAAGGCAGGCATGCCCTTGTCCTAAACCTGGAACCAAGCAGTGACGTACCAGTAGTTAACTTCCAACCTTTAATTTCTTGTACATATGTCTTTGGGCACTTCTCTAATCCCCTATTTCCCTAACTCTCTAGCTCTTGTTTGTGGTGCAACCCCTAGAACCCTTTCAGTCTGGCCTTAACCATGTCTGGGTTTCTCTTGGGGATCATCCTCATGGCACCCTCATCCCCTTTTTTTGCCATTGTAGTTGTTGCTAAAAAAAAATTGTATTGTTTTGAGGTTGATATTTTACTTTCCAAGGCCTCTTTACGAGTCCTAGAAACCTGCCACTACCAGGTTAAGATGTTCAGATTGTTTTGATATCTGCCTTTCCATTCTCTTTTAGAGAATCCTCTATGTGACCAAAGTCTGTGCTATCTACCTGTTTTACTGTATACGTTAATATCACATACTCAACAGTTGTAGCCCATCTGCTAAACAGTTAAGTAAAAACTTTTTTGAATGTACCTTCCGCATATACATTTTATGCTCAAACGTATGGGCACACCCCTCCAAATCATTGGGTTCACCATACAAAGAGATTTTAGCCAATTGTGTGCCTTACAAACTTATGGTATCAGTTTGGGGAAGGCCCAACCAGAATGACTGTACCCCTGAGCACTAAGCCAGCGCCATAAAGGCATGGGGGTTGATTTACTAAAACCGAAGAGTGCAAAATCTGGTGCAGCTGTGCATGATAGCCAATCAGCTTCTAACTTCACCTTGTTTAATTAAGCTTTGACAAAAAAACCTGGAAGCTGATTGGTTTCTATGCAGAGCTGCACCAGATTTTGCATTCTTTAGGTTTTAGTAACCCCCATGGTTTGATGAGTTTGGTTTGGAGGAAATGTGCAACCCTACTGAACATCTTTGGGATGAATTGGAACACCATCTACAACCAGGTCTTTTTGTCCAATATAAATACCTGACCCCAAATAAGTTTTGTTGGCTTAATGGGCACAAATTTCGACAGACGCAATCCAAAAATCCAGTAGAATGCTTTCCCAAAGGAGTAGAGGAAGTTATAGCTACAGGGCCCTGACCTCAGCCTTCCTAAACACCTTTGGCATGATTTGAATTGCCAAGTGCAACCAGTTCTTCTAGCCCAATTTCAGCCCCTGATCTAACACAATTTTTTTTTTTTTTTGTTGAATGGGCACAAATTCCCAAACACAATCCAAAATCCAGTGGAATGCTTTCCCAAAGGAGTAGAGGCTGTTAGAGCTACGGAGCCATGACCTCAACCTGAACTCCTGAACTGAATACATTTGGTATGAATTGGAATGCTAAGTGCAACCAGATTTTCTGGTCCAATATCAGTACCTGACCTCACACATTTTTTTTTTAGATAAAGGGGTACAAATTCCCATAGACACAATCCAAAATCCTGTGAAATACCTTCCCAAAGGAGTGAAGGCTTTTATAGCCACAAATCCCTGACCTCAATTTTTCTGAACACTTTTGAGATGAAGTAGAATTCTCATTTAGGATTAGTACCTGGTATCACTCAAGCCAACAAAGGGGTGGGGGTCAACTCCATACTAATGCTTATGGTTTTGAAATAGGATGTCCAACAAGCCTAAATAGGTATGATGGTCAGGAGTCCACAAACATATGGCGATATAGTACTTCTCAGAATTGTAAGATACTAAATCAGTATACCGAAATAGTATCTTGTGGATGTTCGATTTAAATGTCAATGTTATCCTTCAAAAGCCAGACAAATTCATGCTCCCCAGTGCACAGGTTCAGGATGGATATATATAAATGTCACAAAGAAATCATTATACTGGAACAAAAGAAAAGTCAGAATTCTGGAATATTAACTCCGAGCTCTGAAAATTCTATGTTCTAGCAATGGAAAAAAATGCTGACATTACCATTTTGTAATACCAGCTTCAATGCTTTCTGAATAATTGACCTAAAACAAAATAGCAGATTGGACTTCTACTTTTACTTGGTTCAAGCTTGTTGTCACTAAGGCCTCTTTCACACTTAAGCTCAAAAAAGCTGCTTTTATGGGCACTTGAGGTTTTTTTTTTTCTTTTTACTCTGCCTCTAACCTTCCCTCCATGTTAACCTACCTGTCCATGCACAATATAGGTGTTTATAGGGAGGAGCATTTAGAAGGAGAAAAAAAACCCCATCAAAGTGGCGTTCAGAAGAGGAGCTTTTAGGCATAAAAAATGCCAGACGTGCCTAAATGTGTGTAAACATGGGTAAAAAGCGTGTAAACGTGTCTCAATGTATGTTAACACTAGACACTTTTAGTGCTTGAGAGTTTTTCCCTCCAATGGCTGGAATAAATAAATATTATGACCAATTAAATGAATAACCACCCAATCGCTTGACATGCCTAAACGCACCTGAAAAATAAAGCGTTTTAGCAGCTGCTTTTCTCCTGTCAGGAAGAAAGTGTTTAGAAGATACCCAGTGTGCATGATGCCTAAGAATCTTGAAACCAGACAGCCAATCAACAAGATTTTTTTTTCGAAGAAGGCAATTAATGGCATTTTATACAAGAATAGTTGCAACCAAAGAAGGTGTAAGGAGAATCAAAAAGAATTACACAACTGTGACCTGTGATGTCTATTGTAGTCATTCTAAAGCAATTATGTACCAGATCAGCCACACTTATCAACTACTGTTGGGTCATATCTATTGGGGTGAAGGCAGTTTTTTCTTTTGATTTACTGCCTTTTAGGTGAAGGCAAATGAAAGGCTGCAATGTTTGAGCTACAAGCCCACTCAAAATGAATGCATGCATTAGAGCAGTGGTCTGCAAACTGCGGCCGGGGGGGGGGGGCAGATGCGGTCCTTTGCTCGCTTTTTTCTGGCCCTTGGGGCATTAGTCTGCCCTGTCAGCAATAGTGCAGTGGGGCAAAGTTCCTGCCACTGACACCAAGAATGGGACACGTTTCCTCCCACTGATACCAATAATGGCGCATTAATTCTCCCATTTACACCAATGATGGGGCACTATTCCTCCTATTGACACCAATGATGAGACACTATTCCTCATTATGACACAAATGATGATGCACTATTCCTTCCATTGACACCAATGATGGTGCACTATTCCTTCCATTGATACCAATGATGGTGCACTTTTCCTTAGATTGATACCAATGATGGTGCAATAATTCTCCCATGGACACCAATGATGGGGCAATATTCCTCCCATTGACTCCAATGATGAGACACTATTCCTCATATTGACACCAATGATCGGCGGGTGGTGAGCCTGGAAGAAATCCCCAGCTCTGGCGGAGCCCTCGGGGGATGGGTGTGGCTCCGGTCCCATCCGCAATTATCCAGATTCCAGAACGGGCGGCAGTAGTGACTGGCGAGGCTCCGGTCAGCACGACAGCCCGGCGAGGGAGAGTGAGGTTTGTCCCCTGTTGTGGCCTAGGATGGAGGAACAGCGTGAGAGGGAGGGCATATCTGCCCTGGGAGGACGGAAGATGGCGGCGTGCACCTCCGGGTCACAGTCGGGGCCTGGGAGATTTGGGACTGTCGGGATGCACGCTGATGATGTCAGCAGCGGCAGTAGGTTGGGAACAGCGCGAAGGACACCATGAGTGGCCAGCATGTCGGCTACGCGGGGCTCGCCTGTAACAGATGAGGGGAGAGGACGGTATACAGCCCGGAGGTCGGTGGGACCCGCAGTGGCAGAGTCCCAGGTGGAGGTGGAGGTCAGCAGCTCTGAAGAGGGGGAGCTGGAAGAGGACGTTCCGGCGGCAGCAAGGGAGTCTGGATCCGCGGCTGGGGGGTCCCCGGCCCCATGCAGCCTGGTGAGTGCTCTTCTGCTCTCTTGCCTTTTCTATCTCCTTCTGTAGTTGATGGGCTAGGTCGGGGGCTGGGAGGCCCGAGTTAGGGATTCTGTTCAGGGGTCAGAGGTGCTTGCCCGCGATGTATTGGCCAGCCTGAGGGAATTGTTACATAAACTCGAGGGGGAAGCGGTGCAGGGGGTGGCGACGGAGACGTTGTGCGGGATGTGTCCGGCCTGAATAGTGGACCGTTTCAGCATTCCTTTGGCCCCGGACAAAACGGAAGGCCCAGCGACTGAGCTTGTTTTCCAAGGCATAACGATTGATTCAGTGGCCATGGAGTGCGGTTTGCCCGTAGACAAACTGGTGACCCTGCGGAGGGAGGTTAGCGGCATGACAAGCAAGGTTCAGTTATGGGAGTTGCAGTCCTTGCTTGGGAAGTTGAATTTTGCCTGCAGGATTATTCCTATGGGCAGAATATTGTGCTGCTGGCTGTCCTTGGCTACGGCAGGCGTTAGCGCCCCACGGCACTACAATCGTTTGACTAAGGATTTATGGGCCGACCATAGGATTTCAGACTCCTTTTCGGTGTCCTACATTGGTCGATCCCTGTGGATGACAGGTCCGATCAGCAATGGGGATTTGGGCTGTTTACGGATGCGGCTGGATCGGTTGGCTATACTTTCAAGGTAAATGGAGTGCGGAATGGTGGCCGGAGTAATCGCAATCTCGGGTGCTGGGGGGATGCCTTTCGCAATAGCAAAGTACGCTTCCACTGTGACAATATGGGGGTGGTAACGGCTGTCAATAAGATCTCGGCCTCTTTCCCGCCAGTGGTGCGCCTTCTGCGCCACTTAGTGTTGTTATGCTTGCAATTGAATGCTTTCATTTATGCTGTGCACATTCCTGTCATTTATAACAAGATAGTGGATGCTTTGTCTCGTTTTCAGTGGGATGAGCTTCACAGCGGAGGAACATGGGATGCCTTGTCCCCGGTGGCTGTGGAAGATCGCATTGGAGTTGCCGCTTGATTGATTGTCGGAAGCGGGTCTCGACTAATTCTTTCTGCATTGGTGCAGCCACCAAGGCATCTCGTGGGCTTTGAATGACTACGCGGTCAAGCAGATAGGCAGGTGGGTGTCCAATAGATTTCAGCTGTACGTCAGGCCTCACTTATTGTAGGCTCTAGGTGTCTGTTATAATTTCCTTTTTTCTGTCTTCTTTATTCTCTTTTAGGTTGTGTGTCAGTTGATTTTTCATATTGGTGGGTGGTGCTGTGGTTTTCTGTTTACTTACAGGTCAGCGATGCCTCGTCTGGATCCTGGGGCATTCGTACGTTTTTTGGGGAGCCAGAAGGGCAGAGGTCAGGCCAGAGGCTAGGCAGTTAGGCTCTCCTGGTTAGGCAGCGTCCGATGGATCGGTGTTCGGGGTATGCTGTGGAGTTGGGTGGTCCCAGAGGTTAACCGTTTTGCCAGACTGGACAGAGACCAATGATTTAGGCATTAGATCCTCTAGGGAGCTTATCAGAGATATCAGATTTGATTTTCTCAGGCTTCGTAGTGCTTTCCCGGGCACTTTAATACTTTGGTCGGACATAGTGGTCCGAATGGCATGGCGGGAGGCCAGATCAGTGGAAAAGCTTAATAAGGCCCAAGTCAAGGTTAATAAGGAGGTGGGGAAGTTTTTTGTCAGGAATGGGGGCCTGGTCATCAGACATTTAGAGTTGGAGTTCGATACTTGGCAATTCCTGAGAGGCGACGGGGTTCACCTCAATGCCGTGGGTACTGACCTGTGGTTTTTGGGGTTGCAGGATGGCTTGCAGCAGGCTTTCCGGGTGTGGTATTTTGGGGTCCTTGACCACAGTCTAAATCTGGTCATTGGGTAAATGGTGGGAAACCATCTGGGTTATGGTATCCTCGAGTGGGAACGGTTCACTGCGTAGTGACCAGGTATTGTTAAGAACCCTGGGTGACTGTTGGGTTTAGGCCCTGAGTCAGTAGGTTGCGGCTGGGGTGGAAACTCAGCTAGCTGGTGCCTCAGACACAAAAATGTTAGGGGTATATGGTACCTTCAAGGATCTCAAAATCAATGTATCTGGATTAGGTTAGAATTATTATCTTAGTTATTTAAAATAAAGCTGTTAATAAAAGGTAGATTTTGGCCATTTAACCCCACCTTATGTGTTGTGTGGTTCTTATATAAGTAAGGGGTGGCATTGGTTATAATGAAGGAGCATTTGGTCAGTTTGGTGGTTAGCTCTTAGATACCCTACTCATGCTCCTTATATCTGCGGTCATTGGGAATAATCCTCTCTTAGAGATAGCTAAAAAGATCATTGTTGTCAGTAGCTACTCATCTGAGAGTCATAAGTTGCTCATTGTTTAAAGAACCCATAGCAACTTCTGGAGGAACCCATAGCAACTTCTGGAGGAACCCTTGGCTTCCTCAGAATCCTAGTTATGAAAGGCTACACTAGAGTGAGAATTGGATGAAGCAAGAGTTATAAGATGAATTCTACCAAATGTGAAAACTATTTCTTTAATTTTATATAAAGATACTCTGAGGTACATCTATAGTTCAAAAAATTACCTATCCATAGTAACGATAAAAATATCAGTTTTTACTGTAATACTCATCTTCAATCCAGTGTGCAGCAGAAAGTCCACTCTTCCCCTAAATGGCACACATCTTCCAGATTGAATGGCAGCCAAAGTCTTTTACTTACTTCCTGTGACCTCAGGCAGTCATGGACTCACCCTCTGGGCTCACAGTGCTTCTGCACTGATTGGTGCTTACATAAGCATTATTTATGTAAGGAGAGGAAGGACACCATGTTCAAGAAGAAGAGTAATGAATCTGAGAGTTGGAAACTGACTTTAAAGCAAAACACTTGTTTAAAGTGAACCTGTCATGAAGCAGGGTAAATCAATCTTGAGAGGTAAAGGGAGGTGAAGGGAAATGCATGTGCAGTAGGTATGCAGTAGGGATGCACTGATACTGATTCCAGTATATTCTGAGTATTTTCACGCGTACTCGTGAAAATGTTCCCGATACCAAAACCAATACATTGCAGGGGGAATACAGTGGGGTACAATTTGCGTCCATACAAAATGAATGGGTGCAAATCGCACTACCAAGAATTGCATGCAATTTGAACAGGAATGCGGTGGGATTCCTGTCTGTGTGAACCCAGGCTTGTCATAGTAAAGTTCATACAGGAGTGATGCGGGAAACCTCTACCAGCTCCCATCTGACTGTAGACATCTGCGGCTGCGGCTCCTCCTGCCTCTCCCATGGCCTTGTTCCCTCTCAGCGCTGGAGGCTAGGGAGAGAAAACCTCTGCCGCAGATGTCCACAGTACGATAGGAGCCTTAGCTGGTGGAACCCGTCATGCACGGAGGTTCCCCTACTCCTGTGTGAGTTTAGGCTCAAAATCACTATGACAAGCCTGTGTTCACACAGGAGCAGTGGGGAAACCTCATGCGATTCGGACAGGAATTGCACCGCATTTCTGTTCAATTCACATGCAATTGTTTACAGTGCTATTTGCGCCCATTCATTTTGTATGGATGCAAATCGCACAGCAAAGTATCAGTACTCAGTATTGACGAGTAGTTGACAGGAAGTATCGGCACTAGGGTTGCCACCTCATTCCTTTAAGGCCTCTTGCACACGATACTCCTGTTTGAGCATCTACTCTTTCAGATGCTCTTTTTTTTAATGTATTTGCATGTATTTTCATGCATTTTCGCACATATGTGTTCGCGCAATTTCACGCGAATCACGTGAAAACTTATTCTCACTTTCTTGTTCTGCACAATATGTAAATGAGTGTTTGTAGATGTTTGTGCGCAGCTGCACGTATTTTACGAGGCTTAAATTACTGACCAAAAATACAGATTTCTCTATTTTTTTTTTACTGAAGAACAGGCACATTACAATTAATGGGCTATATTTTAGCTCAGTAAAAAAAAAGCTGTACTGAGCTTTTCCAAGCTGCAGTGTGCAAGAGGTCTAAAACAGAACACATATTAATTACACAGGTTCTGTGGCTGATTAAGGTAGTAATTAAACTCACTTGGTGCCTTGTCTGCATTAAATTAGCCTCAAAACCTATGTAATTATTATGTGTTTGGGTTACAGACCGGGTTCACACTTGTACAACAAACGCTCCGACTTTGAGAGCTCATGTTAACTAGTCCGACACAAGTCGGTCTGACTTTGAAAATGCTCCCTGCACTACTTTGGTCCGACTTTGATCCTACTTCAGCCCATTGAATATCACCGAAGTGGGATCAAAGTCGGATTGCCGTCTTAACCGATCCGACGTTAGCATGCGACTTGTGCTCTGATGATCTTGAACGAGAACTCCACGCCAAATTTAAAAAAAAGGGCATGGGTTCCCCCTCCAACAGCATACCAGGCCCTTCAGTCTGGTATGGATTTTAAGGGGAACCCCACACCGAAAAAACAGTGTGGTGGTCCCCCCCAAAATCCATACCAGAAACTTATCAACCTTATCATCAACCTTATATACAGCCGGCAGGTCGGGAAAGGGAGTGGGGAAGAGCGAGCGAACCCCCCATCCGAACAGTACCAGACCGCAAGCCCTCAACATGGGGGATTGGGTGCTTTGGGGCAGGGGGGCCCCTTGTCCCCATGTTGATGAGGACAAGGTTCCCTTCCCGACAATCCTGGCTCTTGGATGTCGGGGTCTGTGGGCGGGGGGCTTATCAAATTCTGCAAACCCGCTTTAACAAGGGGGCCACCAGAACCTGGCCCCCTATGTAAATGAGTATGGGGTACATTGTACCCCTACCCATTCACCTAAAAAAAAGTGTCAAAAATAAAACGCAATACACAGGTTTATAGTTAAAGTAATTTATTAGGGCAGCTCCGGCGTCTCTTCCGACTTCTTCTCCCCTCTTTGGCTCTTCTGCCTCCTCCGCTGATGTCTTCTGCCTCTGCCAGTTCTTCTCCCTCTGTCCACTGTCTTCGGCCTCTGCGGGGTCTTATCTGCTGTCTTTTTGCTCTTTTGCCGGGTCTTCTCCACTATTTTTTCCCTCTGTGTCTTTCGATGTTGACGCGACACTCTCTCCCGCTCTAATGCTGGATGCGCGTTGTGCCACTACTTACATTGGCATGGGGCGAGGTCACATGAGACCCGCCCCTTATGATGTCACCGCCCATCATGCCCCAGGCGGTAACGTCATAAGGTCAAGGCCACCAAATGATGTCACATGGTGACCCTGCCCCCATGCTAAGAACAGAGGGAGAATACAGTGAAGAAGACCCAGCAAAAGAACGGGAAGACAGCGGACAAGACCCGGCAGAGGCAGAAGACAGCGGACAGAGGGAGAAGAACCGGAGAGAGAGGGGGGAAGACCCGGGGAGGGGAGAAGAATTGGCAGAGGTAGAAGACATCAACGGAGGAGGCAGAAGAGCCAGAGAGGGGAGAAGATCGGAAGAGATGCCAGGGCTGCCTTAATAAATTACTTTTAAAAACCTGTGTACTGCGTTTTATTTTTGACACTTTTTTTTAGATTAATGGGTAGAAGAATGTTCCCCATACTCTTTCACATAGGGTAGGGGGCCGGTATCTGGGGCCCCCTTGTTAAAGCAGGCTTCCAGATTCCGATAAGCCCCCCGCCCGCAGACCCCGGCAACCAACGACCAGGGTTGTCGGGAAGAGGCCCTTGTCCTCATCAACATGGGGACAAGGAACTTTGGCGTGGGGGGCGCAGGCCCCCTTGCCCCAAATCACCCACCCCCCTGGTTGAGGGCATGCAGCCTGGTACAGTTCAGGAGGGGGAGTGTGCACTCGCTCGTTCCCACCCCCTTTCTTGACCTGCCTGGCTGCGTGCTCGGATAATGGGCTGGTATGGATTTTGGGGCATGGGGGGTTCCCTTAAAATCCATACCAGACCAAAGGGCCTGGTATGCTCTTGGCTGGGAAACCATGCCATTTTTTTTTTTTTTGCGTGGAGTTCCCCCTAAAGATTCATACTAAGACACTGTGCCTGGTATTGTCGGGGATCAAAGTCAGATGTCTGTTCATTGAAGTCGGACGCATGTCGGACTACAAATCGCAGGGCAAAGTCGGATCCAAAGTGGTACAACAGTCGTGTCGTATCAATGTGAACCCAGCCTAAAGGGTAAGGTGGCAACTCTAATCTGTACTCCCTGATAAAAAAAAGGGCATTGTTGCAACCCTAATGTGCAGAGGTTAACCACAGTGAAGATAAGAGATCACAGTGGTCGATAAACCTTACATTCCAATTTTACAATAAAAGCTCTATTCTTTGGTTGATTTTATGTTCTTTTTTTTCTGACTTGCTAGATCAGTGTATCCCTAACTCAGTCCTCAAGTACTTCCAACAGGTTTGTCTGTTCTTGATTTCCTTCATATTCCACAGGTGCTTGATATTTATGACAGCTATTTTAAGAGAATTCACCAAAACATGGTCTGTTGGGTCTCCAGTGAGCGAGGGGGGAGGGCAGAGAGCGGTGACTTACAGTCACTAGCTCTCTGCTCAAGGAGCCCTGAAACCCAGGTGATTGGTGGTGTTAGATCCCTCGGTTCTCAGTGTTAGAGCAGGCGAGGACCGATGCTGCATCCACCTAGGTAAGTATGATTGTGAAAACAAAAAAAATCCCATACCTCTCTTTTAATAAAGTAGTATATGCAATAAATAATTAAACAATTCTCAAATAAAAACTTAATTCTTCAGTGGTAATAAACTCCCACATCTCCTGGTGTAACCAAAGTGCTCATGAACAGATCCACACATGTCACCTCAGTGCTCACAGAACTCTTTCTTTCATGTATAAATTTATACACCAAATAGTAATTATAAGATGATATCCAGGTCTCTATTCCACTCAGAACCCTCCAGATGCCTTCATAGGTATCTCTACTAAAGTGGGGTACTGGTCCCTTTAAGGCTCCGAATGCCTTATGCGCTCGCCAACATGTCACAAATTTCAAAACTCAATAATTTATTTAGTTAAAATTGCGCTTACAATAAAAAAATCTTTAAAATCACAACAGAATATCTCAGGAGAACCAGGAAGAACACTGTTTTTACGTCACTTCCGGTCCACACGACTGCCTCCGAGGTGCCCTACGCGTTACGTCATGCCCATGTGATTTCTGCAGGGGAGACATTCACCTTTGCATTGTTATCATATCTTTGAATTGACTGGGTCTCTGGCTGGTTAAAGGGTTAGTTCACCTTTCTGTTTCAATAATTTTTATGAATTGTATTGAACAAAAACAAAGAGAAAAGATCACTTGGCAGAGCAGCGAATAATCCTTGCATGCTCAGTACATGTAACAAAAGTGGCACACGAGTATGAGGGGGAGAGGTTATGGAAGAAGACTGTAACACTCAAGATAGGTCTTCCCTGAGGCCCCATGGAGACAAATAAACTCATATAGAAAGGAAGAACAACGACTAGCTTTCAACAGCATATAAAGTGCTAAGACACCATGAACTCCAAGAGGTAGCCATCTAACTGACCATTTAGCGAATCATATTTATGCAGAACATAAGGACCATGAGATCAAAACATCACTAAAGCATAACCACTGTACATTGGGCTAGGTGTTGATAGAGCCTCTGTCCTGTATTGTACGATTTCTAAGACACTTCACACTACCAGACATCATAACTGTCCCACATGGGGGAACCTCATTCCCACAAATATGTACAGGAGTATCTAGGTAGGAAAGAAAAGCAGAAGAGATAGGTATATGGATATGATGCCAAGATTGGCAAAAAACAAAAAAACGAGAGGGTAGTTAGAGAAAGCAGAAGAAGAATGGGTGGATCCATCAGGGGATCCTCCATCGGACATCGGTGGATTCAACTCCGTACATCAGGGACCTGTGAGTAAGCAAGCTAGGGAGACAATATTTTATCGAAAAGGGGTTGTTTGTCTCGCAGGACACACACAATTTTTTCATTCAGCATGATCCACGTGAGTTTACATTTGATTAATGCGATGTCTATAACAGGGCTTTTCCACGTGGATGCAATAGTGATTTTAGCCACAAGGAACATAAAGTATATTAAGGTCTGAACAATTTCAACTGGCTTATTCAGTAGGGCTTTGTTGGCATCTTTGGTGATATTAACCATCATGACTGAAAATATAAGTGAACTTTCATCTAAAAGCGAAGAACCTTGGGGCACGTCCATGGGTTAGTTCACCTTTAGCAAAAAACTTCCTATGCAGGTAAGGGGTGCCTGTAGATAAAAAAAAACTGTGGCTCTAAATAAAGTTGGATAATGCCCTTGCTATAGGTGTAGGCCACTAACATGCCTCCCAACGTCTGACTGGAATACTCCCAGGTTGTTGCTCACTCACAAACACTCTGCTCAGAGCTAGTGCATCAAGGGAGAGAAAGCATGTGAGGGGGTTTGAATCGGAGAAAGAGTTAACTCCTGTGATGGTGGAGGTGAGAAGTAATGACTAGGCCTCACTTAGGACTGGTCCTTATCAATGCCCTAGAAGTATTCCAGTCAGGCTTCATGAGGTATGTAAATGACCTATGCCTAAAGCAAGGAGGTTATTCAACTTTGATCAAAGCTGCACAGTTTGTTTTTATCTAGAAACATCCCTTATCTGCATAGGCAGGTTTTTTTTTTTTGTAAAAGTGTAGTAACCCTTTAAAGTCAGAATTCTGGAACAGACTCAAAATTCCAAGATTCTGAAGTATTATCTCCGAGCACTAAAATGTTATCTGAGAACTTTGACTTCTCAAAGTTTTTTTTTTTTCGTTTTCTTTATTGAAGCTTAAAGGAAAGACAAAGAAACATCCTATATATATATATATATATATATATATATATATATATATATATATATATATAAAATAGGGGTAAATCTTGACTAGGGTCCTCTCCTAGCATTTCATGATAACCCTGTGATATGTAACCAATTAGGTATATTTTTTAGAACTTCACATCAAATTCAAATGCTTCCCTGACAGAAGAAGTCCTCACCAAGGCCTCACTTCTAATGTGCTGCATGATAAAACATTTAGTTGTGAACATTTTTAATAGGAAGCAAGCCTGCATCTCACGTCTTGCTGTTAAGTGCTGCTTGAAGTCCATTACCTTTGCCTGACAAGCGAGATCGCACAGTTTGACACGTCGCGTACTGTCATGGTGTCAGACTGAAATCCCAATTATATCCTGCCCTACTTACTGTGCCGTGTTCCCCCACACAGGAGCCTTTCAGAAATATATACATGACGTTCCTGTCCTTCTGCCAGTCGGGGGAAAAGACAAACAAACGTTTAAACTGTTCAGGTTGTTACAAAAAGATCTACCATTAAGCAAAAATGAAGAAAGTGATAATATGAATAGATATGATTAGTTGTATTTAAAGTATATGTAAACACTCATCTTGTTAAACAACCTATGATGTTTAAAATAGAAATGAAAGGCGAAGCATTTATACTGTATACAGAGCGTAAAATAAGTATTGAACACAACACCATTTTTCTAGGTAAATCTATTTCTAAAGGTGCTATGAACATGAAATTTCCACCACATGTCAGTAACAACCCATGCAATCTATACATACAAAGACACTAAAACAAATAAGTTCAGAAATGAAGTTATCTGTAATAAAATGGAATGACACAGGGAAAAAGTATTGAACACGCTAATGCCCCGTACACACGGTCGGATTTTCAGACGGAAAATGTGTGATAGGACCTTGTTGTCGGAAATTCCGACCGTGTGTAGGCTTCATCACACATTTTCCATCGGATTTTCCGACACACAAAGTTTGAGAGCAGGATATAAAATTTTCCGACAACAAAATCCGTTGTCGGAAATTCCGATCGTGTGTACACAAATCCGATGGACAAAGTGCCACGCATGCTCAGAATAAATAAAGGGATGAAAGCTATTGGCCACTGCCCCGTTTATAGTCCCGACGTACGTGTTTTACGTCATGATCAGATTTTCTGACAACTTTGTGTGACCGTGTGTATGCAAGACAAGTTTGAGCCAACATCCGTCGGAAAAAATCCTAGGATTTTGTTGTCGGAATGTCCGAACAAAGTCCGACCGTGTGTACGGGGCATAACTGTATTTAATACTTTGTGCAAAATCCTTTGCTGGTAATGACAGCTTCAAGACACCTCCTGTATGGGGAAACTAGTCACATGTGTTGCTCAGGTGTGATTTTGGCTCTTTCTTCCACATAGTCTTCAAATCTTGAAGGTTCCGTGTGCCTCTTCTATGAACTCTGATCTTTAGTTCTTTCCATAGATTTTCTGGCTGGGCCATTCCAGCAGCTTTATATTCTTTCTTTGGAACTAATTGAGAGTTTCCTTGGCTTTGTGTTTGGGATCATTGTCTTGCTGAAATGTCCACCCTCGTTTCATCTTCATCATGGTGGCAGCAGATTTTTATCAAGAATGGTACATTTTTCCATTTATTCTTCCTTCAATGATACGAAGTTTGCCAGTACTGTATGCTGAAGAACAGCCCAGCGCCATAATGTTCCCACCTCCAAACTTCACTGTTGGTATGGGAGTGTTTTTGGGGTGATGTGCAGTGCCATTTGACCTCCAAACATGGTGTGTATTATGGCATCCAAAGAGTTAAATTTTGGTCTCAACCGGCCAGACTATACTCTTCCAGTATTTCCCAGGCTTGTCTAAATGTTGTGCAGCAAACTTTAAATAGGCTTCAAAATGCTTTTTCTTCAGCAATATGGAGTCCTGCGTTGTGAGCGTCCATACAGGCCATGGCCGTTGAGTGCATTACTTATTGTTTTCCAGGTCTTTTTGAAGCTCTCCACAAGTGGCCCTTGGACAACTCTTCTAATAATTCTTTCCACTCCTCTGTCAGAAATCTTGCGAGGAGCACCTGGTCGTGGCCGGTTTATGGTGAAATTATGTTCTTTCCTCTTCTGGATTATGGCCACAACAGTGCTCACTGAAAAATTCAGAAGTTTAGAAATCCTTCTGTAACAAATGCCATCAGTATGTTTTGCAACAATAAAGTTGCCAAGGTCTTGAGATGTTTCTTGTGTGACACCTTGGTAATGAGACACCCTTTTACAGACCATCAGTTGAGACTGAACCAGCTGGTATTAATTTGCACTGACAAGGGGCAGGATTGCTTTGTATTTACTGATAGATTTCAGCTGGTGTCTGGGGCTTTAAATGCCTTTTTGCACCTCTCTTTCATCATGTGTTCAAAAGTTTTTCCCTGTGAAATTCCATTTTATTACACATAACTTAATTTCTGAACTTATTTGTTTTGTTTCTTTGTATTTATGGATTGCATGGGTTGTTACCGACATGTGGTGAGCATTTCATGTCAATAACACCTTTAGAAATATATTTACCTAGAAAACTGATGACATGTTCAATACTTTTTTTACCTGCTGTACATCATTATAAATACTTTTTTCACCATGTTTTATAAGTGATCACATACCCTCTGTTCTCAGCCGCATAAAGAGCTCCAAGAGCTGGAGGAGGAGATATAGCAGTACACTGGTCTTCCCAGTAAATGTCTGTGCATGTGGGACGTGTGAAGACAAGTTGGAGGAGGGCAGGCTGAGTTCCCAGCACAGCTGGAAAATTGACCATGCTGTGATCAATTGGTTTGCATTCAGGAAGCTTTAAAAACCTAACCACCCATTTTCAATGCCTGTGTGAAAGAGCCCTAAGCGTTGTCCAGCAGGGGATAAAGAGAGAGTCGTGGTTAGGTTCCCATATGATGCATAACACATGAACTAGCCAAAAGCCCTTGGTCAAAGGGCTTTTGGGTAAACTTTAAAATTACATTTCAAAATGAGTTCTGACCGTACGCGATATTTTCCTGGTAAAGAGAATTATGGGTCTACAATGGAAATGAAGTGTGGCGCAGTATTACATCTTACAATTAAACGAAAGCCGTAATGCAACACTAAAAATCATGTTACCATCTTGCAGACTTGAATGATTAAAGCCTGCTCAATCCATCTGAATTTTCTGTGACATTTCCTGATAAATGCATATAGCTTTTTAGTTAACATTTTCAAAGAATAAGGCACTGCTAAATTCATTGTCAGTGAAATTAAGTCGGCCTTCTTAAATCCTTCATTGTTAATAAGCACTCCATCAATTAGTCACAAGCTGATTGGTATAGAGTTTTAGCCGCGTCGTTTTGGTGATTAATTGGTGAAGTAAGTATGCTGGAGAATATTTGATCATTTTAACACGCTGGGCCCCAATTGAATTAATGCGCCTCTTGGAAAGGAAGGCTGAAGATGAGCTGGAGCTTTCCCAGCGGCTGGAATTATCAAGTGTGTTACAATTAGCCGCCTCCCATCTTTGGCCGCTACTCATAAAAAGTGCAATAAAGAGGTTTCTTAAGGCTCCATGCACAGTAGAAGCTTAAAAACCACAAAAAAATATACTGGATAAAAAAACGCTATTATTTAGCATTTTTTATCAGCATTTTTGCAATGTTTAGGAGCACTTTCAACAGTGTTTAGGAGCAGTAGCATTTGTGTGAAGGAGCGAGCAGCTTCCAGCATCCTTAAAACCACTGAATAGCTGGTTATGGTTAGGTTACATTATGTGAAACTTATCTTAGAGCGAAGCCGTTCCACTGGCGAACTGGCACCACTGACAAGGCTTCCAACTTCACCTGTTTTCCTTCCGGGTTCGCGAACTCCGGCTGTGTGAGTGGGCGGAGCCACGATTATATCACACCTGTGCATGCACCTGGGAGCTGCCGTATACACTACAGGTCTCTGAAGGAATGGCCCAGGTACTATATGCTTACCTATAGGTACAAATTATGCATGGGAGTTTAATCCCACTTTAAAGACACATATGTCTAGTGATCTACATCTACAGCACAGTATAATTTTTAAGGACCATGGCTGTGAGCTTGGTATTGATTTTTCATCTGAATATAAGCTGTTATCTACGCTGCCCCTGATGACATCACATATGACGGAACACGTTGGGAGGAGCCAGAACACACCCCACTGCGCATGTACGACATCTTGGTTTTTGGCAAATGGACCGTCAATGTACAGTAATGCGAATTGTTTGTATAAAACCTAGCCATTGTAAGTGCATTTACCTCATTAAGTATTGTCTACCCTACTGGTTTACACTATGGAGAGCATTTCTTTTTTCTTCTGTGATACTATTCCTACACTAAGCTTTATTGCACATTGGCCTGTGGGATACATAGTGGTGCAACCGTCTGGCAAGGTGCTTGAAAGAAGTTGGAGGTCCTGTGGAGCATAAAAAAAGCGTTGTTTGACCACTCTTTATTGGGGGGGGGGTCATCTGATTCTGGTAAGCTCCCACCTTTTTATTCACCAAGGTGCTTTGTGGTCCTATTGCTGATTGGGATTCACATCTGTTTCCTCTTTTCACATACATAAAAGATTGCTCATCCTATTTTCTTTCTCTTTATTGGCACTTTTGGTTCATAACCTCTATGCACGTATATGTTTGTATTTTCACAATTTTTTGTGCTATATATATGTTTATCATTTAAATGAAAAACTTATAGTGCTGCACTGTTGCTTTCTATCCAAAACAATATACTGAATGGCCTTTACGAAAGGCAAATACTGCAAGTGCAGTTGCTTCAAAGCTTAGTAAATGAGGTGAACCTTCACTTTACAAAGAATACCCAATCACATACAAGTAAATTAAAAAAAACAGCAGTGGTGCATGCACATGATTGGTGCTTCTGCTCATTTACTAAGCTCTGGAGCAACTGCACTTGCAAAGTGCACCTGACGTGCTCAGATTTTGCACTCTCTCTCCAGTTTTAGTAAATCAACCCCTACGCTACCAGTAAAAGGTGTGGGATTGCCAAAGGTACTAAGGGGTTAATTTACTAAATGCAAATAGACTGTGCACTTTGCAAAGTTGCCCAAGAGCTTCATAAATGAGCAGAAGCTCTGTTGACTTGCACCATCCAATCATGTGCAAGCAAAAATGCTGCTTTTTTAAAAATTTTCCTTGCATGTGATTGGGTATTCCTTGAAAAGTGAAACTTGACTTCATTTACTAAGCTTTGGAGAAATTGCACTTGCAGAGTGCAACTGCACTTTGCAAAGTCTATTTGTCTTTAGTAAATCCTTTAGCATACTAAAGTATCCCTTAGTAAATCCTCTATTTGCCTTTAGTAAATCAACCCCTTAGTACCTTTGGCAATCCCACACCTTTTACTGGTAGCGTAGGGGTTGATTTACTAAAACTGGAGAAGGAGTGCAAAATCTGGTGCACGTCAGGTAGCCAATCAGCTTCTAACTTCAGCTTGTTTAATTAAGCTTCAACGAAAAGGGCTGGAAACTGATTGGTTTATTTGTAGTGCTGCACCAGATTTTGCACTCTCGAGGTTTAGTAAATCAACCTCATAGTTAGATCCCTTTAACATTCAAAGGCAACCCATTCAGTGCATAAGATAAGGTGAGTCAGCAGAATATCTCAGGTCTTCCGTGTGCATTTGGCAGCCATTCAATAAACGTCCAGATCCTTCATTGTTATCAGCACAGGATCAATCTGTCTATGGCCAGCTTTGCTGTTTCCATCAACACACACAGAGCTGATTTGAATGGCTAATCAGTTTTCAGAGCTCCAATCTTCAGAGGATGTTAAAGCAATTTAAATTCTACATATTTCGCAATTGTAAAACATCAGGGGCCGCATGCGGGCAATAAATATGGAAAAAGGCATTTAAAATCTACTCAGAGCCCGAGATCAGTCTCATTGTGCATGAAACAGGTGGAAATGGCTGCTCTTAATTAGTTTAGTGAGCGCAGCGGGACAGCAGGCAACGCTCAGTGTGGCGGCTATTAAAACTTTTGTCATTAGATTGGATTGCAGGCTCCGGTGCCAGTTTTCACTGATTTGCGGGCTTTTTCCTTGGGCATTCTTTGTTTATGATCAGAAAACAATGTGGGGAAAAAAAGGCAGAAAAGAACTTAGAGAAGGGAAATTGCTTGTAATGTTATTGCCGCTATGTTCATTTTGCTGCAATTAGCTACAGCGATTTGTTGATTTTGGAAAATAAAAACTGAGGGCAACGTCAGATGGGTGCTATTAGTGGTGTACCTGACAGCCCAGTTTACTATTACTCATATCTTTTAGGAACTTTACTGGTGAGATTAGTATGCTTAGACTGGACCTGTTAAAGGGGGGGCAACAACCCTTTGGGCCCTCCTTCATGGATCTGCGGCTGAACCCCCCCCCCCTTTTTTTCTTCCGCATATTATGTTTAAATATGTGTTTTTGCGGGCCAGCTGCCCCCTTGAGAAGACTCCTGCAGAATTTTCCAGGTAGTGTTTTCCAGCCAATAGGAACAGCTGGAATTTGCTGGAACTGTGTATGGAGCCTATAAAAGGGGGTCAGAACCAGAACTGGTCCTCTTTGGACCTCCAAACGAAATAGTTTTTCCTCTCCCTCCGCCCGTCGCGGCAATTTATGTGTTTTTTTTCCACCACCCTGGATCCAGGGTGGGCGTTGTTTCTTGCAGTAACTTGCTTGAGTTCTGACAACTGAGCATGATTGGTGGTGTTTGTGAATATATTTTGTTGTTTATTGAACAACAAATTATTGCCAATATTATGATGGGTGTGTTTTGGTAAACTAATAAATAGAGCTGCGGCCATTTCATGCCATTTTCTGTGTATTGGTCCTTATTTACTGTTTTGATATGGGGTTTTCTGGTGGGTAGTGGCCTGCAGTCCCATGTACATCTGCCATGTTCATTATGGGTGAGGGGGTGAAAATGCCTCTGCTGGATTTGCATACACATTTTTATTTCAAGTGTTTATATAGCACTGATACGCTTTACATACTGTATATATTGCACATTCACATCAGCCCCAGGCCTCAAGGAGCTTACTGTACACTCTAAGGTCCCTATCTCACATGCATACGTGACTTGCCACCCAGGCCAATTCTACCATTTCTGTCATACACGTACAAATTATTATTTTTTGCTAGAAAAATTACTTAGAATAGTTTTTTAAATGTAAATTTTGGGGAAAAATACAATTAATGAATTTTATTGCACGGAAACACAATATAATACCCTTTTTTTTTTTTAATTAATGAACACGATATTACGCTGACTAACTAGATAACAAACATGTCAACCTTTAAAGTTGGAATGCCGTGGAATGGCGCCAAACTACAGTACCTAAAAAATTTCATAGGCAACGTTTTAAAAGCTTTTACAGGTTATCAGTTTAAAGCTACATGCGAGGTCTGAAGCTAGAATTATTGCTCTTTCTCTGATGTTGGCAGCGATATCTCACATGTGTGGTGCAATCACCTTTTACATATTGGTGTGGGACCTTGCCCCAGTCTCAAGTCTTTTGCAGACTTTAACAGGTGTAAAGTTTGGGGGTATAGCGCCTCGGGACCATGCGCAAAGCCGTTTGTCTTTTTTTTATATAATATACTTTATTAAAACATTTTCAGCAAAACATCGGGTACAGACGTACAGAGAGTAGATAAATGTAAGGGTTGGCCCCTTGATACAATCAGAAGTCTGGAAAACAGAGCAATGTAACTAAAGGTTCGCATGCAGATGATACAGGAATGGTAAATACCTTAGATGGCTAGACTTGAATCCAATAACCAGGGTTCCCGTAATAGTTCTAACTGAAACTTGGAGGAAGGGGGAAAGAAACCGTAAATGTATAGCGGCTCTGAGGTAGTATTGCAAATTGGGCATAAATTTCAAGAGGCAAACCGTCTGAGCCCGGGGCATTGACTCTAGCAAAACTAGCTATAGCTAATTGGACATTGTCGGCTGAAATAGGAGCCTCTAGCATAGCAACCTGCGATTCCGTCAGGGTGGGGAAAGCAAGACCATCTAGCAAGTCGCAAAAGGCTTGGGGGAGGGATAATCAGCTCTAGAAGTGTATACCTGTGAAAAGAACTCGGCAAACATTGAAGAGACCTGCTCTGGATCCGTAACCACTCCCCCCGTAGGCGAACTAAATGTGATGACCACAGGAGGACGAGCCTCCAAGTGTGTCAGGTAGGCTAACAGCCTACCAGGGTGCGCCTCATATTCAAAATTATTTTGCTTAGTGAAAAATTATTTAAATTTAGACTTCTCATAACAGAGTTGATCTAATGCTCTTGTCTGAAGTTGCAGTCTACCCAATAGTTCAGCAGTAGGGATGGTCCAGATGTTCGAGTCGAACATAAGTTCAACTCGAACATCGGGTGTTCGCCCGTTCGGCGAATACTGAACATTATGGGGTGTTCGCAGCAAATTTGAGCACCGCGGAATGCCCCATAATGCACTGATGTCTGATGATTGGCCAAAGTATGCACCTGACCTGCATGCTTTGGCCAATCACAGCGCAATCTCATCTTTAGCCAATCATGGCTCAGGGGGCTAAATCCACGCCCCACACTATATAAGGCTACTTACACGGCGGCCGTATATAGTGTAATGATTGAGAGAACGTTAGCTAGAGACAGGTTAGTTAGTGGCGTAAAGGCAGCTTAGTGTGTATATATATATATATATATATATATATATATATATATATATATATACGGTATATAATACAGTGTATTGAAGTGGTTAAGGGGAACCCTATGACAGAATTAAGAAAGAAAACGGCACAGGTCCCCCCCAAAGTCCATACCAGGCACTTTGAGCCTGGTATGGAGTGAGCACCCCCCCCTTCCTGAACCATACCAGGCCACTTGCCCTCAATATGGAGAGGGTGCTTTGGGGTCCCTTGTCCCCAGGTTTGCACCTTGTCCCCAGGTTGATGGAGACAAGGGTCTCATCCCCACAACCCTTGCCCGGTGGTTGTGGGGGTCTGTGGGCAGGGGTCTTATTAGAATCTGGAAGCCATCCCCCCCTATATGAATGGGTAGGGGTACATTGTACCCCTACCCATTCACCCAAAAAAGTGTAAAAAAGTAAAAATCACAAAAGATAGTTTTTGACAATTCCTTTATAAAAAAAAAGTGTCCCGTGATGTCCATCCATCTTTAATCACGCCACCTGACGGATCTGAAAATTAGGGGGAAAAAAAGCTCCGCCTTGATGGGTGGCATCCCGCCAACTGCTGTCTTTTCACGGTGACAGCTTTTATATAGGCAAGGGCGGGGCCATCAGAGGGGGTGGGGTCATCAGGTTATGTCACCAGGTGGCCCCCGCCCCTGCCTTTATAATAACTGTCACAGCCAAGAGACAGCAGTTGTCGGGAGGCCTCCCATGGAGGCAGAGTTTTTTCTTTCTTTTTTTTTTTTTCGGGTCCGTCGGGTGGCGTGATTGATGATGGATGTACATTGCTGGACTTTTTTTTTTTTTTTTTAATAAACGAGTTGTCAAAAACTGTCTTTTGTGTTTTTTACTTTTGACACTTTTTTTGGTAAATGGGTAGGGGTACAATGTACCCGATACCCATTCACATGGGGGGGGCAGGATATGGGGGCCTCCTTGTTAAAGGGGATTCGAGATTCCGATAAGCCCCCCCTGCCCGCAGACCCCCACAACCACTGGGCAAGGGTTATGGGGTTGAGGCCCTTGTCTCCATCAACATGGGACAAAGTGCTTTGGGGTCCCTCCCCATATTGAGGGCATGTGGCCTGGCATGGTTCAAAAGGGGGGGCTCGCTCACCCCCTCCCCACATCCTGTCCTCCAGGCTGCATGCTCAGATAAGGGTCTGGAATGGATTTTGGGGGGGACCCCACACCAATTGTTTTTTAATTTTGCCGTGAAGTTCCCTTTAAAATCTATACCAGATCCAAAGGGCCTGGTATGGATTTTGGGGGGGACCCCACGCAGTTTTTTTTTTTAAATTCTGGCGTTAAGTTCCCCTTAATATCCATACTAGACCCAAAAGGCCTGGTATGGACTGGGGCAGGGAACGCTGATTTTTTTCTATATTGCCTGGAGCTGGAAATACATTACAGCCGCTAGCAAGTTTAAATTAAATTTTTTCCTTTAGAAATGTAATTTTGCTGCAGGACTGTAAAATACATCAGACAGATGCACCACTTTACAGGCAGACTAAGGGGACCCCCTCCCTCAGGCTCAATATTTAAAGGAATATTTTATTTTTATTGTTTCACTTTAAGCATTCTTAGAATCATTGCTTCTGAAAAAACTGTAGTTTTAAAAAACTTTTTTTTGCATTGATACATGTCTCCTAGGGCAGTACCCAGGTCCCCATATACTTTTTATGGCAATAACTTTCATATAAGCTTTTAAAATTAGCACTCTTGATTTTTCATGTTCATGTCCCATAGACTTTAATAGGGTTCTCATGTTCGCACAAATTTTTTGCCTCTTCGCATGTTCTGATGCGAACCGAACCGGGGGGGTTGGGTGTTCGGCCCATCCCTATTCAGCAGTTGGCGCAGCTGTATGCTGGTTCTCCAAGGAGGATAACATTCAGTCACTTGTGCATGAGAGGCAGTGGCATGGAATGTCCAACCTATCCAGGGCCTTTTCAAAGCACACCGCATAGAGCCCGTCACATGTGTTTTGACCAGAACCGTGACATCTGCATGTTGAGACTTTAAATAAGAGAATACCGCAGTGCGCTTCAATTTGTCACAGAGACCCTGGACATTCCAGGTCAAGAATTTGATTGGGGCCATCTAAAAAGTAAAAATTGACAACTTAACGGTCCGATGGAGACACCACCCCCAGAGGAGTCTAACCACAGAGGGGCGTCAGGCGCAGCCCCAGCGGGCACACTAGAGACATACATGAAAGTCGACATACATACATTAAGATTTAAACATTCGTGTTGCATATAAGTAAAAGTCTGTCTTATCAAGGTAGAAAACAAACACCCATCCCACCCAGCTCTACACACACCCCAACTTGTGTGAGCATAAGAGCATTGGGCAGCACAGTGGTGTAGTGGTTAGCACTCTTGCCTAGCAGTAAAAAGGGTCTCTGGTTCGAATTCCAACCACGACACTACCTGCCTGGAGTTTGCATGTTCTCCTTGTGCCTGCATGGGTTTCCTCCAGGTACTCCGGTTTCCTCCCACACTCCAAAGACATGCTGGTAGGTTAAATGGGTTCTGTCCAAAATTGGCCCTAGTATATGAATGTGAGTTGGGGACCTTGGATTGTGGGCTCCTTGAGGGTAGGGACCGATGTGAGTGTGCGATGTATGCGTGGAGTGCTTCGTAAATTGATGGCACTATATGGGTACCTTAAATAAATAGGGATAATTGTAGACACGCACCCACACTCACTCAGGTTGAACTGGATGGACTGGTGTCTTTATTCAACCTTACTAACTATATAACTATATAAGATCCGAAACAAACAAACTGCAAATCCCAAAGAGAAGGAAAGAAATTATCATTAAACAGTCTCCAGCACATAATCCAATGCAAGAAGGCCTTGCGTGAGGACATCAACTGGGGCAATACACTTCAGGGAAGAGAGCCACTCTCTCCTCCCCCTTTGGGTGGGTAGGTTCTTGGGGAGTGAACACAAAGTCTCTCTGAAGGACACTAGAGCCTTTCAGATACAGGTCAATCTTTGTGGCTGCATGACTGTAGCAGCAAGCATGAGCTGCTCCATTGGGTATAGGGAAGGATAATATGACAGCAGTATGTATGGTGACCATATTGGGATAAGAGGCCTAAAAGTTCAGTATCTAAGGGCTGCTGAGCGTAGTGCGAAAGGTCTGGGGTACTGGACAGAGGGGCAGCAAAAGGGATGAATGGCAAAAATAACAGTGAACAGGTGTCCCCCAAAATAGATCCCACTAAAGAAACTGGCAAGGGGATGTCTGCAGCAGGTGCCTCATGTGAGCTGGGGAAATAGTGGCTCTGCTCCATGCAGTACTCACGCCTCATGTGGGATTCAAACGATCAATCCAGGATATGGCTGCTTCTGGGTCCTCAAAGAAATGAGCACGTTACATTATGTACTTGAGATGCTTACTCCGGAGGGGCTTCTTGACTTCCATGAACCGTCTGCGCTGACGCTGTACCTCCGCCGAAAAGTCAGGGAACGTCAAGATTTGTGTATTGAAGTAGGAGAGGTTACCCTTTTCCTGAGACAGGCGGAGAATTGCATTCCAATCCCTGTAGTTTAAGAATTTGGCATTAAAGACACGTGCGGACGCACCTGGTGGTGGTTTAGCTGGCATGCGGTGTGCCCATTCCACAACGAAGGATTGTGAGAAGGCCTCCCTGCCATACATTTGAGTCAGGAGTTCTTCCAGGAAAGTAGCTGGATTAGTCCCCTCCGCTCCCTCGGGAGGCCTACATAGCGCAGGTTGTTGTGGCGCATTCTATTTTTGAGGTTGTCTTGCTTTAGTTGCAATTGAGCAATATGGCAGGATGCCTGATGAGAGGAGGCCTACAGGGGAGGTATGGCGCCCTCCACTTGGCTTAGGCGTTGATCTGTCTCTGACACTCGGTCCCAGAGTTTGTGCAGATCCTGTCTGATTAGGAAGATGTCCACCTTAACCTTCTCAATCTTAGTGGTCAGTGTTGCCTGGCAGGTGGATATCGCCTCCAAGACCCTGACCTCCGCGGCCGAGGTGGAACAGCCATCTTCTCCCTGCCAGTCTTTGTCATTGTGGCGGAATTTGTCCAACTTTGCAGCGGCCTCCGTTACCTGGGGGGACATGTCTCTGGCAGCAAGGGCAACACTGGCAGTAGTTGTCAAGTGAATATGGTTCCAGGATAAGTCTCAGGATAAATGGAAAGTTATGGCACAGACGGAGCTCTGGTGATCTGCGTCTTACTCCATGCGGCTTCAGGCCACGCCTCCCAGCCCGCAAGGAGTTTAAGTATACAGGTACTCTTGGCCGGCTTGGGAGGAAATTATAGCAAATCCAGGTCACTTACATACCGTATTATTTTCCCCAGACATACACTTTTATGATTCTGCCCTTGAAGTAGCTTACTGTTCAACATCCTTACTTCAGTCATTCACATGAACATAGATAGCAGGATCTTATTTGGGAAGAAGCCAAGTAAGTAATTTGCCAGTCTGACTGCAGGTAAAAAATGTGTCCTTGGCATGAATCAAACTTAGGAGGCCAACACTGTAAGGCGAGAGTGCTAATCACAGCCTCCATAAAACAAAATACCTTTGTGAATCGTAATATAGACCTATTATTCATCAGGGAATCCTTAATGATGATAGGTCTATCAAAAACCATTACTCATGGTTTCTTCTGTTAAGTCATATAAAAATCTGCATATATAACTCTAAGTGGAATCCTTCACTCCTTGATTCCTGTGCTCTCTGAGCTCTAACTCTCAATTAACGGGACAATTTGACATTTTTAAATTCAACTGCAACATTTAAAGAACTATCATCCGTTTAGGTTTCCTTGAAAATTGTACTTAAAATAAAATTAAAATAAAAGACTTACATGCTTTACTTCAACTATTATTTCTGAGATTTTCCATGAAAGGAATTTCTAGTTTTTTGTTTTTTTTTATTTTATAGAGAAACTCCATTAAAAAAACAATGACCTGCAGTTTTTGGAAACACTTTGTCAAACTACCTATTTCTGTTATGTGAATATTGAGACTATGCCAGGACACTTAACTAAAACTTTTTAAAATTAAGTTATTGCATGTAATGCGCACCACAAACACACCACATTGCAGATATCTGGTGATATTAAACCCCCATTTTTATTTTTTATAGAGGAGGTTCACAGTTACATTTATAGTGTATCTTCTTTAAATTGCCTTCTATGTTCTCCTCTGTTCTCCTCTGACTGTCCCTAAGCTATAGCTGGCCAGATGCTAAGGTGCCACCCAAAATGCATGCTCACAGCTGGTGCTATGTGCATCCATAGACACTCACAGCACCCAGAAAGCAATGCCCCTGCTCCCTCCTTCTCCCTTCGCCCAACAATTTAAAGCTATGTTAGTTTGCTTCCACCCCTGGCACCTTTTGGGGGGAGGGTGGCTGCAGCGAGATCGCCCGGAAGTTCTGCTCCCTTCTCCTTCCACCATTGCTAGGCCATTCAAAAAGTGCAGTAGGGAACCGGCTGTAAAGCCGAAAGGCTTCACTGCTAGTTTCCCTTAGAAGGAATGTGGTGGCTGCACCCAGGAGTTGATTAAAGAATCGGCTTGGGTGCTGAGGTTGCAGTAAACCTGGACGGTAAGTGTCCTAATAATAAAAGTAAGCAGCTACAGTATTTGTAGCTGTTGACTTTTAATTTTTGAAGGGGTGGGCTGGAGCTCTGCTTCAATGCAGAGAATGCATGCATTGTGTACGACTTTAATAACTAAAAATGCCTTACTTTAATCAGTTTCAGTAAGGGGCATTGCATTCCTAGTAAGAAGTAGTAAGTAAAATATATAGATGGGTCAAACACTCCTCAGTTCAGTTCGCATCAGAACCGCCCAAACATAACAAAAGTTCGGATCCGAATGCCAAACCCCATTGAAGTCTATGGGACCCAAACTTGAAAAATCAAAAGCCCTCCATTTTGAAGGCTCATATGCAAGTTATTGGCCATAAAAAGGGTATAGGGGCTTGGGTACTGCCCCAATGATCATGTAATGCAATTAAAATGCAAAAAAAAAACTTTTTAAAGTACCATGTATAGAACCTACTGCAGCAAAACTGACATTTTTAAAGAAAAAAAATAACATTTAAATTGCCAGCAAAACATTACCATTGCTGGCAATAGAAAATAGATGGTGTGTCCCCCCCCCCCCCAATCCATACCAGGCCCTTCACTGAGTGCTCCGCGAATTCAGGTGTTTGCTGAACACTAGTCAAATACAGGAGTTAGAGAACATCAATTCTGGGAAATTCTGCCAATTAATTGAGAATGATCAATGTGGGTACAAGGATACTTTTTTTTTTTTTAGAAATTATGATTACCTGCACACTTTTAATAACTCCGCACTGTTTACATGACAATTGCAACCACTTAAGGAGCCTGTTTTTCTGACTCTGTGTTTACAAGTTATAAACAAGTTTTTTTTCAAAAAAATTACTTAGAACCTCCACACATTATACATTTTTTTGCTAACACCCAATAAAATGGCGGTCATTGCAATACTTTTTGTCACACCGTATTTGCGCAGCGGTCTTACAAGCGCACTTTTTTTGGAAAAAATTCACTTTTTTGAAGTAAAAAATAAGACAACAGTAAAGTTAGCCCAATTTTTTTTATATTGTGAAAGATAATGTTACGCCAAGTACATTGATACCCAACATGTCACACTTCAAAATTGCGCTCGCTCGTGGAATGGCGTCAAACTTTTACCCTTAAAAATCTCCATAGGCGACGTTTAAAAAATTCTACAGGTTGCATGTTTTGAGTTACAGAGGAGGTCTAGGGCTACAATTATTGTTCTCATGCTAACTCTATACCTCACATGTGTGGTTTGAACACCATTTTCATATGCGGGCGCTGCTCACGTATGCGTTTTCTTCTGCGTGTGAGCTCGTCAGGACGGGGCGCTTTAAAAAAAAAAAAAAAATTCTTATCTATTTTACTTTATTTTATTGATTTTAAAACTGTTTAATTAATAATAAAAAAATTTTGGGTCACTTTTATTTCTATTACAAGGAATATAAACATCCCTTGTAATCGAAAAAAGCATGACAGGTCCTCTTAAATATGAGATCTGGGGTCAAAAAGACCTCAGATCTCATATTTGAACGTAAATGCAATAATAAAAAAAAAAAATTGTCATTTGAAAAAATGACAACAAAAAAATGTCCCTTTAAGACATATGGGCAGAAGTGGCGTTTTGACGTCGCTTCCGCCCTGCTATGGTATGGAGATGGGTGGGGGCCATCTTGCCCTCACTTGTATTCATAGCTAACAGGACCCGATCGCCTCCGGTCCGATAAGCGGCGGAGGGCGCGGGAGAGCGGTGGGAGGGGGGCCCCCTTTCCCGCCGCTGATAACGGTGATCTCGCTGCGAATATGCTGCAGAGACCACCATTATCGGAACCTGGACCGCCCACTGAAAAGATGGATACCCCGGTTGTGGCAGCAGCTGCTGCCGTTACCGAGATATCCATCTTTAAAATGCCGACGTATATGTACAGGAGCTGGTCGGCAAGTGGTTAAAAAAAAAAACAATATTAATTATGCTTATTATTATACTAGGGAGTCTAGCATACTCCAGTGCATTAAATGCTTGGACTTGTAAAGCACAGCATAGTACTTGGCCCTCCACAGAAGCTGGGATGGTTAGTTAGGGATGGTGTAAGCAACCACCATTTTGGTTGATTTTAACAGCAAGGTTAAGTTAGGCAGACCATGGCAAAATCTTATTTAGCTCATTTAGCATTGTTATTGCTTATTACAATACTTTTTTTTTTTTAAACTAAGATGCAGCTTTCCTTTAAGATGTAATTAAATGGAAATTAAACAAAAGGTCTGAAAACTTTTTCTCTGAATTTTGAATGTCTTAAATAATTCTAGGTTTATTATTCACGTATAATTTTTTTTTTTTTTTTTTACTCACATTGTTTTTAGTTTTTTGCTTTTTTGTTACTCATGTTTAATAGCTTGTATAATTTAAATGCAAATTTGAGCAATGCTAGCATAATGCTTCTCTTTGCTCTGCATGCTTTCACAGCAGGGGTCTAGAAGATACATCACAATGTGAATCTTTTGCCAACTACAATGTTTCAAGGCAAAAAATAATCTGACTTATCAGTATTGTCTGCGTTCTTTTATTTTATAAGGTTGTGACATTTTAATTAAGTTATTTAAAAGAACATATTGCCACCAAATAATTTATGTATTTCATATATTTACTTTTGCTGACATATTCCACAGCTCTCCATGGAGGACGTAAAAACGTTCACATTAGTCCCTGCCCTAGATGGCGTTTACCATTAAATATTTTCCCATAGTCATACATGCATACAGCAAGTAGGTTTTATGATTCTTCACAAGGCAACCGATGTGGGCACCAGGGGCCCTGTGGGTGTCTGAACACTTATGCCGTCTACACACGGGCGGACTTTTCGGCATCAAAGGTCCAATGATCTTTCCGACGGATTTTCGAGGGACTTTTGACAGACTTCCGACGAACTTTCGAACGAACAGACTTGCCTACACACGATCACACCAAAGTCAGACGGATTTGTACATGATGACGTACGACCGGACTAAAATAAGGAAGTTGATAGCCAGTAGCCAATAGCTGCCCTAGCGTCAGTTTTCTTCCGTCGGACTAGCATACAGAGAAGGGGATTTTTCGACCGCACTCGAGTCCATCCGAAAGATTTGAAACATGTTCCAAATCTAAAGTCCATCTGATTTTCGACAGAGAAAGTTCTCTGCAGGTCCGATGAAGCCCACACATGGTCAGATTGTCCGACGGATTCGTCCCGTTGGACCAGTCCGGTCAAAAAGTCCACCCGTGTGTACACGGCATAAGTTCTCATACAGCCAAGGCTGGGCTGAAGGGATGGGGGGAACTAGGTTGTAGCTCATTGGCGGTTCAGTGGTCCTTGTCCCAGAGGACCTCAACCCTGGAGACTAGCAGTGCAGTAACATACCACTCTTCTCTTGTCAAAGACTTACTTTGAAAAGCCGAAGAGATGACAAGAGTCACCATCTCTTGTCACTTACTTGCTCTGACAGGCCGAAGAGGTTACGTCGAAGAAAGAGGTGCGAGGATCCATCCAGACAATTTTCCTCTGCTTTTATTGTTTAGGGGAAGCAATGTCGCTTTGACAGGATCTGCTGATGTGTTGACTCTAGATAAAGGCTGCAGTGCTGGATCTGAAATCTAGGCGTAGTACACTCCTAGATAGGTGCTAAGTTAGGTAAGTTTGGTTATTTGCTCTACTGTAATCAGTTGAGCTACTTGTGATTATTTTGGGCTGTTCTGTGTCTCACTGGTTGTAGGATTGAATGTTTCCCCCTACCTTCAGGAGGGTTCTGGAATGTAGTGGGTTGGGAGAGCCAAATCAGCAGCTGAATATTTATGCAGTCCCAGCCAATCCCTGGGGAAGGGTGCCCAGGTGGTGTCTAACAGGGAGCATAAATAGTTTGAGGCTTGGAACAGAGGGTGTCCAGGAGGCTGAGATCCCAGCCTGAAAGGCTGCTGGCCTTCGGGGCAATTCAACTGTGTTTTTTACTGCTTATCGAGGTCCCAGCTATGCAAGATGGGGGGCATTTTCTGCTGAACTTTGATGAAGCTAATTGAGGGGCTCCTTTTTTTGGGGGGATCTGTTTTGGAGAAGTCACAGGAGAGGTGTCTGGTAGATATTGGAAGGAGGCATCCAATTATCCAAATACATTAGTGAGTACAGACTGATGTGTGAGATCCCAGTGACTGTGCACTGCTACTGTCCCTCTTGCATCAGTGTCAGCCTGTACCTAAAGTGGACATTGTTCATGGTGTCCCTGTATAGCTCAGACCATCATTTGCTGCTGCAAGGACTGTGCTCAGAATCCCTAAGAGGAAAATAGGTGTCCTCGAGTAACTACTTAACGTTGCTAGATGGTTACTCTGCACCCATCGAAGTTCGAGTTGTTTCAAAAGAGCAAGAAACAGAATACACCTAGACTGATCATTGAGCCAGAGGAGTGACTGAGACAGTGTGTCTGGTGGCTAGAGCATCTACAGGAAAAAGAACCTTGGGACCAAATCAGTGGGCGCTTTAGGGGGTGAGCACTACATACTTCATCCATCTCTACCTAGGCTGCTTCTCTATCCTGCATTCTGTGTTATTCCCCCATGCCACTCCTCTTATCCATCAGAAGCTTCGCCTGTACTACTTTTCTCCAGTAGTCCATTTTATTCCACCCCTTTTCATCCAACATCTCTTGGCTCATTTCCTCTCCACTCCAGTCCATTGACCTGTCTTATTGCCTACAGTGTAAAAAATCCTCTCCCTTTCCTTCTGAATCTCCTTGTACTGTCACTGTTCTTCTTTTCCAGCATCCCTCCAACCCTGTTCTCCATTATTGGACTTCTACTTCCCCTCCAATGTCCTGCTAGGGATTGGGTGGCATTCCAATCACATGCCAGTAGTTCCTGGAATGCACACATTGGAATCTTATCAGGTACAGCCAATTAATCTTGCTGAATATATTTATTGTCATAGAATATTAAATTTATTTTGTACAATATACTGCAGTGAATTGTTTTTTATGTAGTATAAGTGTGTTTTATGCTGTAAGTACAGAAGTTTATTGTCTAACAATCAACGCTGTATCTTGGCCTAGGCCAACAAGGCCCAAGCCTAGGGTGGTACTTTGGTGGAGGGTAGCAAGAAAGCCGCCCTCCCGCACATAAAAAAACAGCCTCCTCCCGGCTCCCACACAAAAAGAGTCCCCACCGGCTTATGCTACACTTTTAGTGTAGCGCCAGTCTCATGGGGTGGACTGGGGGGGGGGGGGGGCTGATTATTTCACTTATTTGTATAATGACTAGGGAATTCCTAGTCATTATACAAATAAGTAAAATAATATTATGATTACAATCAGTGGCAGCAAACACAAGTCCAAATATCTTACAAGATAGGAGTAATCTTACTAATCCAGTGACATATTGTGATAGCATATATAGGCGAGCAGGTCCTAGTTCAGTGATGGCGAACCTTGGCACCCCAGATGTTTTGGAACTACATTTCCCATGAGGCTCAGCTACTCTGCAGAGTGCATGAGGATCATGGGAAATGTAGTTCCAAAACATCTGGGTTGCCAAGGTTCGCCCTCACTGTCCTAGTTTATCTAAAACAAAGTCCCAGATAATATCTTACGTATTAGCTAAGATCAGTGGTATAAATATTTCTTCTCTACAACATACTGTAAAATATGCAATGCATATTATATCATCCATGTCAAAACTCGGTATTATATAAAACTGAACTTCTCATTGTTAATTCTTGTAGTTATTAAATTATTAAATGTTTTATAATATGCATATTATCATATATATATTCTTGATTGTTTTTTAGTTTAATTAAACTACAATCAAGAAAAAACATAATAAATATATATATATATATATATATATATATATATATATATATGCTACAGAAAATGTACTTGTAGACAGGGCGGGTCTTAAACAGGAAGGGGTGTGGCCTTGACAAAAAGTGGTGGTTCATATTTAAATTAGGGGCGCACAATTTTAGTCAGGCCCAGGGCAGCACAAAACCTAAATACACCACTGCTAATAGCATTTTTTTTTTTTTTGCAAACCATGCTTGCTTTGTATGCCTATTTGTTCCTCTTTTAGTAGGATAGCATGGTAGCTTATTAGTTATGCCTTGCAGAACTAGGGTCCTTGGTTCCAATACCAACAAGGACACTACCTGCATGGAGTTTGCATGTTGTTCCTGTGTTGCATGGGTTTCCTCTCAAGCTACAAAGACTTCTTCTGTCTGGCTTCTGTCTTAATTGGCCCTAGTATGTATATGTATGCACATAAGCTAGAGACCTTAGATCGCAAGTTCCTTGAGGCCAGCAAATTATGTAAATGTACAGTATGTAAAGCGCTGTTGGTGCTACATGCTATGCTATACATTGTATAATAGGTTTTGGTGTTATGGTTTATACAATGCAGCAAATGTAAATGATTGGAACTATAAACAGACCTTTAACTGCACCCAACGCTTGCTAATACCCCTGACCACTGTTGCCCTTAATCACTATACCTAGCATTATATCTCCTTATCCTAATTGTATCTACATGCAGTATGTTAAACAGACCATTGTAAGCTAATGTTTTTCAGTTGTCTTCTTGCTCTGATTTGCTCATTATAGTCTTTATTCCGAACTGGACATTTTATGAGTTATGTGATGAAATGATTGTTATTAGCTGGGGACTGGGTAGTTGTTAACCTTTTAAAAATATCTTAAAGTACGCCTGAGTATGTGTAGGAGGGTGACAGCAAATACAGATGTGCTAAAAATTAGAATGCAAGTAAGTGTTTACAGAATGTGGAAGATTTTACAGGAGCAATAACAAAAGATGCAAGAGCTTCTAATTTGTTAGGTCTCTTTTAGACAGGCGGCGGTGCCCTTTGAATAGCAATCCATGGTGGCTCGCCTGTTTTTTGTTTCGTTGTTAATAATTGGCGAAAATGCAATTTTACATTGTGGGACCCTGCTGCAACTGCAAGGCCAAGTGTTTGGCTTGCAGTCGTAGTGTGATCTCCATTCAGGGAGTCAAACTCTGCAACCCAAGTTAAAAAAAGCAAAGCAGCACGTGTACAGCCCCGTCAGTCAGTAATGTTAGCAATCAGGTGGATTGCCAGGGAGTGGTAAAACTGGAGCTTGGCTGCTCGTTTTTAAAGTGGGGTTCCACCCAAATTTTGAACAATATCTGTATGTATTCTCTTCCTTGCCTAGATGCTGACATACCGTTTAAAAAAATTTAAATTGCCGTAATTATCTTTTATTTTTCTATTCTTCTTTGCACTTCCTGGTTCTCCTCCCGTGGGAGTAGGCGTGTATCTAGCCTCTCCCAAACTCCTGGGAGCTAGTCTCAGGCTTCCCAGGATGCCACTGAGCATGTGCGGGAACGAGCGGTGAATGCTGGGAGCACAGCATTCACCACATCCAGGAAATAAATGCTTGTGGGCTTCAAATGCCCACAATGAAGATGGAAACCGCCTGCAGTGAATAATATTAAGGTTATTCTTTCCGACGAAATCTGACACAAGCGGACATATTACACACAATATGTGAGTATGTAATGCTGAGAAGAAAAGTTTGTGAATGAACTCAAAAAAACAAAAACGATAGATAGGTGGACCCCGCTTTAACATTCGCTGGGCGTCCATGTGAAAGCAGGAATACAGAATTATAGTAATACTAAACACACACTGTTTAATTTACATGCCTTCTATTTCTGTATGTGGATGATGACACTAATTACTTTGATAAATAAGAACATCTAGGCAGTGAGGGTGCGTCCATAAGGGCGCATGGGCTTCGCCCCCTCTCTCCTGCAACCCCCTCTAGCACCAATAGATAGATTCATGCATTGCATGAATCTATCTATGGCCGCCGCTGCCACCCGCTATTCAGGCGCCCGGCCCCTTTTCGGCCGCCGGGCGCCTGAATTACAGTTGCAGGTTTTTTTTTTAAGCACCTGATAAGAGCCATAGGTTCTAATAGGCGTCAAAAAAGGTCAAAAAAGGTGACCTGCGAGTGCCATGCTGGGCGCTCGCAGGTCACTCAGCTGTGTTAGAAAAGTGAATGAATATTCACTTTCCTAACACTAAACCGTCTCTCCGCCAATCAGGTGCTCGGATCTGTTACCCATCACCTGATTGGCTGAAACAACAGGCGCTGTGATTGGACACCTATCAGGCGTCCAATCATAGCAGAGGACGGGAAGAGAGGACGGGAGAAGACATCGAGGAGCATCAAGGAGCTGCCCCACGAGACAGGGAAAGTGCAGAGGGCGGGCTAGCGGGGGGCACACTGGCATCATTTTATATGACTCAGTGGCTGCGGGGCACAGTGGGAGCATTTGATGGGGCACAGTGGGAGCATATGATGGGGCACAGTGGCAGTATTTGATGGCACAGTGGGAGCATTTGATATGGCACAGTGGCTGCGTTTGATGGGCACAGTGGCTGTGTTTGATGGGCACAGTGGCTGCAATTGATGGGCACAGTGGCTGCAATTGATGGGCACAGTGGCTGCAATTGATGGGCACGGTGGCTGTGTTTGATGGCACAGTGGCTCCGTTTGATGGGCACAGCGGCTGCGTTTGATGGCACAGTGGCTGCATTTGATGGGCACAGTGGCTGCTGTTAAAGGCACAGTGGCGGCAATTCATGGGCACAGTGGCTGCGTTTGATGGCACAGTGGCTGTGTTTGATGGTACAGTAGCAATAATTGATGGGCACAGTGGCTGCGTTTGATGTCACAGTGGCGGCAATTGATGGGCACAGTGGCTGTGTTTGATGGCACAGTGGCTGCGATTGATGGTACAGTGAGGCTGCAATTGATGTTTTCTTTTTTTCCGATATTTTCAGTTTGTTTGCGTCCCCCCCCAAAAAAATTTCGAGCACCAGGCGCCACTGTATTTAGGTGCCTTTTTCCTAATTGATATGCAGCTGTCACATGACCTAACTTCTTCCCAGCAGGCAAGGAGGAGCTTCTAGTCCTCTGCTACAGTTCACGTGTTAAAAAAAAAATGGGAAGGACTCTCCTTACATTAGCGATCAATGAGAAGAACTTTGTTTACATTGGTAGGCTGAGGGAAGAACTTTCCTTACATTAGCTATAGGAAGTGAAAGGAAATCTCTGAAATGGGACACAAATGGTGAAAAAAAAAATCTTACAAGAGTTATAACTCTCCCTTGCTCTATCCAAAAAAGAAAAAAAGTTGTGCCTATAGTTCTACTTTGAGCTTTAATGATTTATTATTGAATACAGAGAAGCATTAATTCGTATATTTTTGTAATCTTTACGGAGTTCAGCTTTAAGTGAGTTTTAAAGAAGGTGAAAATTGTATGTTATTTTCTTACATACAGTAACTGCATTATGGAAACAGGGTACGTGGTAGGCAAGGTGTCTTCAGAGGGGGTGGTCAAAGCTGTTAACCTGCCTAAGGCCTTGTTTGGCCTTAATCCAGCTATGACCTGGGAATCAGAACTTGGGAGAATTATATACGTGCAGAAAATTCCCCAGAAACTGAATCCACAACTGCAATGCCAAAGTAATAAACACTAGGCAACTCTACTGCCTAACAATAAGCTTTTACAGTATAATGTTGCATAGAAATTCAAGCTGAGTCAGAGGCAGAGCTACGGCAGTGCAGATATTAAAGTGTATGTCCTGTAAAACTTTTTTTTAAAGTTTTGGATAGAGTGGGGAAAGGTAGGAATCCAAGTTTTTACTGCTACTCAGAGCTCCTGGGGAGTAGGACAATTGAGGGCAAATCTCTATTTTGAACATATAATTTAAAGTAAATCTCTTTGGACAATTCAAAATGAGCGCATAATGAAGACATGCATAAGCCCAAAATGCCCATTCCTCTTACCATTCATACTCACCATCCATTTCCACTTCCCTGCTAATCTGCATATATTTTTTATGTTTTATGCAGGTGTGAAGAATGCTTTCAAAAATGTATATTTTAACTGTGTTTATTGTTGTCAATTTACAAAATGCAAAGTGAGCGAACAGAAGATAAATCTAAATCAAATCAATATTTGCTGTGACTATTCTTTGGCTTCAAACCAGCATCAATTCTTCCCGGTACACTTGCACATGGTTTTGAAGGAACTCGTCAGGTATGTTCCAAACATCTTGGAGAACTAACCACAGATCTTCTGTGGATGTAGGCTGCCTCAAATCCTTTTGCCTCTTCATGTAATCCCAGATAGGCTCCATGATGTTTAAATCAGGGCTCTGTGGGGGTCAAACCATCACTTCCATGACTACTTGTTCTTCTTTACACTGGAGATAGTTCTTTAAGTGTAAGCCCTCCTATCGTTTTCAGCCAAGGAAGCTGCCATCTTTGCCTCTGTTTATTCTACAACTGCCATGATGCTGCACATGTGATCAGTTTAGACACCAGCCATTGGATGGCTTGACTGTTTGGTTGAGAGCACAACCAATGGTAGTGTTACATTTCCGGCACGTGCCAGGAATGAAGCTGTTTTATGGATGTGTTTTTCTTCCACTTTAATGACATTGGCTGTATGTTTTGGGTCGTTGTCCTGCTGCAGAATAAATGTGGGCGGCAATCACACGTCTCCCTGATGATATGGCATGATGGATATATACCTACATATAGCCAATGTCATTAAAAACTATCTTCAGTGTAAAGAAGAACAAAGAGTCTTGGAAGTGATGGTTTGGCCCCCAAGGAGCCCTGATCTCAACATCATCGAGTCTGTCTGAAGAGATAGAAGCATTTGAGGCAGCCTACATCCACAGAAGATCTGTGGTTAGTTCTCCAAGATGTTTGGAACAACCTACCTGCCGAGTTCCTTCAACAACTGTGTGCAAGTGTACCTAGAAGAACTGAAGCTGGTTTGAAGCCAAAGGGTGGTCACACCAAATATTGATTTGAGTTAGATTTTTCTCCTGTTCACTCACTTTGCATTTTGTAAATTGATAACAATAAACAGGTAAAACATATTTTTTGAAAGCATTCTTCACACTTGCATAAAACATTTGCACAACGCTATATGCACAACTGTCATTAGAGTGCAAACAGCTCTAGAATATAAAGGAGCAGGGCTTTTTTCAGCAGGAATGTGGGGAAACACAGTTCTGCCACCTCCAGCACTCACTGTATGTAATGGCAAGGTGTGCTGTGTGTGCTGCAGGGTCTGTTGATGCTGGTTGCTGGGGGATCTAATGTAGCTGGAGGGGATTTATTTCTGCAGGGAGGTTCATTGTTGCCAAGCAGGTCTATTATTTCTGGTGGGGGACCTATTGTTTCTGGTGGGGGGCCTATTGTTGCTGAGGGTGGGTCTTATATTGATTGCTGGGGGGGGGGGGTCAGTTGTTACTGGGAAAGATCTACTGTTGAGGGAGTGGTCTATTGTTGCTGGCTGCCAGGGAGAGTCTATTGTTTCTGGGGGGTTTGTTGCAGAAGGTCCACTGTTCTTGGGGTGATCTATTGTTACTGACAGCAGGGGATGTATTTTATCATTACCAAATTCCGTACTGAGCACCACAAAATTATACCTGGTTCTGTATTCTCTAAAGGGGAAATACTGGGAGATGGGTAGGGGGTGGAACTAAGGAATGGTGCTCAGAGATGGGTAGGGGGTGGAACCAAGGAATGGTGCTCGGAGGTGGGTAGGGGGTGGAACCAAGGGATGGTGCTCGGAGGTGGGTAGGGGGTGGAACCAAGGGATGGTGCTCGGAGGTGGGTAGGGGGTGGAACCAAGGGATGGTGTTCGAAGGTGGGTAGGGGGTGGAACCAAGGGATGGTGTTCGAAGGTGGATAGGGGCGGAGAAAAGGGGTGACTCGAAATACAGTTCTTGCAACTATTCTCTTAGAAAAAAAGCCCCAACAAATTCCAAACAAATTATTTAGCACCACAAAATAATACTTGGTTATGTATTCTCTAAAAGGTTGACTTGGGGGTGATTTGGTGGTGGTAGTGGTGGTGGGGGGGGGATTCCTGCAGCTATTCTCTGAGAAAAAAGCCCTGTAAAGGAGTAAATAATTGAATGCCTGAAGAAAAACAAGAAAAAACTCCACACAGCTCTACCTAGTAAATGGCCGACGGTTTGATGGTCCTCAACTAATAATAATTAATAGCGGCAGTAAAACCACTACAGCGGTGCTGCACAAACCGTTAGCACGTCATTTCCTTTATATCTCTTTAGAGGCTCATAAGTTATCATGCCCGATTTGACTCCGATATATAATGTGAGATTATGTACCTTTTGATAAGTGACACTTTGAAGTCGCTAAGTTTTCCACTGATGTCTTGTGCAGTGAGGACATAGCAAATGTGATTTTGAACCAGATTATTTTACATACACAACCATGATAATTAACAGAGTCTGCAAGACTGATAATCAGGAAGCACTGATGAGCTAAGTATCAAAGAGAAATAGTTGCTTTAATTAAAGGCAGCCGTCAAACAAATGTGTGCAGAGTTAAAGTGTTATTTCAAGTTTCTCTTCCTTAGCTTTTACAGTCTGACCCTGTACGAGTAAGCAACCTTATGTTCTCCCTGGCAGCCCTACGTTGCATTTCAGATAAGGTGTCTCATGGGACACATCAGGCGAAGTTCAAAAACTTTCTGTTCTTTATACTCTTAGCCGTTCTATAGATCTCTCCATTTGCCTCCCCCCCATTCTGATGGCCCAACAGTAGTTCTGTTTCAGATGACATTTGTTACTAGGACAGGCATGGGAACAAGATGTCTCATGGGAAATGTCTCCAGCTGGGCAACAAACAAGTTTGTAAAAGCCATCATTCAAAAACTACAATTTGATGGAAAAACAGAACAACTCAAGAAGAAGCAGTGAGGTATATTTGATAAATTATTTATATTCTGTAATTCTAAGGAACCTATATATATTCCAGGAACATTTGCCTTTCTAGATCTTTCCGATTATACCGCATATTCACTGATATTTGCCAGCAACATTTCAAGCCTTTGTAAACTGGTGAAAATGAGGCAGAAAATGTCGTAATTGATGAACACCAGAGCCTCTCCAATCCTAGGGAACTCCTTACCCCAATCTGTCCGATTATCTCCTACTCTATTAACATTTAGATGATCCCTGAAAACACTCCTCTTCAGAGAAGCCTACCCTACCCACACCTAACAACTGTATTTCCATTTTCTCCATCTGATCATCCCCCACAGCTATTACCTTTTGTTCCACTTGACCCTCCCTTTTATGCCGCGTACACACGAGTGGACTTTATGGCAGACTTTGCCCGGCGGAAGGGATTTCGTCGGACAATTCGATCGTGTGTGGGCTCCAGCGGACTTTGTTTTCTCAAAAGTTGGACGGACTTAGATTTGAAACATGTTTTAAATCAATCCGTCAAAATCGAGTCCGGTCGAAAAAGTACGCTCATCTGTATGCTAGTTCGACAGACAAAAAGCCACGTTAGGGCAGCTATTGGCTACTGGCTATGAACTTCCTTGTTTTAGTCCGGTCGTACGTCATCACGTACGAATTCAACGGACTTTGGTGGATTGTGTGTAGGCAAGTCCGTTCATTCAGAAAGTCCGTCGTAAAGTCCGTCGAAAAGTCCGCTCGTGTGTACGCGGCATTAGATTGTAAGCTCTAATAAGTCATCCCTCCTGTATTGAATTGTATTGTAACTTTATTGTCTGTCCTCATGTTGTAAAGCGATGCGCAAACTGTTGGAGCTATATAAATCCTGTATAATAATAATAATTAAAAAAAAGTAAGTAAGCAAAGGAAAAAGAATGGAATGTGGAAAATCTGATGCAACAATGTGCCGGATGCCATGTTTTAATTCTTATATAGTACACTGTGCAATTACAATACAGATACCAAAAATGATACTCCAGACATACATTTTTGGTGTAACAATACAATAATTATGTAAGACCTGACAGTCCAAGCGAAAGTAATGTACTTCTGACCAACATCTAACAGAACACAACTGACTGACCAGACAGCTTGTACAGGCCCAATAGTAAAGAGCAGAAATAACAACCCGGATCATCTGGATCAAAGTATCACAATTGATGGATGTTGTTGTACCCCCTAGAACCTTACGATAAACATGGACTGCATCACATAATGAATTATTATACCAAGTTAAATGTACTTAATGTAACAAAAAACAGAAAAGGGTCTCTCTTGCCCCCTGTATGAGGAGGGGATTAAGAAAGAAGAGAGGACCAAAAAAGGGAGATAAAAGAAAATGGAAAAAAAAAAAAGGGGGGGACAGAGAGTTAGGGAGACATTAGAATAATTGGGGGAATAGAGGGATGGGAGGGGCAGAGGACTATGCTCCATCTGCACCCCCCCCCCCCCCTATCTGTATTTGAGCCAATGAATGAAAAATCTAAACCAATAGTGGCACCCCGCGGGGGTAGGAACAAGTAACAATCAGCTGCCCCTTTAAAAGCGAACGAATCACCAAAATTGTCGATATGTAATTGAAGGATGGGGAGCTATAAATGTTCAGTGAAAACCACAAATGGCTGTGGAAAAAATATGTACAATAATAATATCCAAAATAAAAATGTGACACAGATGAAATAAATTGCATAGGTAGCAAGCTAAAAGTCCATATGTGATAAATCCCAACACCAAAATGGAGTGCTCTGAGATAAAACTCTACTTCTTCCACCACGAGTGCTCAATGGGAAGGTGGCCACTCAGCAGAGATGTTTCACCCCTTTTTACAGGATGGTCAAAAAGCGCTTTTGGAATACTAGATTGATTCCACTGACCGCTCAAGATGGAACTAGGATGTGAAAAATGAATGTTGAAGTGCTTGGCCTGGCACTAGGTGTAATCAGCGTGTGCAAGTCGGCTAGTGCCTTGAGGATGGCGTGCGTTCCGCGTCTCTCTCCGGAGGGCAAAGCCTAGTGTGGGGTGTCAGATTAGGACCCGGAAGTGGCGGATCCTCCACTCCGACATATGTTTCGCCGTCATTGGCATCTTCAGGAAGAGCCAATGAGGAGCAAGAGAGCCGAGAGAGCTTTGGCATTGCTGGATCAAGATCAGGCTCAGGTATGTATTTAGGAGGGGCTGTGGGGGTTTCTGCATGCAGAAGGTTTTTTATTTTACCGGATAAAATGCAGTAAAAAAAACTTCTGCCTTTGCAACCACTTTAAAACATTTATAGGCTTCTGCATGATAGTCTAAACAACTCCCATAACCAGTTACTATGAGATACACAAGACTCGTAAAGTAATCAAAACACTTCCTTTTGCCTTCCCTGACTGAGCAAAATCTCCAAATCCTCCTTTATTTGGGTCCCCCCCCCTCCTTAATACCATCCCCAGACACTATAGCTCACAGTGGGAGGGCTTCAGCAAAATAGGCAGTGCTGTCATTTCAGATAGCAGTGGGCAAGACTAGGTCTGACCAGGTGCTGATTGACTGATCGACTATAGACTTGTTGATCATCAGTGACAATGGTGATAGCCATGCCCACTGCAACATCTTCTCACTTAAAGTGGAATTTCATCCAAAAGGGTAAGTTCTGCTCCACCATATTTGGAATGTTTATTTTATTTTTTTTGGGGTGAAGCGAGTACCTCATTTTGGCAGGTACCCACTCCCACTTCTGCTCGCATCCCCTAGGCTCCCCATCACCTTCCCACCTGCAAGCTTCTGGTACACATTACAGGTCCCTGGAGGCTGTGGGACCATTCACAGGGTGCAGCGCGGCTCACGCATGCATAGTGGGAAGCCCGCTGTGACAGCTGGCTTTACACAGTTAACATGCCAAAGTCGGGGACCCGAAGACAAAGAACCAGTCTTCGTGAGGACGACACTGAACAGGTGAGTGTCTTTTCATTAAAAGTCAGCAGCTACAGTTTTTGTAGCTGCTGAATTTAAATTTTTGGACACTTGGCTGAAGCTCCTTTTTAAGTATAAGCATAACCTACATGAGGGTATCAATGCTGCTCTAAATCAAGAGCAGTGAAGCATTGTTACCAACAGGAAGCTGCCTTATGCCGCGTACACACGGTCGGACTTTTCGTCTACAAAAGTCCAACGGACGCTGACGGACTAAAGCTGGCTGGTAATCCGATCGTGTGTGGGCTTCTTCGGACTTTCAACGTACTTTTTTAGCCTCAAATCCGACGTACTTTAGATTTGAAACATGCTTCAAATCTTTACGTCGTAACTACGACGGACCCCGAAGTCCGCTCGTCTGTATGCTAGTCCTACGGACAAAAAAATGACGCATGCTCATAAGCAAAAACTAAACGGAAGCACTCGGTCTAGTAAAACTAGTGTTCGTATTGTAGGTAGCACATTCATCACGCTGCAAAATCTGTGATCGTTGAATGCAGCGCATTTTATTTCTTCTTTACGAATGCTCTAAAGAACGAAGGTGTTTTGCTGTTCATAATCAGAGTTCTCCCAAACTGATTTCTGAATTATTTTTCTCTTTGATCTCATGAATGATATAGTATGCTTTTTATAAACAATGTTTCCATACTAATAATACTTTTTCCCTTATTTTTTTTTTTTTTTTTCAGGTTTGTAAAGTTACCACAAGGAACCCATTATTCTTTTTTTTTTTTTTCTAGTGATTATTTTTTATTTTTTAGATAAAGTTAACCCAAAGCACCGTTTTTGTTTATGTATATTTTTTTTTTTTCAAGACTTACCACTTGAACATTCTTAACATTAGTAATGTATTTTTGGTGTGTTTTTTTAAAACTCAATGAGATTGTTGTCCCTTGTTAATTTAACATTGTGTGTAAAATCAATGATTTAAAAGAAAACACATAAAGTCTTTTGCTAAACTCAAAAAAGATCCATTTATTCATGGTCAAAATAAAATAAAGAGGAAGTCAACGCTGGAAAAAGTCGGTGTACAAGAAAATTGGGATCTTGAGGAGTCCATATAAGAGGGAGCACAATCTGGTCCAAGAATCCCAGAGATCAACAGCACCAGCAGATGATCTAGATGTCCCCAGACTGTGGTCCTACAACAGCCTGCGTCTTCTGTCAGACCAGACTGAACCCAGGTCATCACTTTCTTCTCTTCCCTGCAGCCTTTCCTCCACGCTGCCCTGCAGCCTTCCCTGCAGCCTTCCCTGCAGCCTTCCCTGTAGCCTTCTTTTGAGGCTGTGGCTCTGGTGTTTCAGTTGTGGCAGGAGGAGGAGGAGGAGGAGGAGGAGGAGGAGGAGGAGGGGGGGGGGGGCTGCCTCATGTAGTTGGGTGTTTTTTGTTAGCGTGCCCTGCAGCCCCTTATGGATTGTTTCCCCAAATAGGCGCTCACAAATGAGGCGCTGCTCCCAATCCATCTGAAGAAGCCTGCTGGCTAAGTAGCAGCCATAGGCTTCTTCCGCTTCGGGGGGGCTTGTTAAAAAACGGGTGGCCTGTTGCATGAGGCGCAGGGACGCGTCCTGTGTGACCATCCCCTTCCTGGCCCTTTTTTTGGGAAGGTGGAGGGGAGGCACTTGGGATTGGGTGAGGCTCCTACTGGGCCCAGCCACCTCACTTGGCCCAGCCACCTCACTTGGCCCAGCCACCTCACTTGGCCCAGCCACCTCACTGGGAGCAGCCACCTCCTGCCTGACACTGGGCCCAGCCTCCTCCAGGATGATGGTGAATCCGACCTCCTCCAGGCTGTCCATGGGCCCGGTTTCCTCCTGCCTGCCACTTTCCCCACATTCCTCCTGGATGGACTCATCCTGTGTATAAAAAAAGGACAATAGTTTTAGTTTCTTTTTTTGGGTTCATCAATGACACACAGTTTGCTTCTCATGACTAGCAAATTCAATGTGAATACATCTCTTTAATAAAAGAGTCTAATCAGACACCCTAATTATTTCAAGCAGGTGCCAAACATATTTAGTCACTACTATCATTTGATATGTATACACAATTTGGAGTGCTAAATTATTTGAGACAATTATAACATCCAGTTAACATCATTAATATTAGTACAGTAAATATTTGTTAAAATAATTTACCTGACTCCAGATGGTCATATCCGGTTCATCCAGGATGGAAGACCCAGCTTGCTCCTCATCAGCCTCTGCTGGGGTGGAGGGAAGGGTGGAGGGAAGGGTGGAGGGAAGGGTTGAAAGTGATGCCCTGGCTTCATTCTGGTCATCAAGAAAACGGAGTTGATTGTAGTACCACAGCCTGGGTACATAAACATCATCTGCTGATGCTCCTGATCTCCTTGATTCCTGGATCTTCCTATGCTCCCTTTTATACATGTTCCTCAAGACCCCAATTTTCTTGAGCACTGTCTCCATTGTTGCTCCCGGGATGGTCTCCTGGACAAAGGACAGAAGTCTCTCCAGCGTTGACTTCCTCACATGCTTGGCATAATACTGAGGGTGTTTCACCTCCCACAAATTCCTCATCTCTCGATATTTTGAAATAAAAGAAGTAAGGAACTCTGGATCCTTCAATAGGGGATTCATTATATCTGGAAAAGAGAAAGTCACAAGACCAAAAACACTTATTATATGTTTCTGCTAACCCCTCATCATCTTCTCCCTATGTAGGCCTCATCAATCTATCAAGCCATATAGGCCGCTTGCTACAAAGTCATGACCATAAACCCCCCCCAAAAAAAATATATATATCTCAAATTACCTTCGTTTTGGAACGTCCTGGTCCACTATCACCTACGCACAGAACGTATGTACGACACGCGCGAAAGGCCCTCCTTTATACACTACGCATGTGTGAAACTCCGCCTGCGTCGCCCGCCCCTGACGTTCGAAATTAACTCATGTTCTCCGCCCCCTAATTCGACGCACAGAACGTACGTACGACACGTGCGCAAGGCCCTCCTTTAGACACTACGCATGTGTGAAACTCCGCCTGCGTCGCCCGCCCCTGACGTTCGAAATTAACTCATGTTCTCCGCCCCCTAATTCGACGCACAGAACGTACGTACGACACGTGCGCAAGGCCCTCCTTTAGACACTACGCATGTGTGAAACTCCGCCTGCGTCGCCCGCCCCTGACGTTCGAAATTAACTCATGTTCTCCGCCCCCTAATTCGACGCACAGAACGTACGTACGACACGTGCGCAAGGCCCTCCTTTAGACACTACGCATGTGTGAAACTCCGCCTGCGTCGCCCGCCCCTGACGTTCGAAATTAACTCATGTTCTCCGCCCCCTAATTCGACGCACAGAACGTACGTACGACACGTGCGCAAGGCCCTCCTTTAGACACTACGCATGTGTGAAACTCCGCCTGCGTCGCCCGCCCCTGACGTTCGAAATTAACTCATGTTCTCCGCCCATTTTTTGTTACGGCGCGTAGTGGAGTTAAAGAATGGCGGAGACACCTGAAATGTTGACGACCTCAGGTAGTGGAGACAGCCCGGAGGCTGGAACGTCTGGAACGTCAACGAAATCTATGAGGCCTAGATTTAAGGCCTCTAATATGAGTTTCAAAGAGATGGTGGAGATGGTGGCCATTCTTCACAAAGACGACTATGATGGCAATTATGGGCCGTACGCACGGCCAAATTTGCGCAAGGCCAAAATAATGGCGAAGGTCGTGGAGACTTTGCAGGCATCTTTTGGGGTCCAGCGCTCCAAAGATCAATTGCGAAAAAGATGGTCTGACCTGAAACTCAGGGAGCCGGATCAATACCGACGTATCCGGAAAGTTCTTAAAAAAAGTAAGTACTTGTCGTGTTTTTCTCTTGTGTTTATTACCTTGTATACTGCTCCATGTGCTTTTCCTTCCTATACGATTTTTGTTCATCGTTTTAAACGATCTTTTAATAAACCTCGTTACATATCCATATCTATCTATATCTAGATATATAATATATATAGATAAAAATATATAAAAATATAATAATAAATATATAAATATATAAAAACACA